>AP025048.1:20477856-20567279 GCA_036186865.1 Eustoma russellianum | reverse complement strand
TGATTCAAACTATGCTAAAACTCTTGTTGATGAGAAAAGTACCCATTTTATGAGATAATACCTCATCTATAAATATATCACAAAATCTGGTTCTCTATAGTAGAACCAAACATATTGAAGTTAGACATTACTTTATAAGGGGTTCTATACAAAAGAGTTAGTTTGTGATGAATTTGTCTCCGTACAATCTTAAAATCTCATTTAAAAAAAATCAAAATGAGGAGCAAGAATACCTTGCAAGAGACCAAGAAACTCTAAACATAGTGAAGAAGGGTCAAGCAATCCTTCTCAGGGCCAAAGCTTACATTTCCTACTGGACCAAGAAGCTGGACGGTTAGGTCCATAGGCACAAATTTCGCCAAGACTGAGAAGTTGATAGAATCAAGGAGATGCTTAACCATCTATAACTTCTTGTGGATAAAACCTACAGAATTTAGAGTATTAGATGTGTCATGTAACTTTGAATACATCCCTTCACATGATTAAGAATCATTTACTAAATGGGAGATGAATGATAGGACAACCACTCTCTTGAAGTTGTTTAAGATCAAGGATGCTGAATTGATGTTAGCCTTAGATTGGATAGATGTTCAAAAATAGAAACCTCTTTGGAATGAGAAGTAGATGAACAAAATGTCTAGAATGTCCACTAGACTATTTTATGCACACTTGTAGGTGGAATACTTGAATACTTTTTCATATGCAATGCTTAATGTGATTCATGGTACACACCTAGAATGAAATGTTAGAATTATAAATGATTTGCTTGTGGCTCCTAATGAAGGGTTATATAAGATTTGATATATGAAAATGGGATGTGGCAAGATGAAAGGTCAATGAGGACCAAGTTAAAAGCTTCTTAGTTTTTCATCCTACCAAGAATAAAAACAATATGCCATTAGTATATTGAGTGTTGACTGTGGCAGTCATATTTTTGTGTGACTAGGAAATCATATAAGCTTCCTAGTAACTTTGACTTCTACATATCTCACCTCCTTGTCAACAAGAAATTTTTTTGGACTTTGTGGAGTCATTCATGGCAAATATGATAGAAGCAGCCACTAAGTCACACAATATCATTCTTATCACCAACATCATCTACTCCATGTTAAAGAAATCCGATATAGTGATGGATTTAGAAACTTAATGATCATATGATTTCATGTCATCTCCTTTACATGATCTTTTTATTGTGCCTTATTGTCCCTTAAAAAAGGGGAGAAGAAAGATATACATATTTATGGAGTATATAATACAGAGTGTATATATAAGGCATGTGATACAATATGAGATTAATATAAGGTGATATGTATTTGAAGGTTAATATGTATGAAAAATTTGAGTTTGAGATATGAGTGAGATATGTGTTGCTAATATATTTGAGATATGTATATGTGGCAAATATGAGTGTAGCATATGTTGAGGGAGAGCCTGGCTACTTTGAATAAGAGGAAATGCAATAAATTTATTTGCTTTGTCTTGTAGATTGATGATTACAAAAAGGGGGAGAATACGCACATGCTGGTACATGAATACATATGTTGGTACATTGGCATATTTGTATATGTGGCTTGATATATAACTCATGTATGTAGCTTGCGTATAAGGCTTGATATACGATATATGGGACAAATTGGCATATTTGTATATGTGGCTTGATATATAACTCATGTATGTAGCTTGCGTATAAGGCTTGATATACGATATATGGGACAAAATGGTATATGCTTAAGCATGCTTGCTTGGATAAGCTTGTGTTTAAACATGCTCTTGGATATGACGGATGATTGTGTAGAAATGAAGGTTTGGGTATGCTTGCTTGATGGATATGCATGTGATAAACATGATATGCTAGCTTGCTTCATGGATATGGTATGCTTACTTGATGTGCTTATTTGGTATGACATGGTGAAGCTTGACTTGATATATACTTTGATGCATATTTTTGTTGAGAGGAAGTTCTAAAAAGTTTTCCATAGCACCTATTGGTTTTGGGAAGATTATCTATTGAGGGGGAGCATTTTGATATTATCATCATACTTATTGATTTTGAAAAAATTACATGTTGAGGGGGAGTTTAAATGCATTGACAAAGGGGGAGAGATAAAATTTTAAGTTTTGAAATATTTAGCAAGCTCAAATATAGTTTTCAAACAAAAACATCTTTTAAAAGCCTTGGTTTTGAAATCATCAAAAAGGGGGAGATTGTTGGAAAAAGAATTGTTTTGATGAATTTAAAAGATGTTTGAAAATGAGCTAAAAAGATATTTCATAATTGGAACAAAATGAAAAGAAAGCATTGTGACAGATAGATATCTCACATAGGGGGAGATTGTTAGAGTATAAATGTTTTGATGAAGTTTAAAGATGTTTGAAAAGGATTTAGAAGTAGTTTTATACTTGAAAATAAGAAAGAGACATCATACCCTGACATAGATCTCTAAACAGGGATCTATGTACATCATACCCTGACATAGATCTCTAAACAGAGATCGATGTACATCATACCCTGACATAGATCTCTAAAACAGAGATCGATGTACATCATACCCTGACATAGATCTCTAAAACAGAGATCGATGTACATCATACCCTGACATAGATCTCTAAAACAGAGATCGATGTACATCATACCCTGACATAGATCGATCGATGTACATCATACCCTGACATAGATCGATCGATGTACATCATACCCTCACATAGATCGATCGATGTCAGGCAGTATCAAAATCAGAAAGTTTCTGGAGGACATAGATCTCTCAACCCAGGGACATCGATCGATCGATGTCCCCCAGAATTCAAATTTTTTGAACGTTGGAACACAATCCAAGTGAGATTTTTAATGCTTTCTCTTTCCAATCTTGCTCAAATTTCTTGTGGACTTTAACTCAACATATTACATGCTTCCTTGACTATTGTATCCATGTCTAAGCAATCCTAGGTTGGCTATTGAGGATCAAATCACTACATAGGGTGGCTTAAGACTATTTGAACATTATCTTGACATTTGGATACCTTGTGAAGACTTGGTGGAGCTTCAAAAACGTGGACAACTTCATCTATAAAAGGAAGAGGCTTGGATGAAGCAAAAACACACTTTCACCATCATCAAGCTTCATTCTTCATTGTTGTATATTTCTCTCATATGTGTAAAAGTGCTTAAAGCTTGTTAAGCCTTTCTTTGTTCTTCATTGTTTTATATTGAGAGATAGATAGTCTAACACAAGAGGAACCATAAACATTTGATCTCTTACTTGTGTTTAGACTAGAAAGAAAGTGTGATCCCTACTACTTCATTCAACCTACTGTGAGAAAGTTCTTGAGAGAACTTTGTTGAAGTTGTGAGGAAGCAAGAACTTGTTCTTGCTTATAGTTGTTGTTGTTGAGGTTGCACAAAGTGTATGTGCAACAAGTTGCTGCTGCTGTTGTTGGTATTGCACAAATTGGTTGTGCAATAAGTTGCTGCTGTTGTAGTTATTGCTTGCACTAGAGTTAGTGTAAGTGTTGCTGTTGTTGCTCTTGTTCCTTATCAAAGGTAATAAGAAAGTTGCTGTTGAAAATCCACTTTGAAAGCAAAGTGGTAGTGGAGTAGAATCATTTAAGATTCGAACCACTCTAAATCTTGTGTCTTCACTCATTATCTCTCATCTCCTTCTTTGTTGATTTTGAGTACATTTGTTTTGTGTTGAGCTAAACCGAGAAAATTCCGCAAAATTGCCTAACACTCTATTCACCCCCCCTCTAGAGTGTTCATCACGGACCTTACAATATTGATTTATCATTTCACTCCAATATGTATTATATTCAGGAGCATGTGAACAAGGAGATGATTGGTTCAGATAAGGTGTTCCAAGCCCTACATCATCTGATTGACCAATCCCAGCATAATGTCTGTTCAGTCAGTCCTTGGCAAGCACTACCAGCTTCTTCTTCTTCAGATGCCTTTCTTTGGCATTCCAGACTTGGCCATCAGGCATCATCCATAATACAAGACATCAGCAAAATAGACCCTTTGATAGATGCCAGTTTAAATTCTCATTCTTGTACTGTATGCCCCCTTTCTGGATAGAAATGTTTTCCCTTTTTCTATATCTCATTCTGTAACCCACTCACCCTTCTTTCTTGTTCACATGGATATTTGGGGGTCACAAAAACACCCAACCATGTATCAGTAACATTATTTTCTTACTATAGTGGATGATCATAGTAGATATTGTTGGATATGTAGGACCTGTATAGAACCACTAGAAGGGGGATTGAATAGCGAGTGCGGAAATTTTGGTTTTTAAAGACTTCTGGACCAAAGCACTCACTTCTGAAAACAGTTTCTGTTTTCATATCCTGATTTGAATTATTTAAAAGACCTAGTTGTAGACCTCCAAAAATTACGAAATTTTGTGAAAATGTACTCTCAGATGTTATGAGACATTCACGAAATTTTCTAATTAAAACTCCAATCCTAACCCCTTGAAAAAATGTTTTTGGTCAGATTGCGCAAATCTGCCAGAAACTGTACTCCTATTTGAAAATTTTATTCCTATTAAATGGTAACTCTAAATGGTCTAAAATTTTTTTGAAAATACCCCCGACGATGTTTATTTTAGTGTGTTGAGACAGTTTTAGAAAATTCCTTTGGTAAGTATGTCAAGCACATTGATGTTCTCAACCTTTGCAAATCTGAAAAACAGATTGCACTAGTCTCAGAACTATTAACATTTGACTGACTGATACATACCAAATGGAGTGAAACTTACCACAAATAAAATTAGGAGGTGTGGCTATGTTTCTATGAAATTTTATAATTTTTGAAATTCGTTTACTATTTTTACTGTTGCAATGAAATCAACGCAGAAAATGAAAACTGAAAGTAAACTGCAGTAAAGTAAGAACACCAAGGATTTTATACTTGTTAGGTTAAATTAACCTACTCCAGTCTTTGAGGACACCTTCCTCGGTTATCACTAAACACAAAAAACACCTTACCACAAGGATGACTGGAGTTAAACACTGACTCCACCCTTTTACAACCAAAACAATCAAGCAAACCGATCACAAACACCACCACCGATCGAATGAAGGTTTGATTACACCTTGATCAACCTTTTACAACAATTGAACGTATATGGGTGGTATATTCAAAGCCTATACAATATGTAGAATATATGAACAATAGGCTTGAGACTAAGAAGAAGAAGAAAGAAAGGAAGAAAAAAAAGAGTAGCCTAGCTTTTTGCACTTGAGAGAATGTGAATTGTAGCTTGGCCTTATTTTGCACTATCTTCTCCCTTTTATCATATGTTGGCCGCCCTCCTAGGGCTTTCTCCCTTCCTTGAGAATTGTATTTAATGTCCTTGGAAGATTTTCTTGTTTAGAAGATGACACAATCTTGCGTACTTGGTGCAATATGATTGGAAGGATGACTTGATCTCGCTTACTTGTCACTTGTTGATTGGTCCACATTGGCACCCTTGTAGTGAGCTGTAAACTCTACAAAAAAAACTCTCAAAACATGTGCTCAAAATCAATTTAAACAATTACCATAACATCACATTTCAATCCCTTGCATTTTGGGAGACAAATTGAGGACCATTAAGATGAAGAAAATCGCCCACTATGGTAGAGGTGCTGAAATTTTCAACATGTGTCTATTTTGAATTCTTTCCTTATGTGGTGCCCTCTTCAATGTCATCAATCTTGTATGGCATATTCTCCACCAATTGAAATGCCACGTAAGCTCCATCTTGGCTCCACCATGGCTGAAATAGGCGTGTAATAAAACTGCACATGTGCTGAAATTTTATTTTGGCAAGCTTTGCACAATATTTACACATATATGGTAAATAATAATCAGCCCTATTTTGAATTTTCTAGAACAGTTTAACATGTTTTGAATGTGTAAAAAGTATCAAGATACATGTTACACCTATGCCAAAAACGTTCCATGTGTGTATGTTCGTTGAAAACTGAATTTTCGACTTTCGTGGATTATGCGATTTTTCTCCGATTAATTTCAAACTTCTTGCACATGTAATAAAGTGTATATTCAGCTCATGTAGCTAGAGAAAAATGTCCATGTACCCAAAATGGATTGGAATAAATCTTCACAAATTTAGCCTAAATTGTGGGTGATTTGTGTGTGCCAACATGGAATGACTTAGTGGTTGTTTGTAATATTGAGACACGAAAGGTTTTGCAATTTTTGAAGAATATGGGCTGGCCATGTTTACATGGCAAGTACGTGACATGTCGTTGAAGTTTCGGTAGTCAACCGATATGACAATTTTTGGTTTATGACCTTGTAACATGTCGTTATAATTTTAACGTCACCAAGACTTATATCATATGATATAAGACCTGAGTATGCTCATAAATATGAGTTGTATATAGTAGTGTGACGTCGACGTACATTTATAATATATGTGACGTATCGATGGTACGTCAGAATATATGTGTATTGTGCCCTTTTTTTAATAAATATGGATATATATATATATATATGTATATATATATATATATTATTAAAATGGCGTGTAAATGCATATGGGGTGAAGACTTTCCATTTCTAAATTTGTTGACACATAGCTTGACCAAATATGTCTCCATTAATGAACTAGTTAGTTCATTAACTTGAGCACTCCACTTAAGGAACTAGTTTAGTTCATTAATTGTGGCACCTGAAAATAGTACAAAGACAACAAATTTTTGCCGTATAATGTAAGCTTTAACGCTTCATGGCTTGTTCGTATGGCAACAATATATATAAGCATATAAAGCATGTTTATCACATAAACGTGTCAAGTAATAATTTATTCATGCATTTCATAAACACGAAGCATCTAAATCATGCATTTGTAAATCACTCAAACTCTTTTTCTCAACAGAATATACTTGATGAAAACAAAGTCAGAAACCAGAAAAATTATAGCAAGTTTTTGGAATTTTGTACATACACAGTTTGCCGTAGACATAAAAATAATAAGGACTGACAATGGTCTTGAGTTTCAGATGAATTCCTTTTATGCATCCAAAGGAATTATACATTAGACTAGCCATGTATATACACTTCAACAAAATGGAGTGGTTGAAAGAAAACAACGACACATCCTAAACGTTGCAAGGACCCTTAAACTACAATCTCAGGTTCCAACTTCTTACTGGGGCTTCTGTGTTCAACATACCATGTACTTAATAAACATTTCTCCTTCCCCTTTACTGCATCATAAGACACCTTATGAACTACTCTACAATCATTCTTCTTCTTATTCTAACCTCAGAATATTTGGTTGCCTATGCTATGCCACTGTTACCTTACCAGCAAAGGACAAGTTTAGTCCCGGAGCTAGGAAAAGTATATTCCTAGGTCTGTCCCACTGTACCAAGGGCTACGTTCTCCAAGATCTATCTACAAAGGATGTATTCATATTTAGAGATGTATTTGATGAATCTACTTTTCCTTTTGTTACTGAATCCATGTCATCTTCTCCTCTCAATTCTTCAGCATATACTTCTACTGCTAACCCCTGTGTTCCTCATTTTTCCATACTCAGCTGTGGCACTGATACACACTCCATACCCACTGCCACATCTAGGAGGCCTCATTTTCCTACTCAACAGTTCACAAACAATCAACCTTCTACTCCACGATTCCCAGACAATCAACCTTCTACTCCATTGTTCCCAGATAACCAACCTTCTACTGCACCAGGCAGTAATCAACCAGCCAATAACCAATCTTCAGCCAGTAAACAACACTCTACTGCATCAACTTCAGCCTCTTCAACTCCACCAGTCTCTTCATCTCACCTTCAAGACTTACCCATACAACATGGCCTCACAGACAATCATAATTCAATCTCCATTCATATCAGATCTATCAACGTGGATCTACCCATTGCAAGACCTCATAGATTCAAACAACCACCTTCTTACTTACAACAGTACTATTGCAATCAAGTGGCAAAACTGACCAAATCAGACCTACACCTCGACCCACAGCCTGAACAATGCTGTATCTAGTCTACCCCACATACTCTAGACAAATACTTTACCTTTGATATGTTAGCACCAAAAATCAAAACATATGCATTAAATATTAGTGTATGTATAGAACCCAAAACCTATGTAGAAGCAGCAGGATCTGTTGAACGACAGAAAGCTATGGAGGCTGAGATATCTGCATTGGAAGATAACATGACATGAATATTGACTGAACTACCAGCAGGTAAGAAACCCAATTGGACGCAAATGGGTATATAAGGTGAAGCATAAAGCTGATAGTTCAGTGGAGAGATATAAAGCAAGGCTAATAGAAAAAGGCTATACACAACAACTGGGGGTGGATAATCCGGACACCTTCTCCCTAGTTGCAAAGATGAGCACTGTTAGGATGGTTCTTTCCATTGCAGCTAGACACAGATGGCATATACATAAATTGGATGTAAACATTTCCTTCTTACATGGTGAATTACATGAGAAAATATACATGCTTCCTGCTCCCAATGTCTTGTTTCCACAAGAAGCAATGGTGTGTAACTTACAGAAATCTCTGTATGGGTTGAAACAGGCTAGTAGAGAACAGAATGCTAAACTAACAACCTTTCTGATTTCAGAGGGGTTCACACAATCCAAGAATGATTACACCCTATTCACAAAAAGAACAGGAGACTCATTGTTAGTACTACTAGTGTATGTAGATGATCTGATAGTGGCTTGTGACAATGTAGAGGTAATTAAGATCATAAAGGGAACATTGCACAACAAGTTCAGAATCAAGAATCTTGGTGAGCTAAAGTACTTCCTTGGCATAGAGGTAGCAAGGTCACACAAAGGCATACTGATTAATCAAAGGATGTATATGTAGCGACCCGTCCCGAGCCCTAAAACTCGAAACGACTCACCCGCCGTATTTCGCTCCAGGAAATACAAGGCGTCAATACGATCAATTACACGTCAGCATAATAATGTAAACCGATATCAGCGGAAGTTATAAATATTAAACCTCGAAATAAATAATCATCCATAAAAGTCAAGGTCTCAAAGCCGTGATACCGCAAAGTCGAAATAAAAAAAACGAAATACTAAGTCTGAATCAAAGCAATAAATAAGGTCTCAACTAAATCCTCGAAATCTCTTCATCTAGCCTCAAGCATCAATAGCCCCACTCCTGGTCATCTTCAACATAGACTAACTCATAATCCTGGGGATCTGCAAAAGAAATGAGAGAGTGTAGTATGAGCGACACTTCGCCCAGCAAGTAACCTAACTATATTTACCATGGGATCGTACACGGAGAAGCAAGTGGAATAAAATAAATAAATAAATAACGATATAGAACATAACATGCTTCTCTTCACAAATAAAGCTTTACCTTTTTACCCCTATACCAATCAAGCAACAAATTCATGCGCAGCTAAAGTCATAATCAAGCAAGTGTTAGTACAACCAAAAACGAAGATGCAACTTTTCAAATCGATGCGATGTGATGTGATGCAATGCGATAAATTTCAAATTCGATTCAAAACGATTCGATGTTCGATACGATGCGATTCGATAATTCGATACGATTTTCGATAACGATTTCAGATTCGATTCCGATGCAATGGCCATGACACTTTCCTTACAAGTGACTTATATCGCAATACTTATGAATTGGCCCCCCAATGGTCGATGTGTCCAGGCGGCCTATCGATAATAGTCATATGTGCCTGGACGGCCCAAATGGCGGTCATATGTGTCCGAGCGGCCTATCGATAATAGTCATATGTGCTCGGACGGCCCGTTTGTTTGGAATCAATCCAGCTTAACAATATATTTCCCTTGTAAGGATGACTTTCGAAATATGCGATGCACGATAAAAAAAACTTTTCAAATATCGATTTTCAAATATTTTCCAGCAATCTATATCGATCAAGTTAAGTACACATAATCCGATAACAATTACGATCGCACGATATTTAATCTTCGATGTTGGATACCCTAATCTAAATCACAGAAATTACACCGTAACAATCCATATGATCATCGAATTCACATCAATATTGAAACCCCATCAGCCCTGACCGAAATTTCCCATCTCCAAAGTTTTCAAATATTTAGTCGACCCTCATTTACCATATTTACTATATTTAACAAAATGAAATTTGGCCACCACAACCATTTAACAGCGGCAAGCAAAACAAAATTATAATTCCAGCCCCTTACAAGTGTACACACCCTTTCTTTACCCAAGATACCACATCGGTCAAAACCAAATTTTTCCTCTTTTTCAACCCTTTGCACCTAACTTTTCACAATTTACATACTTAAAATACCACATCTGTCTGGCCACTCCAAACCATCAGCACCCCACCACAACTGAAACGAAAAACAAATACTATAGCATGACAAGTATTGCAGCTGTTTATACCCATAACATATATAAGTCCATGAGAAATTTAACTGCCCCCCCTGTACACCCCTAAATTTTCGGCCCCAATGATCACAGCAGCATGACGTTCTCTTCCTTCTTCTTACACATTGTATAATACGCGTGTGCATACATCATGTAAATTAAAACATGGACATATAACTTTTACAAATATATGTATATATATATGTATATATATATATATATATATATATATATATATATATATATTTAGCCGAATCTAAATATATATATATATATATATATATACATCATGCGATCACTCGCTCTAAGGACCCCAGATGGATGCTTTGTTCCACAGTTTTTTCTTTTCATTGTATTTAGTTCCAATGACAGTCGTATAAATATGTACGCTTTTTCCTTGGCCAAGGTTTTATCCACAAGGGTGGTTTTTCTTGGCAAGGTTTTAATGCGGCATATCATATATGACTGGAGGACAGCCATCATTTGCTTCTTGTACATGTGGTTTGCTTACGATGACTATGTATTCGGGTATTCCTCCGCCAAAAGTGAGGCATTTTAGCAATAAAGAATCGTTTCCATAAAAAAAATATTTAGCCGAATCACAACAACAAACATATACATACATATAATCAACCATCTATGCAGACAAATCTAAACATGAACGATCCGGTTTTACTACAAAAATATGGTCATATGTTATGCAAAATCATAGTAAATATAGGTAGGATACTTACTTTATCCGGTGATACTATACCGTGCGTAGAATGGAGTTGGGTTGACACAAGAAAAGAAACTCCTCTTCTCCTATGGCTGGCCGATTGTTCTGGCTAGAAAGGAAGGCCACTGTTCTTTTTTTTTCTTCTTCACAGCAGAGGCCGAATGCTAGAGAACAAACAAAAGAAAATCTTTCTTGGCTTTCTTCTGATGGGGCGGCTGGTAGAATAGGTTAGTCTTAGGTTTTTAGGTTTAGGTATTATACATATATATAACTAGGTAGGTTTTTAAGTTAAAGAAGCTTCCTAGTTGGTTAAGATATTATTTCCTAGTTAATATCCTAATTCAAATCATTATCTTCCATATTCTAATTCCAACTAATTAGATTAGGATAATTATTATCATATCTTATATTTTTTTTCCCACAAATACATTTTTTTTCCACAAATACAAAGAGATAATTAATTAAAAAAACAAGCGGTTCATAACACTCCTCCCCCCTTACAAAAAGTTTCGCCCTCGAAACTTACGTCTTAGTCAAGTAGGTGTGGGTACTTCTTCCGCACCTCCTCCTTGAGCTCCCAAGTCGCTTTTCGCTCAGTGTGATTCGACCATTGAACTTTGACGTAAGGAATAACTTGCCTCCTCAAAACTTGATCTTTACGGTCAACGATGCGAATAGGCGTCTCCTCGTAAGTCGTGTTGCTTCTCACCCTTAATGGTCGAGCCTCCAAATCTTCAGTGCGAATACTACTGCCGCGAGCTCCAAGTCATGAGTGAGATAATTTTGTTCGTAGGGCTTCAGTTGCCTCGATGCATATGCAATAACTTTCTCCCCCTGCATCAATACACATCCTACAGTTCAAAGGGTTAGGCCACGGTTTATATGTTTATAATCACAATTCACGAATTAACGGTATATGTACCTAGGCCATTCTTTGAGGCGTCGCTGTATACAACAAATCCTTCAGTACCGGAGGGTTGTGCTAGTATGGGTGCACTGGTCAATCTTCTCTTTAATTCAGCAAAACTTTCCTCACATTCAGGAGTCCACTCGAACTTGGTTTTCTTTTGCGTCAAATGGCTCAAAGGGACTGCAATTCTCGAGAATCCTTCCACGAACTTCCGATAATATCCAGCTAAGCCCAGAAAGCTCCTTACCTCCGTGACATTGGTCGGTCTTGGCCATTCGATGATCGCCTCGATCTTCTTTGGGTCTACAGCAATGCCATCCTCCGATATCACATGACCCAAGAAGGTCACACTCTTTAACCAAAACTCGCATTTGCTGAACTTGGCATACAACCTTTTCTTCCTCAGAATCTCCAACACCTCTCGTAGCTGCTCAGCATGAGTCACTTCATTGGGCGAGTAGACTAGAATGTCATCGATAAACACCACAACGAACCGGTCTAACTGATCTCTGAATATGGTGTTCATCAATTCCATGAAGGCGGCAGGTGCATTCGTCAATCCAAAAGGCATCACGAGAAACTCGTAGTGCCCATACCTCGTGCGAAATGCCGTCTTTGCAATATCGTTTGCCTTGATCCTCAGTTGGTGATACCCTGACCGAAGATCAATCTTGGTGAAAACTTTAGCACCCTGCACACAATCGCGTTATTCTAATGTCGATAGTTATAATAGAGACGATTTGTCGAACTGCACAGTGTTTACCTTCAGTTGGTCGAAGAGATCGTCGATTCTTGGTAACGGATATTTGTTCTTTATCGTGATTTTATTGATCTCGCGATAGTCGATGCATAGTCTCATGCTATCGTCTTTCTTCTTGACAAATAAGACAGGTGCTCCCCAAGGCGAAACACTGGGTCTTATGAACTTCTTGTCCAGCAGCTCTTACAATTGCTCTTTGAGTTCTTTTAGCTCGGCTGGAGCCATCCTGTACGGCGCTCTCGAGATCGGCTCAGCTCCGGGTATCAGATTGATTTCGAACTCTACTTCCCTGTTCGGTGGCAGTCCAGGCAATTCATCAGGGAAGACGTCTTTATACTCCTTAACCAATGGAATATCGTCAAGGGATGGCGTCCCTGTCTCGGTGTTTAGGGTGTACACCAAGAATCCTTCGGCTCCTTTCCTCAAAGCTTTATGGGCTCGTGCGGCAGTGAGATAGGCATTTTGGGCCAGCTTCTTTAACTTGGTGTTCCCCTGAAAAGTTAGCTACTCTTTCGTAGGATCCCTGAACACAACTTGCTTCTTCCGGAAATCAATATGGGCATGATATCTAGCTAACCAATCCATTCCCAAGATAACGTCAAAGTCGCTCATTTGGATTGGTATAAGTGCAGCTTCAAACTCTCGATCTTCCAACTCCAGTCTGCAGTTCCTGAACAAATGGTGAGAGACAATCACTTGGTCTCCAGCTGCTAGCACACGGTAAGGAGTGTCTAGCCATTCGGGGCAGCTTTGGAGGTTCTTAACAAACCTCTTTGCGACGAATGAGTGGCTCGCGCCACTATCGAATAACACGTTTGATGGGACCTTATTTATCAGTATTGCACCTATGGGATTAGGAGTTCAAAACGAGGTTACACAGATACATATATTATTATTCAAACTGCAGAAATTAAATGTACCTGTGACCACGTCGTTGGAGCCTTGCACCTCTGTGTCTGTCATAACATGGACCCTTGCGTTAGGCTGTGGCCGGCCTTTCTGGTTCTGATGTGGAGCAGGTCCTGATGGCAGTCTCCTGGGCTCAGGGCAATCTCGATGCATGTGGCCCACCTTTCCACAATTGAAACAAGCGCCGATCTTCTTCCAACACTCCCCTGTATGCGGTCGGCCGCAGATAGTACACGGTGGAGTCACAGCTTGCTGATCATTCTGTGGCTGCGGTGGCTGTGATTGCTGTTGCTGCAGTATCTGCTGGCTCATCGGTCCCCTCCGTGGCATCTTGACCCATCTGCCGGGTCTGCTCCCTGACACCTCACGGGGCCTCTTACCCCTGTTCTCCTCATCTCTCCTCTGAATATAGCTCTCCACACGGTAACATGCATTGAGCAACTCGGCAAAATCTTTAGCATTCACGTTCACCACTCCAGAGCGAATGCGGCTGTTCAGTCCCCGCTCGAACTTCACCATCCGTAACTGCATGTCACCCATCACTGCTGGCACAAACCTCCCCAGAGCATTGAACTGATTTGCATATTCGGACACCGACATCCCTGGACCCTGTCTCAAAGACTCAAATGCAGCAATCTTCTGCAAGGTAACTGCCGGTGGAATATAGAACTTGCGGAACTCCTCTCAGAACCGTGCCCAACTGATAGGTTGTGGTAAGTCCAGCGCCACCGTCGTCCACCACTTATTTGCCTCTCCAATCAAAAACGGGCGGATAACATGTGCCTGCATCGCCTCAGGTACCTGTAAAAGTGCGAAGTTATTTTCAACTTCACTCAGCCACTTCTCAGCTCCATCTGGACCAATGTCCCCATCAAACGTCGGAACGTGCACTCTTTTCATCTCGCTGTAGTAGTATCGAGTCCCCTGTGGCTGCGGCTGAGGAACCACCCTACTCACCGCATCACCTATCTGTATCAGGGCATCTACCAGTGCCTGGGGCAGAGCACCTTGGTTATTATCGTTGTCGTTGCCGTTGTTTCTGTTGTCTCTCCTGGGCGGCATCGTGCTGTAACATTACAATTTTACAGTTTATAATTTCTACAAACCCAAAAAAAAAATAGAAAAATTTGAAGAACAAGGCCGGGTATGGGGGTATATGCAAAGGCTGAATTTAAAACTTAAGCATGACAGTAAATAAGACTGTTTAGCATATTCTCAGCACTCAAGTCCCCACCCAATCATCACTTAAGTCTAAGATCATGTCTTAAGGGCAAAATCGTAACTTAGCTCTAAAATCATGGCTTAAATCTATGTTTCCGCCGTGGATCTAGAGCCATGCTCTGATACCACCTGTAGAGACCCGTCCCGAGCCCTAAAACTCGAAACGACTCACCCGCCGTATTTCGCTCCAGGAAATACAAGGCGTCAATACGATCAATTACACGTCAGCATAATAATGTAAACCGATATCAGCGAAAGTTATAAATATTAAACCTCGAAATAAATAATCATCCATAAAAGTCAAGGTCTCAAAGCCATGATACCGCAAAGTCGAAATAAAAAAACGAAATACTAAGTCTGAATCAAAGCAATAAATAAGGTCTCAACTAAACCCTCGAAATCTCTTTATCTAGCCTCAAGCATCAATAGCCCCACTCCTGGTCATCTTCAACATAGACTAACTCATAATCCTGGGGATCTGCAAAAGAAATGAGAGAGTGTAGTATGAGCGACACTTCGCCCAGCAAGTAACCTAACTATATTTACCATGGGATCGTACACGGAGAAGCAAGTGGAATAAAATAAATAAATAATTAACGATATAGAACATAACATGCTTCTCTTCACAAATAAAGCTTTACCTTTTTACCCCTATACCAATCAAGCAACAAATTCATGCGCAGCTAAAGTCATAATCAAGCAAGTGTTAGTACAACCAAAAACGAAGATGCAACTTTTCAAATCGATGCGATGCGATGTGATGCAATGCGATAAATTTCAAATTCGATTCAAAACGATTCGATGTTCGATACGATGCGATTCGATAATTCGATACGATTTTCGATAACGATTTCAGATTCGATTCCGATGCAATGGACATGACACTTTCCTTACAAGTGACTTATATCGCAAGACTTATGAATTGGCCCCCCAATGATCGATGTGTCCAGGTGGCCTATCGATAATAGTCATATGTGCCTGGACGGCCCAAATGGCGGTCATATGTGTCCGAGCGGCCTATCGATAATAGTCGTATGTGCTCGGACGGCCCGTTTGTTTGGAACCAATCCAGCTTAACAATATATTTCCCTTGTAAGGATGACTTTCGATATATGCGATGCACGATAAAAAAAATTTTCAAATATCGATTTTCAAATATTTTCCAGCAATCTATATCGATCAAGTTAAGTACACATAATCCGATAACAATTACGATCGCACGATATTTAATCTTCGATGTTGGATACCCTAATCTAAATCACATGAAATTACACCGTAACAATCCATATGATCATCGAATTCACATCAATATTAAAACCCCATCAGCCCTGACCGAATTTTCCCATCTCCAAAGTTTTCAAATATTTAGTCGACCCTCATTTACCATATTTACTATATTTAACAAAATGACATTTGGCCACCACAACCATTTAACAGCGGCAAGCAAAACAAAATTATAATTCCAGCCCCTTACAAGTGTACACACCCTTTCTTTACCCAAGATACCACATCGGTCAAAACCAAATTTTTCCTCTTTTTCAACCCTTTGCACCTAACTTTTCACAATTTACATACTTAAAATACCACATCTGTCTGGCCACTCCAAACCATCAGCACCCCACCACAACTGAAACGAAAAACAAATACTATAGCATGACAAGTATTGCAGCTGTTTATACCCATAACATATATAAGTCCATGAGAAATTTAACTGCCCCCTGTACACCCCTAAATTTTCGGCCCCAATGATCACAGCAGCATGACGTTCTCTTCCTTCTTCTTACACATTGTATAATACGCGTGTGCATACATCATGTAAATTAAAACATGGACATATAACTTTTACAAATATATGTATATATATATATATATATATATATACACAGCACCCCACCACAACTGAAACGAAAAACAAATACTATAGCATGACAAGTATTGCAGCTGTTTATACCCATAACATATATAAGTCCATGAGAAATTTAACTGCCCCCCCTGTACACCCCTAAATTTTCGGCCCCAATGATCGCAGCAGCATGACGTTCTCTTCCTTCTTCTTACACATTGTATAATACGCGTGTGCATACATCATGTAAATTAAAACATGGACATATAACTTTTACAAATATAGCTGAATCACAGCAACAAACATATACATACATATAATCAACCATCTATGCAGACAAATCTAAACATGAACGATCCGGTTTTACTACGAAAATATGGTCATATGTTATGCAAAATCATAGTAAATATAGATAGGATACTTACTTTATCCGGTGATACTATACCGTGCGTAGAATGGAGTTGGGTTGACACAAGAAAAGAAACTCCTCTTCTCCTATGGCTGGCCGATTGTTCTGGCTAGAAAGGAAGGCCACTGTTCTTTTTTTTTTCTTCTTCACAGCAGAGGCCGAATGCTAGAGAACAAACAAAAGAAAATCTTTCTTGGCTTTCTTCTGATGGGGCGGCTGGTAGAATAGGTTAGTCTTAGGTTTTTAGGTTTAGGTATTATACATATATATAAGTAGGTAGGTTTTTAAGTTAAAGAAGCTTCCTAGTTGGTTAAGATATTATTTCCTAGTTAATATCCTAATTCAAATCATTATCTTCCATATTCTAATTCCAACTAATTAGATTAGGATAATTATTATCATATCTTATATTTTTTTCCCACAAATACAAAGAGATAATTAATTAAAAAAAAACAAACGGTTCATAACAGTATACACTAGAATTACTGAGGAGTCTGGGTTCTTAGGGTGCAAACCAGTAGTTAGTCCAATGTACCGCTCTTTAAAGTTGATGCACCATGATTCTGAATTTGAAGATATAGCTTCCTACAGGAGACTTATAGGTAAGTTGATTTACCTCACCATTACAAGACTTGACATTTTTTTGGGTGCAGCAGTTGAGCCAGTTACTAGATTGCCCTACAGTCAATCACCCAAGAGCTGCACATAGGATTTTGAGGTATCTGAAGGGGTCTATTGGATAAGGACTTTTGTTTCCCAGCTCAGGTGAAATGAAGTTGAAGGGATTTGTGGATTCTGACTGGGTTGGATGCTATGAGATAAGAAGATCCGTGTCAAGATACTGTGTATTTCTGTGGGATGCCTTGGTATCCTGGAAATCTAAGAAGCAAACCACTGTATCAAGGTCATTTGCTGAAGCAGAATACAAGGCAATGGCCTCAAATGTGTGTGAGATCCAGTGGTTGCTGTATCTAGCAAAGGATTTGGGGCTTAAGGATCAACATCGAGTAGAGATGTTTTGTGACAGCAAAAGTGCTCTTCATATTGCAAAAAATTCTATTTTCTATGAACGTACGAAGCATATTGAGATTGATTGCCATATAGGAAGGGAGAAGGTGCAAAGCCAGGTGGTGAAGTTAATGCCTGTTAGGATGCAATTTCAACTGGCTAATTTGATCACTAAGGCATTGGACAGCAGACATATGATTGAGCTTTTAAGTAAGCTTGGGACTCATAACATATATAGCAAACACAGCTTGAGGGGGTGTCAAAAGTTTGCTATGTATGGAGACCCATGAGCAGGAAGCATGATGGGGAGATTCGGATTGATGATCCAGTGAGCTGATGAGTAGAGGTGTTAAATGAGATGCTTAATACATGGAATTGATCAGTTGTGGGGCAGGATCAGTTGCTGGGAGTGATGATTGGTTCACTGCACGTGGGAAGTGACTCGGTGCACAGTAGGGATAAGGAAGAAGAAAGGCAAAATGGCAGGACGTTTAAATAACTAGAGAAATTCTTGTAATTTTAATGGGTAGTTATTTTGGCAATTCAACTGGTCCATGTATAAACTGTTCGACGCTATTCCTAATGAAGGCAATCGATTCATTCTGGCAGTTACTCCTCTTCTTGTTTCCATTCTTGCATATTCTTTCCTTTTTCTTCGTTATTCGTTGATCACCTTTGTACACAGAGCATCTTAGTTGATGCTTTTGTTGTTTTCTGCACTTCGATGGTAGTTGATCTTGATGCTATTCGAAAAATTCACAGATTCTGCAGAGTGGACTTTGGAGTAATCTTTTCCCTGCAGCTATAAATATGAGCAGTTTCCAATATTTTATTTGTGTTCCTTGTTAGTGCTGGTAATATTTCTCCTCTGAAATGGGGATTTTGAGCAGTGAGGAACTTTGTGCAAGAGCATTGAATGTCAGCGAAGATGAGTGTTACGTTTACACGTTGCAAAATCTTGATCGGGAGGTGGTTGAGGGAGATGACGATGACGATGCTAGATGCGTAGCAACCGCAGCATAATGTTGATTTTACATTGTCGCATGATGTAATAACATTATGTGTACTAGTACCTATTACAACTGATCTGTGAGTTCTGTATGGATGTAATATTCTCTCCTCACTTAATGTTAGAAGTGGTGGTTAGAGCATTGTGAGGGTTTTGATTTGTCTTATGTGTTTACTTTTTTATATATGAAGGCTTACAAGCTTTCCTTTAAACCTTGCAAGGTCTTCTGTTTTTGATTCCACATTTTCTCGTTTCATAACTATCAGAAAATGTCAGCACAACTAAAATCAGACATATTTCTATAATGACGTCATATTCATTTTATTGTATTTACAGAATTGCTAGATTAGATTTAACCATCAGCAAATCTTGGTAAGCCTTTCTTTACTGGCGTCAAAATTTGGACTACAAAGTGGTATCATGTTGCAACAAAAAAATATGGCAGCTAGATATTATTTTGTCTGCTATATTTCTCATTAACCCTCTTAAACTTTTTTTTTTGGAAGAAGTTTTGACAAAACAATCTTTGGCTTCTGCTTTTTTTGACAATAAAATTAGATGAAGATAGGTTTCCATAATAATATTCTACTTCTAAGAAGCCTTTTAGACAAGGTCTGGATCATGAACTTGATGATTTATTTCTAACGATTAAAGATATAGACGCTTGTGTTATTTTAAGTCCCTTCAGATATTAAAAAAGGGGATGATCTTTTTTGAAAAATCTAACGATATTTCTAGTTAATCTTCTCTATAAGAGCACGAGAACCTTAAATTTTAAAATTGACACCTCAATAACAATATTTCATTCATTTTCTTTAAATTTCTTCAAGCTTAAGACTAATAGATTTTAGTGTCAGCGGCGAAATTATATACAAATATATGTCTAAATGTTTAAACTTTTGGATTAAAAGTAAGCCAGGACTATTCAAGTGTCAATATAACAGGCCAAAGCTGCAAGATGGAGTTAGGCGGCATGATGTGTGCGCCACCTCTTGAATTTGTGAGAGAAAATGTTGCACAGCTACCATATTTAAAATGCTCTAGTAGGGTTATATGTTGGTTTAGCGAAGGAGTTGAATCATTCAAGGGGCAGATTACAACACTCCTGTTCGACATCGCAATAAAGACTAAACCAGTACATGTAAAATAAATATGTGACAAAATATCTAAGCGAAACTTAGGCTAACCACTATTGGAATGTTTAAACGGGTGGAATTTGACACCTTACCCTACCATTACTCAGTAATGTATAGGTTTCTGTTTTTTCTAACGTTACAATTAACTTGTTTAATAGAGAGCAGTTTTATCAAAGAAAAAAGAAGAAAAAAAATCAAAAAGAATGGAAGAAAGGGGTATGACACACCAATGCACTATGGTTTTAACAAAATCCTAGTTTGTCAACGGTCAAAATAGATGCACTGCAGCTTTTGATAAAGCCGTATATTATTCATGTAGAATTACTTCTAAAAATGTTGTGATTATAGGTTTCCTTATTAAAACCGTAATATTTTGGTCTTTCTCTCACTAATTCTGCCTATTAGAATGAGTTAAGTTTTGATGATTTGCACAATTGACCCTTAGAACGCCTAGATAAGGCGTCTCATGTGAAGTGGTTGGAGATCAGAATACTTCGAACGCTTGCATAGGACACTTCATGTGTAGTTTTTGGAAACTAGAATACTTCAGACGCCTAGATAAGGCGCTTCATATGAGGTGTTTGGAAAACAGAATACATCGAACGCCTAGATAAGGTGCCTCATGTGTCCAGATGTGTAACAGTACACTTGAACGCCTTAACAGGCGCTTCATCTGTATTACAAAAGTCAAATATGAATGTTTCCCTCTAAAATGGGCACGAATATCAAATTACGTTTGACAAAACTCAGAATTACTTCAAACAAATATGATGGCTGAGATCACGCGCTTCATGTGACTTCGAGCGAGTTTTGTATCCCACAATAGGCGCTTCATATGACATTGAACAAGTGTTCCCTATTCACTTAAGGCGCTTCATGTCACATTGAATGCCTGTTCTAACACACATTAAGCGCTCTATTTCACATTGTACGCCTGCTCATAAATCACATTACACGCTTCATGTGACTCAATGTTACAAATGTTTTATGCTACACTTTCTTATGATTACTTGACATTTGTACCTTTCCTCTTAGTGAAACATAACATGTTACACTCTCACTTTAGAGAATGCTCTATTTTCTTTTTGAGCTTTCATGAAGAAGCTTATTTTCATCCAAGAAGAGGATCTCCATAGAAAAGGACTTGTCATCACAAGAGACAAAAACTTCCCTTTCTCTCTTGCAGCATGTCAACGGCCAGGAAGTGATAAAACAAGAGTTTTCATCACTTTTCAAAAGAAACTTTCTACCTACGAGCTTTCAAGTTTCTCTCAAGCTTTTACTTTCAAAATACTTGTATTATTCTGGATTGTACTTTATTTGTGAGAGTGTGATTTGTAAAGAAAAGGAGTCTTCTTCTTGAGTGAAGATTATGAGGACCTAAGTGTAGATTATTGGTCAAGAAGCAAGGGTGCTTCTTATTTGAAGAGATCCAAACCTTGGAGGGTTAGTTGATGGTGTAGTGGTGCGCCATACTCCTAACAAGAATTCTTTGAGGAGCAAAGAAGTTCTTTGGAGGCTAGACTACAAGGGGTTGGTATTTCTTGATCTTGTCTAGGCGTGTGACCTAGTTTTACATTCTATGTATTTTCGTTTTCTATTGTTGTTTCTCCAAAAAGAAATAACAATCCCCTGTTCAAAAATCACTCTTGTGAAAAACAAAGAAAGTAGAGGAGTAGAGTCTTTGACTAGAACCTCTATATATTCAGCGTTCTTTACGCTTCCGCATGTTTATTACTTTTGAACAACACACACAGGTATCGATTCGTACTCATCATCAAAAAATATCTGAAAAATTATCCATAAATGATGAACACACTATTCAACCGCCTTCTAGTTTGTTCTAAGAGACTTAACAGTTGGTATAAGAGCGAAATCTTGATTGTTTGAGTTCAAATAGCAAGATTTGATCTTTTGAAGTATGGATCCCTTTAGTTTTGAAGATGTCAGTTCTCCAATGGTGACGCTCCTAGAAGAAGAAGACAAAGGTCACTATTTCCTTCTATTTCAAGTGTACATATCGAGGTGCCCATGTTTGACCCTCTAAATTATCCACTATAGAAATCTAATATGGAAACCTATCTTTGTTCGTGTGGATATCGTATTTAGAGAGAGTTGTCAAAAGATTCCACTATTTCTTTTGATGTTGATGATCCTACTCCGGAGGAGGAACTACAATTAGCTATAAATAGCAAAGCTCTTGCTATTTTAAATAGCTCTCTATCACCAAATGAGAGAGCTCAAATGCAAGGCGTCCAATCAGCTCACGAAGCTTGGACAAAGCGAGAAATGATTCATAAAGGGATATCACAAGTACGGAAGGGAAAGAGGAGACAACTAATAAAACAATTCTACAATTTCAATGTCCCCAAAGGTGAAAAGATCAAAGAGTCTATTCAACGGTTCACCAAGCCTGTCAACCTACTTACGGTGGTTGAAAAGAAATTAGAACAAGCGGATCTCAATCGTTTCTTCCTAAATAGTTTAGGAAGAGAATGGAATGCAAAAGTGACGACCATTGAGGAGTCGAAGGATCTTAAAACTATCACCTTGGATGAGCTTTACAATAATCTTATCACTTATGAGATTCACCATGAAGTTCAAAAAAAGAATGATCCGATAAGAAGTTTGCCAAATGCCCTAGCATGCGAATCGGAGGAGTCGGACGACGAAGTTGGACTTCTCGTTCGAAGGTTTAGAAGATTCGCAAGAAGAAATGAAGATGAATCCAAAAGGTTCATCAAAGAAAAGTTCTCCTAGGATAAAGATAAAGTGAAGGACCAAGAAAATAAATGCTATAAATGTTGAAAGTTTGAGCACTTCATGAAGGATTGCTGGGTGAAAAATCCTCACTCAAAAGACAAGAAGGCCATCTACCAAAGGAAGAAGGCTTTACAAGCAGAAGTAGCCCATTGGGAGAGTCTCATCCTGGTCTGAGAGTGACAACAACGACAACAAGAATCTAGCTCTCACGGGGGCATCAACAATGATCTCGATAAGAAGTTTTAATCGCTTATGGCCATCGAAGACGACATGGAAGTATGCACTAAATCCTCTCACTATAGATTGCAAGATGAAATAGAGGATTTAGTGCAAGAAAATGATTTATCAGACATGAAATATAAACATGTCAAAAAGGACTTTAAAGCATGTATAAATGAGTATAATGACACGCCTGAAAATCACATTGCACTACAATTAGAGCATCACATTTTATTAACAATGCATATGATAGCACTTGAGGAGAAAAACGATTTGATAAAATCATGTGCTCCTCATAAAACCCTTTGGAAAAAGAAAAATTCTCAAAGAGAAAGTGCTAATGAAATTGAGATAGTGGAGGATGCATCTGCATTACAAATAAAGTCTAAATCAAACCTAGTGTCACGTATGCATCTAAGTAGGGTAAATCAAATAAGAAGGCATCATTTATCAAGGAGTCAAAAACCTCCTTGAAGAAGCAAAGACACATGCCTAAGGGAAAGGCAAATTCAACCACAGTGCCAAAACCTTGTTTTGAATCCGTGAAGAATGTTTCCTCCTTGATTCAACGGAATGTCATCGAAATGGGAGCCACAGAATGTACCATTGCACAAGCATGATAAGCATTCTTATCCCCACAAACACATTCCTACATGTTTTTATTGTAATAAGAAAGGACATGTAGAAAGAGTTTGCAGCGCTAAAAATAATAAACTCTTGTGTGGGTACCAAATGGTGTAGTAAAGGTAACTAACCCTCAAGGACCCAAAATAAAAAGGGTATCAATATCATATGGTTCTTTTGTAGGCCCTAGAGTTAAATGGAGAAACCAATGACAAGAAGGTCAGTCAATTAAGTGATGCTATTTATGAGATTACGTTTTTGAAAACAAAGTGCATTGTGAAAAAGGACAACGTTATTTTGTTTGAAGCTTTGAGATTCAAAAAAATTTACAAGCTTAGCATCAATGATTTGGTTTCACAAAATATCTCTTGCCTAGTTACCAAGAACTACTTGACACAACTATGGCATAGACAAATGATTCCCTTGTCTTCTTGAAACATCCATTTTAAAACAAGGTTTTTCTGCAGCATCTTCTTCATCAAACTCTCTAATTCTCTGCAAACCAACGCTTTTCCTTCCTCAAAATTCCTTAAATTCCTTTTCTTCTATGCTTAAAAATTGCCTCTACTGGACCTTCAAGGCCTATCCCAAGGTGATACAAAAGAAAACAAACTGTTGGGGTTAGTGAACCAGAGATCTTGTCATCCATTAGGGAACGACTAACTAAAGAAAGCTTCACATGGATGAAGAAGAAATTGGATTCAGATGTCAAGAATCCACCAACTCATGCTTCAAAAGGTATCCACCTTCCCCTCTATTCTCACATGTTATATGAAGAATGGAAAAGCAACAACAGGCCAGTGGTGTCTTTGAAATTGATTCAAGTGAGTGACTTCACTGAAGCTCACAACACGAATCAAGTCATTGCACTTCTTGATCGTCACGGTTGGACTCAACTTTGGTGTAGACGTGACATGCAGTCTTTTTCAAAAAGCTATACTAGGTTGTTTTATGCCAACCTGTGGATCACCCCACAAACTGAGTCTCAAGAATTCTCCCTGCACACAGTTGTCGATGGTACACCCTTGAGTTTTTCACTGCAAGACATTTGTGACGCACTGAGAGTGAGAAATCAAGGGATGAGTGACTTCTCCGTATTTGACTAGAGTGACAAATACGGAGTCAGTGAGCAGGATGTCAAATTTGATCTGGAATACTTCCCATCCAAAAAGACTCAAAATATGCCATTGGTAAATCGCATTCTGTTGGCTTTGGTGACATACTGCATAAACGATAATGCGACCAGAAATCCGAGCAACAGGAATTTCTATGTCACCTATCGTATCAAGCATTAGACCCAGTTGAACTTGGGCTGGATATGGTGGAAGTTATGATGGCTGCTCTCCGGAAGTGATCAAAGGCCCTCCCCTTTGCCAATGTGGTCACGAAAGGCCATTACGCTTCCCGACATTGCTGTTGAGGTTGATGAAGGACCTCAAGATGGTGAAAGTGGTAGCAATAAAACCGAATTTCTATCACAAATTCAGTCACTAGAACAAACTGTACAACGGTAAGAGCTCCATGATACGGAGCACGAGGCTCGGCATGCACGGGGCGAATATCGTATGACTGTTTTCAAGAACGCCATTGATGCATGTAAGACGTGGGTTCCAACAATTCCACCTTTCGAACATCCTTCACAAAGGGTTAGGCACAAGGAATAAGACTTCCCTTTGCTTCCTTAGTGATAAAAACATGTGGATCAATGAGCAAGACCAACACTTCAAGATGGTCGTTGATCAGGAAAACCAATACGGCCCTCCTTGACGGCACCTTTAAGCAATGTCAATGCCTTCAAAATGCTCAAATTTGAAGGATCTTAACTTAGGTTTTTAATGCAAAACCAAGAAAACAATGTCTCACAATTAAGTGAAGGAAATATCAAAAAATTTTATTCATCCAAAAGTTCTTTTTAAAATTCGGCCAAAAGGCCCTATTTATAGACTAGAAAACGTGCTCCTCAAGCCTTAAAATGGCTAGAAATTACTTCAAATAAAGCTAGCTACCAAATGTTTAAATTTAAAATTTGGTTGAAATTCAAACCAAGATAAATTCTAGCTAAAACTTGAATTTTCTTGTAGAATGTGAACCCTACTATATCCAGCCATCCTTGATGAGTGGTGAGGATGTTGGAGACTTGATTTGATGTTGATGAGGTGGTTGGAGTTGAATTCAAAGGCTGGTTGAAGTTTGAATCCAAATTGAGTTTGAATTTGGCTTCAAACTTGGATTCGATTTTGAATTGTGATTTCCTCTTCGATATCCTCCAAGTTGGTGTGTGGAATGTCTCAAGATAAGTCTGAGAATCTCTTAAAATCTAAATCTCAAATTGGTTGAAACTTGAATTCAAATAATGGTTGAATTTAAATTTAAGTTTGTCTTCAAGTTTGAATTCAATTTAATCTCAACTTTTGAACTTCCAAATGGGCGCCCCTTTTATTGTGGATGGAGATAATCTTGAACTAAATTTAAGAAGAGATTCCAGCTTGGACCACATTTGAACTTGTTGAGACAAACATTCTCCTCATGACAACATTCCTTTTGTCTCCCTTTTGAACACACACGCCTTTATCCCTTTGTGGACCTCCATTTTGCTTGGACTTTTCACGCACCTACTTACCTACAAGGCAAACACATAAAACAAAGATCACAAAATTCAAAATAAGCACACACACACGCACCTCCTACACGTTCATAGTGTAGGTTCAAGGAAGTGAACCCAATGAACCTTAGGTTTATCTTGAACATGTTTGTATAAAAAGGTTCCAACTTGATGACCTAGTTCTCTTGCCCTCCTTCTTGTCATGGGGCCTATGACCACTTGATGGGATCCCCGATCCTCATCAATCCCCCCCCTCCTCAAGAAGATTCGTCCTCGAATCGAAGGGTTCATGAGGGAAAGATGTGAGGTTTGCAAAAGGATACGACTTCAAATCTAAACACACAATTGGATAAGAGTGATACTCCACAAATGACTCATAGACTATGTAAGATACAAGTTCAAGCAAACCAAGTGCAATGATCATACATAATTTAAGTCTAACATGCTTAGGGTGAGCAATTAAGTGAATGACGACATATGCAAATAACGACACATCGTAGCACATATAAGCATGAACACTCAACAAGAAGCACCTCTTTCTAATGTGTTTAGGATGCACTAACATGGTAGGTAGAAGACTCCTCTCATAAGATTTGTCATGCATGAAAGATAAAGTACGTAATACCTGAGGAATAAATGACGTACCTTGTATGCTACTCAAAACTTCCAAATCATATGTATTTGAGCTATCATGCTCAACAAAGCACAAATAAGCACTAACATGTACATTATCATCCTTAAAATCAGTTTGTAATGTAACATCAAGTGGAATTTCAGATTCATACGCATGCAAATTAGAAGTTTTAGTACTATCATGTGGAATGTCACTATCAAGACACTCAAACAAAGGATTTTTAAAAATAACCCATCATGCTTCTCAGCATTATCATGTGTATGACCTAAGTCATCGTTATTCTCACTTGAAATGTCACTCCAATTATCTTGTAAACCAGCATGTAAATCAAGCAAATCATGTGAATCATGTGTAGCACACACAACTTTAGATTCAAGCTCATCATTTTAAGCAAGCAAGTCAGTCTCATGAACATGATAAATATCAACAAGTCTCCTAAGACCTTGCAATTTATTAAGGATATCTATTTTGCGCACCTTTTGTTCTTCTACATCTGTAAGGATCTCAAAAGTACGTTCTTTTTGAGCTAGAAGTCTCTTACGAATGTCAGAATTACGTTCTAAGAATTTCACACAGTCATGTTCAACTTCAACATCATCATGGAAGCAAACACGTAATTTCTTGTCAAGTTCACACACTTTAGAGTGCAAAACAACATCATTACTGGAATCAGATTTGGACAAAGAAGATTTAGACAATTTAGGATCATGCGATTCAAGAAGCTTATCATGTAAGCCATGTTCATTTGGCACATCACTTTATCATCATGAACAACATGTGTATCAATTGAAATTTCAGCATCATCATAAGAATCATGCGCAGTATCATCACTGAAATCATCTAATTTTGGATATGCAGTCAAAGCTCTACGCACAACAAGAAATTCCTTAGTGTCATATTCATCTAGTGCGCCTGAATCCTCTTCAAGTTCAGTTTCATTATCATGCTCAGATTCATTTTCATTCTCGGACTCAGTCACATACTCATAAGTTTCCTCAATTAACATGATTCGCTTTGCATTAGGACACTCTTTTCCGATATGACCACGTCATTTATAGCATTTAATGTCCCTAAACCTGTTTGAGAGATCAGAAGAATTTTCGGTAGGAGTCCTTTGTTGGCCGCGGTCATCTCACCTTTGTGTGGACTGCACACAGTTCTCCATCCTTTGTGACACACCTTGGTGACGTGTTTGGCCTCCTGTAGGCCGTGAGCTTCCCGTTCCTGATAGCTTGCTAGAAAACCTTGATGAAGACTGATTAGTACGATAAGTGGGATTGAAACTGGAGGAACTACGTACCTTTAGTTGGTGTTCAATCTTTTCAGCCATATGGACCATGGTTGTGAGGTCGAGGTAAGGTTGAAGTTCAACCCGTTGTGCAATCTCCCTGTTTAGACCATGTAATAAACGAGCCTTGGTAGCTTCTTTGGGTTCCTGCAAGTTAGACCTTTCCAACAAAATTTCTAACTCTTTGTAATACTCATCTGCACTTTTAGAACCTTGTCGTAAGGTTTGGAAACTTGTGAAAATAGAACTCTCAAAATTGTTTGGGATAAAACGTTGTCTCATTTCAAATTTCATTTCTTCCGAAGGTGGCAATTGGAGGTTGTCTTGTCTTAGTTCAATTTCGACACAAATTTGTCCACCAATTTAGTGCATAACCAGAAAACTCAATAGCAGCATACCTCACTTTTTGTAATTCACTGTAGTTGGTACAAGAAAAGATTAGATCCACTTTCGTTTCCCATTCCAAATATTCTTCTGTATTACTTTTACCATAAAACGTTGGAATATTTATTTTTGTTTTGAGAAAATCGTCATCTTGCGGGAAAAGGGGATTTTGGCGTCTTTGGTAACCACTAAGAGGGTGGTCATCAAAGTCATAATCATCATGCTCAAATGGAGTGTAATCAACATTGTACCTTCTTGGAGCATACCTTCTTGGTTGGGTTGGAGGAACAAACCTTCTTGGCTCGATGTGTGGTGGTCTAAGGTTGTCATCCTCAACTTCTTCTGGGGGGTGACGCCTTGGTTGGGGTAAGGGAACGGCCCTGCTCGTACCTTGGCCGTCACTCATCTTGTAGCTCCGTTCAACATCCTCCAATCGATGTTTGATTACCTCATTGTCATGCATGAGTTTCTTGAGCATCTCTAGCATTTGTTGTTGCGTGTTGACCAAAGTCTCAGCTTCCTTTGATTTGCTAGAAGCGGAATGAGTGCTGCTCTCCATTTTACCTAAGGAATTTAAACGAAAACAAAAAGAAAAAGGAAAGAACCAAACCAACAGAAAGATAAGCAAACGTTAGGTGATTAGTAAAAACGAAATATGAACACTCCTCCTTCTCTTCTTTCCACTCGCTTACCACTTTGCTTCTTGGGTAACCTGAAGTTAATAAGATTCAAAGCGATCAATTAAGAAAGTGTTTTGCCAATGCTTCTCCAAATCTCAACGGTCTACACTTGTTTCTCTCTTTTGCTTTCGAGTTGCACCAAATAGAGTCAAGCGAAATGGAAACAAACTTGAACTTTCTACTAAGATTCAAAGAAAATAAGTAACCAAAATTGATGTATAAGGCTGAACCAAAGATGAACTAAGGGTTTCCGTGGGCAATCTTTAGTTAATTTTGATTCTATGCACTTATTATCCACAAAATGGTTCAAGTCATGCAATAATCAAGCAACCAAGTGTGTGATTGGTTCAAGAAGAGCAGGATAAGGAGAATGAGATGTGGTAGGACGGTTGTGTGTATCAAAAACAAAATACTGTATCCAAGGTTTTCAAATTGCACCAAAAACAATTTCAAGTAATGCACAAACGTTTTGCCCTTTTTCTTACGCACCTCCTACATGTTCATAGTGTATGTTCAAGGAAGTGAACCCAATCAACCTTAGGTTTATCTTGAACATGTTTGTATAAAAAGTTCCAACTTGATGACCTAGTTCTCTTGCCCTCCTTCTTGTCATAGGGCCCATGACCACTTGATGGGATCCCCGATCCTCATCAGCCATCTTGCAACAAATGCAGCGGACGCAATTCCCCTCTTATTTTGATGATTAAGGGGAAAAAGTGGCACGGTGCTGGTGGAAGTGGTGGTGCTAGTGCTTGTGGTTCAACAAGTGGCTTTGCTGATTTTGCAACTGGTTGAGGATTTGGATTTGGAAGCTTTACATTTGGAGGCAGAGATGTGTAGAGATAAGGGGGTTTGAGTGATTTCAAAATAAGTGACTTAAATGCATGATATATATAAACGTGTACATGTATGCATGATATCTTGCAATTACTTGCCTTATTTAGCTTCTATATTATGTTGCCATACTAACGAGCCATGAAACATTAAAGCTTACATCATATGGCAAACATTTGTTGTGTTTACACTATTTTCAGGTGCCACCATTAATGAACTAAACTAGTTCATTAAGTGAAGTACTTAGTTTGATAAACTAAGTAGTTCATTAAAGGAAGTCATATTTGGAAAAGGCACAAAGGCAACAAAGCTAAGGAAGGAAAGTTTTCTCCTCCTCCCCATCTTTAATACACACGGCTATATACATATATTACACCTATTTTCAGATTTTTTTAAAGGCATATACACATGTATTCAAACGACGTACTACCGACACATTATATATTCTACGTACGTATGTTAACGTCACACCACTATACTTAACTCATATTTATGAATATATTCAGGTCTTATATCATATGATATAAGATATGGTGATGACAAATTAAATACGACACGATAAAAGGTTCTAAATCGAAATTTGTCGTATCGGGCGAATACCGAAACTTCGCCAACGTGTCACGTACTTGCCATAAATAAATGGCCAGCCCCTATACATCAAAATGTGATGTAAATTTCGTGCACTTTGCTAAATAATCAGCCAAAAATACTTTCCATGTTGGCACACACAAATTACTCCACATTAAGGCCAAAATATGAAGATTCCAAGTTTAATTTTTGTCACATGTAAATGGTACCACTTTAGACCAGCCAAGTGCTGAGATTTATAGTATATATCATACATATTATGTATAACATAATATATATAACATGTGCAAAAGTTGGAATTTAAATTAGAGAAAAATCGGGTAATCGATAAATATCGAAAATTCGGTTTTCTACGCACACAACACATGGAACGTTTTTGGTACATCATGTGACACGTATCTAGACACTTTTTACATATGATATACGTCTTAAAGTGTTCTAGAAAATTAAATTAAGGGCTGATTGGAATATAACATGTGTGTATTATTAAATGTGCATTATTTTACAAAGTTAGCAAAAATAAATTTCAGCACATGCACATACACATTCCAACGTCTACACCAGCTGAGATGGAGCTTATTTGGAGATTTGTTGGCATATTGATTGGTCAAGGATCAATCATACAATGTTGGTGAATTGAAGAGAGAAGCTACAAATGGTAAGAATTCAAAATATATCTCTTTTATATCACATGCTGAAAATTTCAGCATGCTAAAATATTGCTGGCCGAAATCTTGTCTTCAAAGTGAGATATTCCATCATCTTTTATTATGTGATTGATTGGAAGAAGAAATGGAAATGATTTGAATATAAATTAAATTAATAAATGGTGATATTTTATATATCACACATGCTGAAAATTTTTCAGCATGTGTACAACTTGTGTGGCCGAATTTGAGAGCTAAATGGTGTCCATGTTCATTTCTTATGTGATAGCAATACTTACCATAACTTGGTGATTCAATTTTTAAAGAAAAAATCAAGGTAAATTGAGTATTATTTTGAAAGAAAAGGAATGATGCACATGCTGAATTTTCAGCATGGCAAGACAACTAGTTGGCCGATTTTTTGCACTTGTTTGGGAAGGATTTTTTGTCTTGCAATTTATGTGAATATCTTATGATTTATGGAAGTTATTTTGTGATGATTTTTGGCACATGTTTAAGTGAAATTCTCAGATTTTTCCAAGTCATCAATGATGACAACATTCATCCAATGAGGAGGTGACAAGTAAGCGAAGACTAAATGATCATCCAATAAGAAGATGCCAAGTAAGCAAGGCCTTGTCACAATGATGTCTTACACTCTTTCAAGGACTTAAAAGATAATTTTCAAGAGGGGGAGACACACCAAGGGGGACGGCCTACACCATTATAAGGAAAGAAGAGAGCAAACAAAACAACAACAAGCATTGCAATTCAAAGAGATCGAAAAGCCTAGCTCTTCTTCTCCTACATCTTCTTTCTTTCTCTCTTCTTGTAAAGCCTATTGTTTTCATATCTTTAAATCTTGAATAGGCTTGAGATAAACCACCATTCATTATACATCTTTGTAAAAGATTGATCAAGGTGTGATCAATCTTTATTCTTGCAAGGTGGTGGTGTTCGTGCGAATTGTACTTACAATACAAGGTTTGTAAAGGGTTGGAGTTAGGTGTAACTCTATCAACCATGTGGTAAGGTGTGTTGTGTGTATGTGATTAGTGTGAACCAAGGAAGGTGTTCCTTGAAGACTGGAGTAGGTTGTTTATAACCGAACCAGTATAAAAATCTTGGTGTCATTTACTTTCTGCATTTACTTTTCAGTTACTGCACTGTTTATCCTTCTTGTTTGCATCCGTAAAAATAGTAAACGATTTTCAAAAATTACGAAAATTTTCAGAAATATACTTACACGTTCTAGGGTTAAGTTTGCCAAGTTTCAACCCTTTTGGATAAGTATAAGTCAATCAAACATTAAAAGTTCTGAGACTAGTGCAGTCTGATTTTCAGACTTGCAAAGGTTGAGACTTTGATTGTAGTTGACCTACTTCCCAAAAGACTTTTCCAAAACTGTTTCAACCCATTTAAATATAGTATATAAAGAGTTAGTGGTTAAATTTTCAGAGCATTTGGACGTTCACACAAATAGGAATTAATTTTTCAAAACCATCTACCGTTTCTGGCAGATTTGCACAATCTGAGTACCAACGGTTTTTGAAGGGGTTAAAGGTTGAATTTTAATTTGAAATTTTTAGGGGACCCTCGTAACATCTGAGGCTAAGTTCTCTCAAAATTTCATAATTTTTGGAGACCTCTAACCTAGTTTTAAAAACGTTTTAAAACTGGTCCTGAAAACAGAATCTGTTTTCAAAACTTGAATTGTTCAAGTTTAAAGAAATTTCAAAAACCACACTTTCCGCACCATCTATTCAACCCCCCTTCTAGTTGTGCCTTGCAGATCCTACAAGTGGTATCAGAGCGCAGGAACACTCACTTTAAGGAATCCAACGATTCAGTGAGATGGCAACCACAAATCTCAAAACTGAGCAAGAAGGTATGTCGAGCCAAAGGCCTCCACTTTTTGACGGTAAGTCGTTTATTCAGTGGAAACTTAGGATGAAGCTTTTTCTTATGGCTATAGATATAGATCTTTGGTCAATCATTGAAGATGGTCCGTATGTCCCATCTAAGGTATCCACCGTAGACGGAGTTGTTAAAACTAGACAAGAATATACGAGTGATGATAAAAAGAAACTTAGTATGAATGCTAGGGCTATGCAATTGCTTTTAAACGGATTAAGTAAAAGTGAGTCTAGTTATGTGTCAAACTGTTTGAGTGCACAAGAAATGTGGAGGATACTAGAAATGAAACACGAAGGCACGAGTCAAGTGAAAGAGTCAAAAATTAACATGCTTATGTCCACACTTGAGTCATTTAAATTATTGCCCAATGAGTCTATTGTAGATATGGATCTTCGTTTGACTAACATCTACAACTCTCTTGAGTCTCTTGGTAAGGCTTTTACTACGCAGGAAAAGGTACAGAAAGTCCTACGAAGCCTTCCTTCTGAATGGGACCCTAAAGTGACCGCGATAGAAGAAAGTAAGGAAACTAAATCAATAAAGATGGAAGAACTAATCGGATCACTTAAAGTTTATGAAAATAAACTCATCATACGGAAATCGGAATCATCTAAACAAGGTAAAGCCATTGCTTTTAAATCAAATGAATACGTCTCCCCTCCCTCCGATCACGTAGATGATAGTGATTCTGAATCGGATAATGATGACCTAATTCTATTGGCTAAAGGATTGAGAAAATTTATGAGAAGGTCATTTAGAAACAAAAATAAGGGCACTACGACTAAGAGAAATAAGAACAAGTCAAACGATAAAGACGTTAAATGTCATGAATATGGCAAACTCGGACACTTATCATATGACTGCCCAAATAAAGAAAAGCAAAATACTAAATACCCTGACAAGGAGCGGAACAAAAATAGACTCGTCTCAGAACCCAAACAAAGGAAGCGTGCTCTAAAGGCCTCCACCTGGAGTGATTCATCAGATTCTGAAACTGAGACCGAAGAGGAGACCGCACAAGTGTGCTTTGCATCCAAAGCATCTAATGAGGGAGCCCACACATCGAAAGATACATCTATAAAGTGGTTCCTTGATAGTGGATGCTCGAGACACATGACGGGTGACCCGAGCCTATTCACTAAACTAAAGCAGGTCACAAAAGGCGGATCCGTGACATTCGGAGACAACAACGAAGGCAAGATCATCGGAAAAGGTACGATTGGAAGTCCAAACACACTCCAAATCTCCAACATATTTTTGGTAAGCAACTTATCCTACAATCTTCTTAGTATTTCTCAATTTGTTGACAATGGTTTCAATGTGTGCTTTGCTCACCCTTATTGCAATATAACAAGTAAAAATGGAGAAACCGTTTTAAAAGGAAAACGAGAAGGTAATATTTTTACGCTTTCTATGGATGATGTAATAGACGCTAAAGTTAAGTGTTTTATGTCAAATGAACCCAATGTGAACTTATGACATAGACGTTTAGGACACATTGGTATTTCCACACTAGAAAAACTTCAACGAAATAACCTAGTACGAGGATTGCCTACGCTCGATTTAGACAACTTTCAGTTGTGTGAATCTTGCATAAAAGGCAAACAAACACGTGAGTCACTTAAGCCTAAAAACGAAATAAGCACGACTAGAATCTTAGAACTATTGCACATTAATTTGTTTGGTCCTAGTCGCACTACAAGCCTTGGTGGGCGCCACTATGCATGCGTAATTGTTGATGACTTTTCTCGTTATACTTGGACTTTATTTCTTGCACATAAGGATGATAGCGCCGTTGAGATTGCAAAATTGATTAAACAACTTGAAAATCAATACGGTGTAAATGTGAAAAAGATAAGAAGCGATAGAGGCGGTGAGTTTAAAAACAAAGAGATGATTTCGTTTTACGAAGAAAAAGGAATTAAGCATGAGTTTTCGCCACCTAGAACTCCACAATTAAATGGAGTAGTAGAAAGAAAGAATCGCACATTACAAGAAATCGCTAGAACTATGTTATGCGAAAACAAATTGCCTAGATTTCTGTGGGCGGAAGCCGTAAATTGTGCATGCTATATTGTAAATCGCCTATCTATAAGAAAGAAAATAAACAAGACGCCTTATGAGATTTTGAATGATCGTATGCCTAAGATTGACTATTTTCGTGTGTTTGGATGCAAATGTTTTGTTCTAAATACAAAAGATAATTTGGATAAATTTGAATCCAAATCAATTGAGTGCATTTTTTGTGGATATTCTATAAATTCAAAGGCATATAGATGTTATGATCCTCTCACTAGATAAATTATAGAATCTATTCATGTTAAATTCAATGAATTTGGTGAGATTGATAAAGATAAGGAATATGAAGATGATTTTGAATTGAAACCCGTTTTGAATGAAGATAATGATTCTTTTGATATGCATGATGTGAATGACACACTAGAAATGCATGATCACATAGAAATGCATGATAACTTAGAAAATAATCAACCAAGATGGCATAGAGATCACCCACATGATCTCATCATAGGCGACCTCACTCACGGTGTGCGACCACGTAGAAGAATTACTTCAGATGAAATAAATGAATTTCATGCTATGATTTCTGAAATTGAGCCCAAAAATGTGCATGATGCTTTGAGTGATTCTTCTTGGATTGATGCCATGCATGATGAACTTAATCAATTTGTTAGAAACGATGTATGGGATTTAGTGCCACGTCCACAAGATAAGACTATCATAGGCACAAAGTGGGTATTTAGGAATAAAATGAATGAAGAAGGAAAGGTTGTTAGAAATAAAGCGAGACTTGTAGCACAAGGATATAATCAAGAAGAAGGAATTGACTACGATGAAACATTCGCACCCGTAGCACGTCTAGAAGCTATACGACTATTACTTGCTATTGCTTGCATGAAAGACTTTAAATTATATCAAATGGACGTAAAAAGTGCTTTTCTAAACGGATTCATACAAGAAGAAGTATATGTGAAGCAACCACCCGGTTTTGAAGATTTGAAACATCCCGATCACGTGTACAAACTAAAGAAGGCACTATATGGCTTAAAGCAAGCACCGAGAGCATGGTATGATCGTTTTGCTACTTTCCTTTTAGAAAATAATTTTAAACGTGGTACTATAGATAGTACACTATTTTTGAAACAAGATAAATCAGATTTACTTATTATCCAAATCTATGTTGATGATATTATTTTCGGCTCTACCTCACATAGACTTGTTAAAGATTTTGAAAATTGCATGAAATCTGAATTTGAAATGTCTATGGTTGGTGAACTTAATTATTTTCTTGTCTTGCAGATTAAGCAAACGAGTAAAGGGATTCATATAAGCCAAGCAAAATATGTTAATGACATGATTAAAAAGTTTAATTTTTAAAATTTGAAACCATCCCCCACCCCTATGAGTGTCACTACTAAATTAGACAAAGACGAACATGGTAAAGACGTTGATAATGGATTATATCGATCTAAGATAAGTTCTTTGCTATATTTAACTGCTAGTAGGCCTGACATCATGTTTAGTGTATGCATGTGTGCCCGTTTTCAAAGTCAACCCAAGGTGTCACACTTCAATGCGGTAAAAAGAATATTCCGTTATATTAAGCACACTCCCACCTTAGGAATTTGGTATGATAAGGATTCTACATTTGACTTACATGCTTACACTGATGCAGATTATGGTGGCTGCAAAATAGATAGAAAAAGCACGAGCAGAACTTGCCAATTTATAGGAAATTTCCTTATTTCATGGTTTTCCAAAAAGCAAGCAAGTGTTGCTTTGTCCACTACTGAGGCTGAGTACATGGGTCTTAGCCTTTGTTGCACACAGTTGTTGTGGATAAAACAACAACTTTCGGACTTTAGAATTACCGTAAATAAAATTCCTATATATTGTGATAGTATGAGTGCCATAAATTTGTCTAAGAATCCCGTGTTACATTCTAAGGCTAAGCACATAGAAGTACGCTATCACTTTCTTCGTGATCACGTAAACAATGGTGATATTGTCATAGATCACGTATGCACAGAAGCACAAGTAGCAGATATCTTTACAAAAGCCTTAAATCAAGCCACGTATGAATCTCTTCGTTCTAAATTAGGCATGATTCCCGTTGATATGATTTGATTTGACGTGATTTGATTTACTTTCCTTTTTGACAGGAATCTTTTGATTTACTTTCCAAAATAAAAGGGGAGAGAAAAGCATGATTTAAGGGGGAGAGAACACTAATTGATATTAATTGCACAAATCAAGGGGGAGCCGGATTTGAAATTCGAAATTCAAATTTCCAATTTGTGCATGTTTCAAGGGGGAGAGATAGCATTTAAATCATGTGCATAAATTATTTTGAAAATCATCAAAAGGGGGAGATTGTAGAGATAAGGGAGTTTGAGTGATTTCAAAATAAGTGACTTAAATGCATGATATATATAAACGTGTACATGTATGCATGATATCTTGCAATTACTTGCCTTATTTAGCTTATATATTATGTTGCCGTACTAACGAGCCATGAAGCATTAAAGCTTACATCATATGGCAAACATTTGTTGTGTTTACACTATTTTCAGGTGCCACCATTAATGAACTAAACTAGTTCATTAAGTGAAGTACTTAGTTTGATAAACTAAGTAGTTCATTAAAAGAAGTCATATTTGGAAAAGGCACAAAGGCAACAAAGCTAAGGAAGGAAAGTTTTCTCCTCCTCCCCATCTTTAATACACACGGCTATATACATATATTATACCTATTTTCAGATTTTTTTTAAAGGCACATACACATGTATTCCAACGTACTACCGACACGTTATATATTCTACGTACGTACGTTAACGTCACAACACTATACTTAACTCATATTTATGAGTATATTCAGGTCTTATATCATATGATATAAGATATGGTGATGACAAATTAAATACGACACGATAAAAGGTTCTAAACCGAAATTTGTCGTATCGGGCGAATACCGAAACTTCGCCAACGTGTCACGTACTTGCCATAAATAAATGGCCAGCCCCTATACATCAAAATGTGATGTAAATTTCGTGCACTTTACTAAATAATCAGCCAAAAATACTTTCCATGTTGGCACACACAAATTACTCCACATTAAGGCCAAAATGTGAAGATTCCAAGTTTAATTTTTGTCACATGTAAATGGTACCACTTTAGACCAGCCAAGTGCTGAGATTTAAAGTATATATTATACATATTATGTATAACATAATATATATAACATGTGCAAAAGTTGGAATTTAAATTAGAGAAAAATCAGGTAATCGATAAATATCGAAAATTCGGTTTTCTACGCACACAACACATGGAACGTTTTTGGTACATCATGTGACACGTATCTAGACACTTTTTACATATGATATACATCTTAAAGTGTTCTAGAAAATTAAATTAAGGGCTGATTGGAATATAACATGTGTGTATTATTAAATGTGCATTATTTTACAAAGTTAGCAAAAATAAATTTCAACACATGCACATACACATTCCAACGTCTACACCAGCTGAGATGGAGCTTATTTGGAGACTTGTTGGCATATTAATTAGTCAAGGATCAATCATACAATGTTAGTGAATTGAAGAGAGAAGCTACAAATGGTAAGAATTCAAAATATATCTCTTTTATATCACATGCTGAAAATTTCAGCATGCTAAAATATTGCTGGCCGAAATCTTGTCTTCAAAGTGAGATATTCCATCATCTTTTATTATGTGATTGATTGGAAGAAGAAATGGAAATGATTTGAATATAAATTAAATTAATAAATGGTGATATTTTATATATCACACATGCTGAAAATTTTTCAGCATGTGTACAACTTGTGTGGCCGAATTTGAGAGCTAAATGGTGTCCATGTTCATTTCTTATGTGATAACAATACTTACCATAACTTGGTGATTCAATTTATAAAGAAAAAATCAAGATAAATTGGGTATTATTTTGAAAGAAAAGGAATGATGCACATGCTGAATTTTTAGCATGGCAAGACTACTAGTTGGCCGATTTTTTGCACTTGTTTGGGAATGATTTTTTGTCTTGCAATTTATGTGAATATCTTATGATTTATGGAAGTTATTTTGTGATGATTTTTGGCACATGTTTAAGTGAAATTCTCAGATTTTTCCAAGTCATCAATGATGACAACATTCATCCAATGAGGAAGTGCCAAGTAAGCGAAGACTAAATGATCATCCAATAAGAAGATGCCAAGTAAGCAAGGCCTTGTCACAATGATGTCTTACACTCTCTCAAGGACTTAAAAGATAATTTTCAAGAGGGGGAGACACACCAAGGGGGACGGCCTGCACCATTATAAGGAAAGAAGAGAGCAAACAAAACAACAACAAGCATTGCAATTCAAAGAGATCAAAAAGCCCAGCTCTTCTTCTCCTACATCTTCTTTCTTTCTCTCTTCTTGTAAAGCCTATTGTTTTCATATCTTTAAATCTTGAATAGGCTTGAGATAAACCACCATTCATTATACATCTTTGTAAAAGATTGATCAAGGTGTGATCAATCTTCATTCTTTGGTGTTCGTGCGAATTTACTTACAATACAAGGTTTGTAAAGGGTTGGAGTTAGGTGTAACTCTATCAACCCTGTGGTAAGGTGTGTTGTGTGTATGTGATTAGTGTGAACCAAGGAAGGTGTTCCTTGAAGACTGGAGTAGGTTGTTTGTAACCGAACCAGTATAAAAATCTTGGTGCCATTTACTTTCTGCATTTACTTTTCAGTTACTGCACTGTTTATTCTTCTTGTTCGCATCCGTAAAAATAGTAAACGATTTTCAAAAATTACGAAAATTTCCAGAAATATACTTACACGTTCTGGGGTTAATTTGGCACAAGTTTCAACCCTTTTGGATAAGTATAAGTCAATCAAACATCAAAAGTTCTAAGACTAGTGCAGTCTGATTTTCAGACTTGCAAAGGTTGAGACTTTGATTGTAGTTGACCTACTTTCCAAAAGAATTTTCCAAAACTGTTTCAACCCATTTAAATATAGTATATAAGGAGTTAGTGGTTAAATTTGTAGAACATTTGGACGTTCACAAAAATAGGAATTAATTTTTCAAAACCATCTACCGTTTCTGGCAGATTTGCACAATCTGAGTTCCAACGGTTTTTGAAGCGGTTAAAGGTTGAATTTTAATTTGAAATTTTTAGGGGACCCTCATAACATCTGAGGCTAAGTTCTCTCAAAATTTCGTAATTTTTGGAGACCTCTAACCTAGTTTTAAAAACGTTTTAAAACTGGTCCTGAAAACAGAATCTGTTTTCAGAACTTGAATTGTTCAAGTTTAAAGAAATTTTAAAAACCACACTTTCTGCACCATCTATTCAACCCCCCCCCCTTTCTAGTGGTGCCTTGCAGATCCTACAAGATGATGGTGCGGGAAATACATAGAAAATGATGTTTTCGTCTAACTTTTTAGTGACTGGATTTTTCTGTTTATGATGACATTAAAACCATTTTATTTGCTTGTGATGATGTGAATATCAATGAAGTTAATTTCCTTTGTCTATGATGAAATGTGATAATTCTGTTCATTGTTATATGTATTATCACGTTTGATTCATCATGTCTATCTAGACAAATTTTAGGCACAATGTGAGGGGGAGTATAAGTTAAGGGGGAGTTAACTTTATAAGTTATGCATGTTGTGAAATCATCAAAAAGAGAGAGAATGTTATAATGAGTTAAGTTTTGTTGATTTGCACAATTAACACTTGGAACACCTAGATAAGGTGCCTCATGTGAAGTGGTTGGAGACCAAAACACTTCGAACGCCTGCATAAGGCGCTTCATGTGAAGTGTCTAGAAACCAGAACACTTCGAACACCTAGATAAGGCAATTCATGTGAAGTGTTTGAAAACAAGAATACTTTGAATGCCTAGATAAGGCGTCTCATGTGTCAAGCTGTGTAACAGTACACTTGCATGCCTTAACAGGCACTTCATGTGTATTACAAAAGTCAAATGTGACTATTTTCCCCTAAAATGAGCACGAATGTCAAACTACTTTTGACAAATCTCAGAATTTACTTCATACAAGTATGAAGACTGATATTAGACGCTTCATGTGACTTCGAACGAGTTTTGTAGCCCACAATAGGGGCTTCATGTGACTTTGAAGTGTTCCTTATTCACTTAAGGCGCTTCATGTCACATTGAACACCTGCTCTAACACACATTAAGCGCCCCATGTCACATTGAACGCCTGTTCTTACATCAGGCGCTTCATGTGACTCAACGTGACAAATCTTTTATGCTGCACTTTCTTACTTGATATTTGTACCTTTCCTCTTAGTGAAACATCATAGGTTACACTCTCACTTTGGAGAATGCTCTATTTCCTTTTTGAGCTTTCATGAAGAAGCTTCCTCAAGAAGCTTGTTTTCATCCAAGAAGAGGATCTCTATGGAAGAGGACCTGTCATCACAAGAGACAAAAACTTCCCTTTCTCTCCTGCAGCATGTCAACGGCCAGGAAGTGATAAAACAAGAGTTTTCATCACTTTTCAAAAGCAACTTTCAACCTACAAACTCTCAAGTTTCTCTCAAGCTTTTACTCTCAAGATACTTGTATTATTGTGGATTTTACTTTATTTGTGAGAGTGTGATTTGTAAAGAAGAAAAGTTTTTTTCTTGAGTGAAGATTGTGAGGAGCTAAGTGTAGATTGTTGGTCAAGAAATAAGGATGCTTCTTGTTTGAAGAGATCCAAACCTTGGAGGGTTAGTTGATGGTATAGTGGTGCACCATACTCCCAAAAAGAATTCTTTGAGGAGCAAATAAGTCTTTTGGAGGTTAGACTTCAAGGGGTTGGTATTTCTTGATCTTGTCTAGGCGTGGGGCCTAGTTTTACATCCTTTGTATTTTCGCTTTTGATTTTTGTTTCCCCCAAAAAAAATAGCAACCCCCTGTTCAAAAATCCTTCTTGTGAAAAATCAAGAAGGTAGAGGAGCAAAGTCTTTGACTTGAACCTCTATATATTCGGTATTCTTTACGCTTCCGCATGTTTATTACTTTTGAAGAACACACCCAAGTATCGATTTGTACTCATTATCGAAAAATATCAAAAAAAATTATCCATACTTGGTGAACAAACTATTCAATCCTCCTTCTAGTGTGTTCTATATAGGACCTAACACTGCCAACTAGGCTTTACTTTAGCAATTAAAATTAACGTCCCAACTCGAAAGAAGTCCAGGATTCAAATGTTTACAAATACAGTCCTTTCCCTTTTGTTAGTTTTCAACTCATAGAGACATGACTGGTGGGTGAGGAACAATGAAGTGCTTCGGGTGGTTCTTTTAACTTCAGCTTGTCAATTTTGTACTAGATAATGCTTTCTACTTTTAAAATGTCATTATAGTTTGACTTGATCATTAATTAAAGAAATCAAACCATTTGAGTCAATATTCATATTGCATTGTTAATTAGTTGATTGAAGATAAATAGAGAAAAGTATATAAGTGTTAATTAAAAAATTAGTATAGAAACTTTGATATTAAGCGCTACTACTTTTAGAAAATAGACAATATTTTTGGTACAAAACAAAATAGAATATATAACAAAAATTTCACAACGGAGGAGTAGTATCTTTTTAGGAGATCCGATACCTATATTTAAATGATGGAGAAAATATATTAGTTTTCCTGTGTTAGTGTATTCTGAAAGTATGAAACTTTACAGGTTTTATATTTAAAAATAAAATCTCTTCTTAATTATAAAATACAAAAAGCTTTATTATTTTAGAATAAAGTGACACATAAATACTGTGAATTAAAATCTTTATACCAAATCAATAAACAACTTCGACGTAACGTTTTTTTTCCTATTTACGCCACAGAATTGGTTTTGCAGAAGAAATTCCTAGTCAAAGTTGTCAATGGGCTTAAATTTTCTCAACACCACCGTTTCTTAGGACATCATCTGCATGCGTAATGAAGTGTTGCAAACACGAGTGGGCTGTGGGCGAAGGAAGCATCGGCCATGAGGTGAACTCAAAAATAGGGTCCTCAGGTGCCCTTCTGGAGGATTTTATCGAGGCTGGAAGCACCATGTCACCCCTTTCTTCTTTCCCCAATCCCGGAGTAATTTTCATTGGAACCACTTTTTCTGCTTGTTGGAGGGGTGGGTGGGTGGGGGGAGGGAAGTGGGAGACGATATATCTGATCACGAAAATTAGATGACATACAAATAGGAGCCATAGCTCCTGCATAAATTATTTTGGAATTACGTTTTCTCCAGCTATAAATATGAGCAGTACACCTTCCTTTCACTTCTATCTATTTCAGAAGTTTCAAAATTTTGTCTGAATCCTTATTAATCGAGCAATAATTTTCAGCTAAAATGGTGGTTTTGAGCACATAGAATCTATTATTTTTGCAAATTGTTGAATCTCCAAGAAGGTTCCTGCAGCTTTCCCACATGGCAAATTGATCTTGAGGTGGTTGATGGAGACGACGAAGATGGATGTGTAGCACCAGCTGTGTAATATTGGTCAAGTGATGTAGAAAAGTAATTTCATGAATGAAAAACTGTATATCATTGATTCAATACTTTACAACAAGTTCAATTTATAACTATACACTCAGTCTATTTATGGTATATTTCATTTACACGGAACCTGATATGATTGATTTGTGACAATCATATCTTCTCTGATCCCCTCAATCATATCTTCTCTGATCCTTTTTTCTATCACTCCCCCTCAAGTTGAGCATTGAAATCTTCAATGTTCAACTTGCCTAGCGTAGATACAAACATCTTTCATGTTAGAATTTGTTAAGTTTTGATTATTTGCACAATTGGCAAACGTCTAGGTAAGGCACCTCATATGAAGTGTTTTGAGACTAATACACTTCGAAAGCCTGCATAAGGCACCTCATGTGAAGTGTTTGGAAACCAGTACACTTCGAGCGCCTAGATAAGACGCTTTATGTGAAGTGTCCGAAAACCAGAACACTTTGAACGCCTAGATAAGGCGCCTCATGTGTCAAACTGTGAAGCAGCACACTTTGAACGCCTTAACAGGCGCTTCATGTAAGTGACAAAAGTCAAATGTGGTTGTTTTCCCCCCAAAACTGGGCACGAATATCAAACTAAGTTTGACAAATCTCAGAATCACTTTGAACGAGTATGAAGGCTTAGAACAAGCGCTTCATGTCACTTCGAACGAGTGTGTTGTCCACAAAAAGCGCTTCATGTGACATTGAACATGTGTTCCCTATTCACTTAAGGCGCTTCATGTCACATTGAACGCCAGCTCTAAACTCACTTTAGGTGTTCCATGTCACTCTGAATGCCTATTCAGAAATCACATAAGGCGCTTCAAGTGACTCAATGTTACAAATGTTTTATGTTGTACTTTCTTATGATTACTTGACATTTGTATCTTCTCTCTTAGTGAAAACTCACAGGCAACATTCCTACTTTGGAGAACACTCTTTTTCCTCTTTACGCTTATAAGAAAAAGCTTCTCAAGAAGCTTATATTCACTCAAGAGAAGATCTCAATGGAAGAGGACATGTCATCAGAAGAGACAAAACTCATTATTCTCTCCTGCAAGCATGACAACGGCTATGAGGTGATTAAAATAAGGGTTTTTTCATCATTTGTCTCCAACTTTCTAACCTACGAGCTCTCAAGTTTCTCTGAAGCTTTTGCTCTCAAAATACTTGTATTATTGGTGATGTTACTTTATTTGTGAGAGTATGATTTGTAAAGAAGAAGAGTCTTCTTCTGGAGTGAAGTTTGTGAAGAGCAAGGTGTAGATTGTTGGTCAAAAATCAAGGGTGCTTCTTGTTTGAAGAAATCCAAGCCTTGAAGGATTAGTTGATAGTGTAGTGATGCATCATACTCCAAGCAAGAATTCTTTGAGGAGCAAGGAAGTTCTTTCGAGGCTAGACTTTAAGGTGGTTGGTATTTCTTGTTCAAAGTCTAGGCTTGTGTCCTAGTTCACCTTCTTGTAATTTCTTTTTTATTGTTGTTTCCCCCAAGAGAAATAACAATCCCCTTGTTCAAAAATCTATCTTGTGAAAAGCAAGAAGATAGAGGAGTAGAGTCTTTGACTTGAACCTCTACATATTTGGTGTTCTTTACGCTTCCACTATATTTTTAAAGAATACACCCAAGTATTGATTTGTTCTCATCATTGAAAAATATCTATACTTGGAGAACATACTATTCAACCCCCTTCCAATGTATTCTAAGGGACCTAACAATTGGTATCAGAGCAAAATCTTGAGCATTTGAGTTCAAATAGCAAGATTTGATCTCTTTGAAGTATGGATCCCTTTAGTTTTGAAGATGCCGGTTCTCCTTGCGGTGACTCTTCTAGAAGAAGAAGACAAGAGCTACTACTCTTTTCTATCTCAAGTGTACATGTCAAGGTGCCTATGTTTGACCCTCTAAATTATCCAGTAGAAATCCAACATGGAAACTTATCTATGCTCATGTGGATATCGTATATGAAGAGAGGTGTCAAAAGGTTCTACTATTCCTTTTGATGTTGATGATCCTACTCTGGAGGTAGAATTACAATTCATCATAAATAGCAAAGCTCTTGCTATTTTAAATAGCTCTTTATATCCAAATGAAAGAGCTCAAATACAAGATGTTCAATCCGCTCATGAAGCATGGACAAAGTTAGAAATGATTCATGAGGGAACATCTCAAGTACGGAAGGCAAAGAAGGGACAATTGATCAAACAATTTTACAATTGTAATGTCCCCAAAGGTGAAAAGATTGAATAGTCCATCCAAACATTCACCAAGCTTGTCAACCTGCTTACGGCGGTTGGTAAGAAAATAGAACAAGAAGATCTCAACCATTGCTTCCTAAATAGTTTAGGGAGAGAATGGAACGCAAAGGTCACGGCCATTGAGGAGTCGAAGGATCTTGAGACGATCACACTAGATGAGCTTTATGGAAATCTCATCACTTATGAGAATCATCTTGAAGCTCAAGAAAAAATGATCCCATTAGAATCTCATGGAAGGCCCTAGCATGCGAGTCGGAGGAATCGGACAACGAAGTTGGACTTCTTGTTCTAAGATTCAAAAGATTTGCAAGAAAGAATGAGGATGAAGCCAAGAGATTCATCAAAGAAAAGTTTTTAAAGGATAAGGACAAAGTGAAGGACCAAGAAAATAAATGCTATAAATGTGGAAGATATGGTCACTTCATGAAAGATTAATGGATGAAGGCTCCATGCCCAAAAGACAAGAAAGCCATCTACTAAAAGAAGAAGACTTTGCAAGCGGAAGTAGCCGACTGGGGAAGTCTTATATCCGGATCCGAGAGCGACAACAACGACAATGAGAATCTAGCTCTCACGGGAGTCATCAATGATGATCTTGACAGGGAGTTCTATCCTCTCATGGCCATCGAAGATAACATGGAGGTATGCACTAGATGTTCGCATTATAAATTGCAAGATGAAATGGATGATTTAGTGCAAGAATATGACCTATTAGAATTGAAATATAAACATGTCAAAAAGGACTTTAAACCATGCATAAATGAATATAATGACACACGTGAGAGACACATTGCATTGCAACTTGAGCATGACATTTTATTGATCGTGCATGTGATATCACTAGAGGAGAAGCATGAATTGACAAAATCAAGTAATCCTCATCAAACCCTTTGGAAAAAGAAAAATTCTCAAAGGGAGAATGCAAATGAAATTGAGGTAGTGAAAGACGCATCCATATCAAGTATGAAATCTAAGATTAAACCTAGTATCATGTATGCGTCTAAGAAAGGAAAATCTAACGAACAAGCATCATCCTTCAAGGAGTTTAAAACCTTCATGAAGAAGCAAAGGCACATGCCTAAGGGAAATGCAACTTCAACAAAGGTGTCAAAACCTTTTATTGAATCCGTGAAAAATATTTCTTCTTTGATTCCAAAGAATGTCATTCCCAAACGGGAGCCACGGAATGTGCCATTGCACAAACATGATAAGAATTTTTATCCTTACAAACACATTCCTACATGCTTCTATTGTAACAAAAGAGGACATGTAGAAAGAGTTTGTAGGGCTAAGAATAATAGAAATCTTGTGTGGGTGCCAAAGGATGTAGTAAAGGTAACTAACCCTCAAGGACCGAAACAAAAAGGGTACCAATGTCATATGGTTCTTTTGTAAGTCCTAGCGCTAAATGGAGAAAACAAGGACAAGAAAGTCCAATGGATCGTGGATAATGGGTGTTCCAACCATATGACGGGAGACAAAAGATTGTTTCATAGACTCACTATGCAAGATGGAGGAGTTGTATACTTTGGGGGTAGCAAAGGCCAAATCAAAGGACATGGTATTGTGGATAACAATTCCTTCTCTCATAGTGATGTTCTATATGTTAGTTGGCTAAAATTTAATTTGATAAATGTCAGTCAATTATATGATGCTAATTATGAGGTTACATTTTTGAAAACAAAGTGCATTGTGAAAAAGGATAATACTATTTTATTCGAAGCTTTGAGGTTCAAAAACATTTACAAACTTAGCGTAAATGACTTAGTTTCACAAAATATATCTTGCCTACTTGCCAAGAATGACTTGACCCAACTATGGCGTAGACGTCTCAGACACGTATGTTTCAAGAATTTTAAGTATATTTGTGAAAATAAAAAGGTCGAGGCCTTCCAAAAATGAGTTTCAAAAACCAAGATTTATGTGACACTTGTCAAAAGTCAAAGTTTGTGAAAACATGATCTAAACTAAAAACAAATATATCCACCTCCAAACCCTTACAATTACTACATATGGATTTGTATGAGGATATTGAGACTAAAAGTTTTGGTGGTAAACATTATACCTTTGTTTTAATAGATGACTATACTCGTTATATATGGGTGATATTTCTTGCAAAGAAAAGTGATGCATGTAGTGAATTCATTAATTTGAGTAAACGATTGGAGAATCACATGAATGACACCATTAAAACCACACAAAGTGATCGTGGTGGTTAGTTGGATGGAGAATTTGAAAGGTTTTGTGAATCCAAAGGATACACTCATAACCTTTGGCTCCTAGAACCCCATAACAAAATTGTGTAGCCGAACAAAAGAATAGAACCCTACAAGAAATGTGTAGGGCAATGTTGAATGAATTCGGCTTGCCCAAGTATTTTTGGGCTGAAGCTGTAAATGCCGCTTGTCATATGATCAATCGCGTGTATTTGAAACCTTATCTAAATGTGACACCTTATGAGCTTCGGAATGGTAAAGTTCCCAATATTGGGTATTTAAAGTGTTTGAGTGTAAGTGTTTCATACATAACACTAAGGACACTTTGGATAAACTTAACTTTAAAGCGGATGAAGATATCTTTTAGGTTATGCCTCAAATAGTAAAGCATTTCGTGTTTTCAACAAAAGGAGTCAAAAGGTGGAAGGATCAATTCATATTATATTTAATGAGTCACTAAATGACGAACCTAAACTTAATGAGGATTGTGAAGAAAATGAATTTGATTGTTCTCAAGAAGAAATTCTTGATGACATTCCAATGAATGCTCATCAAAAAGAAATTGTTGATAAATCTCCAAATGGAAATATATTCATTGATTTAAGAGTAGAGCCTATTGAAGCCACTCCTCCACCAAATGTTCATGAATTTAGTGAGTCAAATAGAAATACTTCTCACAATCATCTTGTTGATACGCAAAATGTTGAAAATGCATCTCATATTCTGGAAAATGATGATCATTTGAATCATGATGATTCGTCTCTCCCGGAAAGTGATCATGAAGAAGTTGGAGGAGATGTCTCCAAACTTCCTAGATCATTTAAGCATAAAAGCTCTCGCCCACACGAGTTGGTCATAGGTGATTTAAATAGAGGTATCACTAAACGAAGGCAATATCAAGAGAACGCATTCGTATCTCCCATAGAGCCTAAAAATATTAAAGATGCACTTCTTGATGAAAATTGGATCTTGGCAATGAAAGAGGAATTAAACCAATTTGAAAGAAGTTATGTTTGGGAATTAGTTCTCAAACCCCTTGATCATCCCATTATAGGTACGAAATGGGTATTCCGTAACAAAATGGTTGATCAAGGAAATGTCACTAGAAATAAAGCTAGGCTAGTTGCTCAAGGATACCGTCAAGAAGAAGGTATTGATTTTATTAGACATTTGCGCACGTAGCATGACTTGAAGCCATTAGAATGTTATTGGCATATGCTTGTTATAAAGTTTTTAAACTTTACTAAATGGATGTCAAATCTGCCTTTTTAAATGGTGTTATCCAAGAAGGGGTGTACGTTGCACAGCCTCCTGGATTTGAATTTCATGACTTACCACATCATGTATTCAAACTCAAAAAGGCTCTCTATGGCCTTAAACAAGCTCTTAGGCTTGGTATGAGAGGTTAAATACATTTCTTCTAAATAATGGATTTTCACGGGGTAAAATTGACATCACTTTGTTCATTAAAGAACAAAGAAAAAATCAATTGATTGTACAAGTATATGTGGATGATATTAGTTTTGGCACTACTAACAATTGTTTTTGTGAGCAATTTGCTAGCTTAATGCAAGGGTGAATTTAAAATGAGTATGATAGCCGAGCTTACATACTTTCTCGGACTTTAAATCAAGAAAACTAAGATGGTATGTATATTTCTCAAACCAAATATACAAAGGATTTGCTCAAGAAGTACAACTTTGGTGAAGGGAGACAAGTAAAACACTCCAATGAGAACAAGTATGAAGCTTGACAAAGATGAGAAAGGAAAGCATATCGAGGTAACCTTGTATCGTGCCATTATAGAGAGTCTATTACTTAACTACAAGTAGACCCTGATATATTGCATGCAATGTGCTTATATGCTAGATTTCAAAGTGATCATAGGGAAATGCATATAGTTGCAGTAAAATGTATTCTTAGATACCTTAGGTGTACTTTGAAATGTGGATTATTTTATCATAAGAATGTATGTTTTGATTTAAGAGGATATTATGACTCCGATTATGCGGGGAGTCTTGTTGATAGGAAGAGCACATCCGGGACTTGTCAATTTCTCAGGGATTGTCTTGTCTCTTGGTTTTCCAAGAAACGAAATAGCGTAGCTCTTTCTACGGCGGAATCTGAATATGTGTCGGCCCTCTCATGTTGTGCACAATTGATATGGATGATTAACACATTGAACAATTATAATATTCACTTCTTTAAAATGCCTATACTGTGCGATAACACTTCCGCTATCAATATTGCACAAAACCCGGTTCACCACAATTGGACTGAGCACATTGAAGTGAGATAGCATTTCATTCGTGATTGTGTGTACAAATGGAATTGGTTAGTGTGGAATTTGTTCCAACACATGATCAATTAGCATATATCTTTACAAAACCTTGCCTAGTGATGTATTTGCATCAATAAGAAGTAGGTTGGGGTTACTTAACATGGGTTGAAGGTGACCCATCAGGTGTCGCATCAAGAAAATATTCAAATTTTCAAGTTTGACTCACATAAAGCGCCTAACCCGAAAAGGTTTTGGCGGTCAATGCTGCATTAAATGACTAAAACGAACTAAGACACTCGTTCGAAGCGACATAAGTGCTTTATGTTTCTAAAACAACCGTTTGAATTTGATTAAGCGCTTTATATAACTGAGTCACTCGTTCAAAGTGACTTCAGGCGCTTAATCTCTTCAACACAATCGTTCAATGTCACTTCAAGCGGCTTATACTTCTCTAGGCAGTCATTAGAAGTGACATAAGGAGCCTAATCTAGTTTTTCTCTTTGTCAAACTAGATAACTATTCACTTTTCACGCCAATTGAATGAAATTGACTCCTAGGGCCGCCAATTCCTTTCCCCACGTCGTCACCATCACTTCCCACAATGGTCAATCACCCCACGTTCCCTAAGATTCACTTCCCACTTCCCACGATGGCATTACTTCTTCCACCTCTTCCTCTTCTTCCTCAATTTACTGCAGCCCCTTTCCTCTTCCTTTTCTTCTCCTTTAAAACTCCATTTCTCTGCTGCAAAAACCATTCAATAGTCCCTACTTTAAATTTCTATACAAACTCCATATCATTTCTTCTCAATCACCAGAGATTATACCTTCCTCCTCTGCTTAACAATGGCCTCTGGTGGACTTTCAAGACTTGTCCCAAAGGGGTACAAACGAAAGCAAACTGTAGGGTTGTTGAGCCTGAAATCTTGGCATCCATCCGCCAAGGGCTCACAAAAGACAACATCCCTTGTTGAAGAAAAAGTTCTACACGAACGTTGCGAAACCCCCAACTCACGCTTCAAAAGGTATCCACCTTTCCCTTCATTCTCACATGTTATATGAAGAATGGAAAAGCAATAACAGGCCAGTGGTGCCTTTGAAACTAATTCAAGTTAGTGACTTCACTGAAGCTCACAACGCGAATCAAGTCATTGCACTCCTCGATCATCAGGGCTAGACCTCACTTTGGTCTAGACGTGATATGTGATCCTTTTTAAAATACTATACCCGGATATTTATGCCAACATGTGGATCACACCACAAACTGAGTCTCAAAAGTTCTCCCTGCACACCGTTATCAACAGTACACCCCTTACGTTCTCGCTGCAAGACATTTGTGATGCACTGAGAGTGAGAAATAAGGGGCTAAGTGATTTCTTCGTATTTGATTGGAGTGACAAATATAGAGTCATTGAGCATGATGTCAAGTTTAGTATAGAATACTTCCCATCCAAAGAGACTCAAAATATGCCATTGGTGAATCACATTCTGTTGACTGTGGTGACATACTGTGTAAATAGGAAAGCGAATAGAAATCCGAGCAACATGGATTTCTATGTCACCTACCGTATCAAGCATGAGACATAGTTGAACTTGGGCTGGATCATGGTGGAGGTCATGATGGCTGCTCTCCGAAAGGGATCAAAGGCCCTTCCTTTTGCCAATGTGGTCACGATTTTGACCAAATCCAAGGGTATTGAGATACCTGAAGGATCTATCACAAAGGCGGCCAGGACCGACTATTATGAAAATCTCAACATTTCCCAAGTAGTCGACTCCCAAAGACAAAAGGCCACTACGATTCCTGACATTGCGGATGAGGTTGATGAAGGACCTCAAGATGATGAAAGTGGTAGCAATAATACTGAATTGCTATCACAAATTCAGTCACTGGAATAAACTATTCAATGGTTGGAGCTTCATGATGCAGAGCATGAGCCTCGGCATGCACGGAATGAATACCGTATGATAGTTTTCAAGACCGCCTTCCTGCAAATGATGTCATGGATGCAATTCTCCTCTGATTTTGATGATTTAGGGGGAGAAACTAGTGCTGGAGGTGCTGGAGGAGGTGCTGGTGGAAGTGGCGGCGGTGGCAGAAGTGGTGTTGGTGGTTCGACAAGTGGCTCTGCTAATTTTACAACTGGTGGAGGATTTGGATTTGGAAGCTTTACATCTGCGGTGGAGATGCGGGTGCGGGAAATGCGTAGATGATGATGATGTTTTGCCTGACTCTTTAGTGATTAGTTTTTTGTTTACGATGATATTAGAACCATTTTTTGCTTTGTGATGAGTGACTATCAATGAAGTTGATTTATTTTGTCTATGATGAAATTTGATGATTTTCTTCATTGTTATACGTATTATGACATTTGATTCATTATATCTATCTAAACAAATTTTAGGCCTAATGTGAGGGGGAGCTTAAGTTAAGGGAGAGTTAACTTGAAAAGTTACGCACAATGTGAAATCATCAAAAAGAGAGAGAATGTTAGATAAGTTAAGATTTGATGATTTGCACAATTGACACTTGGAAAGCATAGATAAGGCGCCTTATGTGAAGTGTTTGGAGACAAATACACTTTGAACGCCTGCATAAGGCACCTCATGTGAAGTGTTTGGAAACCAGTACACTTCAAACGCCTAGATAAGGCGCTTCATGTGAAGTGTCTGGAAACCAGAACACTTCGAACGCCTAGATAAGGCACCTCATGTGTCAAACTGTGAAGCAGCACACTTTAAACGCATTAATAAGAGCTTCATGTAAGTGGCAAAAGTCAAATGTGGTTGTTTCACTCTCAAAATGGGCACGAATATCAAACTAAGTTTGCCAAATCTCAGAATCACTTCGAACGAGTATGAAGGCTTAGAACAGGCGCTTCATCTCACTTCGAACGAGTGTGTTGCGTATAATAGACGCTTCATGTGACATTGAACATGTGTTCCTTATTCACTTAAGGCGCTTCATGTCATATTGAACGCCAGCTCTAAACTCACTTTTGGTGCTCTATGTCACTCTGAACGCCTATTCAGAAATCACATTAGGATCTTCAAGTGACGCGACGTTACAAATCTTTTATGTTGCACTTTCTTATGATCACTTGTCATTTGTATCTTCCCTCTTAGTGAAAACTCACAGGCAACATTCCCACTTTGGAGAACACTCTTTTCCCCTTTGCGCTTACAAGAAGAAGCTTCTCAAGAAGCTTGTATTCATCCAAGAGAAGATCTCAATGGAAGAGGACATGTCATTAGAAGAGACAAAACTCATTATTTTCTCCTGCAAGCATGACAACGGTTAGGAGGTTATTAAAACAAAGGGTTTTCATCATTAATCTCCAACTTACTAACCTACAAGCTCTCAAGTTTCTCTTAAGCTTTTGCTCTCAAAATACTTGTATTATTGGTGATTTTACTTTATTTGTGAGAGTTTGTTTGTAAAGAAGAAGAGTCTTCTCCTTGAGTGAAGCTTGTGAAGAGCAAGGTGTAGATTGTTGGTCAAGAAGCAAGGGGTGCTTCTTGTTTGAAGAAATCCAAGCCTTGAAGGATTAGTTGATAGTGTAGTGATGCTCCAAGCAAGAATTCTTTGAGCAGCAAGGAAGTTCTTTCGAGGCTAGGCTTTAAGGTAGTTGGTATTTCTTTTTCAAAGTCTAGGCTTGTGTCCTAGTTCACCTTCTTGTAATTTCTTTTTGATTGTTGTTCCCCCAAGAGAAATAACAATCCCCTTTTTCAAAAATCCATCTTGTGAAAAGCAAGAAGGTAGAGGAGTAGACTCTTTGACTTGAACCTATATATATTTGGTGTTCTTTACGCTTCCACAATTTTTTTAAATAACACACCCAAGTATTGATTTGTTCTCATTATTGAAAAAATCCAAAAAATATCCATATTTGGAGAACACGCTATTCAACCCCCCTTCTAGTGTGCTCTAAGGGACCTAAAATTTTCAGTTACTGCTTTAGTATGTCTACCAGATGATCCTCTAATCGTACGCAAGGGATTTCAACTATGCTATCCTTGAGATTTTCCTTGATAAAGTGTGTATCTATCTCAATGTGTTTGGTCCGGTAATGTTGCACATGATTCTTTGAAATGCTTACTGTTGCTTTGTTGTCACACTTCAGATGAGCTAGTTGTGTCAATGGGAAACCCAACTCATATAGTATCTCTTTAAGCTACAAGACCTCCATGACTACTTTTGCAATCCCCTGAACTCTGCTTCTGCACTAGATAAAGCGATGACCTTTTGCTTCTTGCTCCTATATGTAACCAAATTCCCTCCAACCAAGGCAAAATGCCCTGATGTAGACCTTCTACATTCGGATTGCGTGCCCAATGTGTATTTGTATATACTTCTACGTCCCGGTGACCACGCTTTCTAAAATTATTCCTCGCCTGGGCGTCCTTTTCAGATACATTACGATGCGCATTACATATTGTAAATATTCTTCATGCGGCTTGTGCATGAACTAGCTCGCAACCCCAACTATATAAGCAATACTCGGTCGTGTATGAGACAGATAAGTTAGCTTCTCTACTAACTTCTGGTACTGCTCTCGGTCAACTATTTGTTCTCCTTTTATGAGTTTCAGCCTTATGTTTGTCGTCATCGGAACATCACTCTATTTGCACTCCAGCATCTCCAGTTCTGCTAGTAAGTTAAGCGTATACTTTTGATGCGATATGAAGATCCCTCTCTGAGACCGATGGACTTCTATCCCCATAAAATATTTCATCCCCTAAATTTTTCATCTCAGACTCACTGAATAATCTCTGCTGAAGCTATGTTATTTCTTCCTTATCGCTCCCTGCAATAATCATGTTGTCCACATAGATGATTAGAAAAGTCACGAGTTTCCCTCTTCACTTGTAAAACAGAGTATGGTCAGCGTTACTATGTCGGTACCCACTTTGTTTCATGACCTTTGTGAATCTCCTAAACCATGCACGCGAAGACTGCTTCAAACCATAGAGGGACTTTTTTAGCTGTCACACCTCATTTTCCCAAAACTCAACTGAGAAACCATGCAGAGCTTCCATATAAACTTCCTCTTTTAGATCTTTATGTAAGAAGGCATTTTTTACATTCAACTGGACTAGGGGCCATTCTTTATTTACAGCCAAAGAGAACATTACCCTGATTGTATAGATCTTTGCTACAGGGGATAACGTCTCTGAATAGTTTATCCCATATGTCTGAGTACACCCTTTTGCGACCATCCATCCTTTGTACCACTACACTATTCCGTCTAACTTATTCTTGATTTTAAAGACCCACTAACATCCCGTGGGTTTCTTCCCTTTTGAAAGTACACACCTCTCCCTTGTCTTATTCTTCTTTAAAGCATTCATCTCTACATTCATTGCATCTCTCCACTTCTTGACTTGGCTGGCTTCTTCAACTATTCGACGCACGGATGCTAGACACGTCGTTGTACTCAGGCCTTGTGCCTCTTTTCCATTAGCGATGTGCACCGGATACCTCGCGGACCAAGGCTTAAGTTCTGATGAGTGCATGCGAGGCGGCACTCTTTTGTTTCCTCTAGGAGGAAGAACTCGTACCTGTAACTCAGAGGGGACATCGGGACTTTCCAGATCATATGAAATAGGTAAATCATCAGTATGTTTTTTTCTTAAATCAGTAGAAACACATATTGAAGGAGGTTCATGAGTTGACCTGGCATTTTTAGTCACTCTACATGGTCCTGGTCTACTCGGTGGCGCCACCTGCTTGTCCTTGTTGGGCAATCTCTGACATACTAAAGTTATGCAACTAGTTGAGTGGCACCCCTGATATTATATCCACCTCGGCCAAAGACTGGGAAGAGTAGAAGTATACGGACTCAAGAAAGACATAATTCGTTGTGATATTTATGTGAAGTAGTAGCCACCTCTACGTATCTCTTAAATCGTTTGCCCACTAAGATTCTTCACCAAAACACTCCTCTCCACATGCTCTCTACTTATGTTAGTATTCCTTCTGTTCTTACTCTCCCTCCTTGGGTGTTTGGTTGTTCAGTCGTTGTTCACACCCATAAAGGAAAATGCACTAAATTTGATCTGTGCGCCCAAAATGTATCTTTGTCGCGTACGCTACCATTCAAAAAGGGTACCATTGCTATAATCCATCTACCCGTTGCATATATATCACAATGGATTGTGTCTATTCTGGGTCTGAATACTTCTACTCTTTCCAGTCTTCGTCCTACAGGGAGATATGCCAGGTGTGCCACTCTACTGGTTGCAAAACTTTAGCATGTCAAAGATTACCCAACAAGGACAAGCAGGTGGCCCCACCGATCAGACCTTTGACCAAGTAGAGTGACCAGAAACGCCAGGGTCAACTCATAAACCTCCTTTAATGGGTGTTTCTACTGAGGTAAGGGCAGTATATACTGATAATTTACCAATTTCATATGATGTGGAAAGTGTCGATGTCTCCTCTGAGTTACAGGTATAGGTTCTTCCTCCTACAGGAAACAGAGGACTGCCGCCTTGGAGTTTCAATATCGGTTTTGTGAGGAGTGGTGAGAATAGAAAATCTATGGGATCTTATGTCATGGTGTCGGTGGCTCCACAATCCAGGATCCACCCCGAGTGTTTTTGGTTGGTGAGGGCTTTTTTGGTATTTTGGTCGTTCTGGGATATTCTAGTAATTACTTTGTACACTTAGTGTACTTTGGGAATATTTTTGGTCTGGTAGGGTAAATGGATAATTCGACTAGACATGATGGGTAGTATGGGAAAAAGATTGGGTCGTTTATTTTGGTAATTAGTGCTGGCTGATGGGGTGATTTGGTTTAAGTTAGAGGGTAAAAAAGAATTTCATAGGCTGATGGGGCGATTTGATTTAAGTTGGAGGGTAAAGTGGTAACTTCACGAGGGGACAAGTTTAGACTTTAAATACCCAACGCTACCCTCTTTCCCATTTCTATCTGTCTTTACCAACTGGTCGGCCTCCTTCTCCCTCCCCTCTTCTTAATCACCATGCTGGCCGTGGCTACCACCACCTCCGCTGGCGATATCGGCTCTTTCATTGGCGCCGTTGGTAGCTCCTCCAGTGCTGATTGCGATGGAGCCCCTGCTTGGCATCACTGGCTACCTCTCTTGCTGCTTCTTTCTCCCATGTGCTTCCCACTACTCAGGGTAACCCACTAGCTGAAAGCACGTTTTTTTAGTGTGTTTTTTCATTCTGTGGTGGATACACTAGAGTTTGGACTTGTCTTCTTTTTCGTTGTAACACGATGACGCCTGCGAGCGTGGTGGCGCTATTGGAGTCCCATCCAGTCAGCCCTAGAGATTTAATCTGAGGCAAATCCCTGATGATTCTATGTTTGAAGGGATTCTCCACAAAAATCCCCATCGCCGCCTCTTTCCGTTGGATGGATGCATAAGCCACCTCCACTGTGGGGAGAGGCTTTCTTTTCAAAAGTCCCTCTTCACGACCTCGTACTTGCCATCTACAGCTATCAGAAGCTGAAAGCGCCACTATTCTTGCACCTTTCTATTGTAGATGGAAGTATCCTCAGGGTCCCTTATGTGGTTAGGTTCTCTTCCATCTATCGCCATCCACACTCCCTAGAGTCGATTCGAACAGTCTTCCAAGGCACCTCCTCCTTGTCTAATGGAATTTTCCTTCCTATGAAGGTCAAATACCTGAAAGGCATCTCCACCTGAGTCTTACACGGTCATAAGACCATCCCACAGAGCCTTGGTGGTCGGATACTGGGACATAATGCTCAATAGGCTTGCTTCAATGTTCTGGATCAGCCAGGTGAACACCAAGTGGTCTATTAGTCACATTGATGGTGCACCTGGTCTGTGATGGATGATGGTGGAGGAACAGCCATGATATGATGTGTCCTCCCTCTGTCATTGATTGCTTTCTTGATAAGCGTCGCCTACAGTTGGAACCTGAGTGGCATGTCCTCAGAGCAGGTGGTTGTCTGTTGCACACCAATATTGTTTTTCAGTAGGTTGTCTAATTGTATAGCCAACTCACTATATTTTGATTCTGGAGTTCCTGTTTCAGCCATTGCGGGGTTAAAGGATTGTTACTGTTATGCTTGGGTTGGTCGGGTAAAAAACTAGGAATGGTGATGAGGTACTGTCTCAGAGTTCCTGGATAGTTAGGTGTGATTCTTGGCCGAGAAAGGTTTCTTTGAACAATGAGTGAAAGAATTCTGAGTTCAAATTGTCCCGAGAAGCAAGAGGACAATGAAGAATATGTATTTCTCTGAGTCCCACGGATCAGATGATCTGCTCTGATACGATATAGAAAAGTAATTTCAGGAATGAAAAATCATATTTCATTGATTCAATACTTTACGACAGGTTTAACTTATAACTACACACTTAGTCTATCTATGATATATTTGATTTACGCAGGATAAGATATGATTGATTTATTATAATCATATCTTCTCTGATCCCCTCAATTATATCTCCTCTGATCATTCTTTCCGTCAAGTGTTTGCATATGGCTCATATTCGGAGATAAGGAGATCCAACTATACAGAGAGAGAAGGCTACCCATACTAGTCTATATATATTTATATATAGACTAATATATATATTTATGTATAGAATATTATTAGTCTATATATCTGCGGTTGCTTGTCAAAGAGTCCTTTCACCAGGGTGATGAGATCATTTGGAGATCAATTACGTGCGTTATCGTTTTTCTTCTTTTTTAAGAGAAGCCCGGATATAAATAGATCCATGGATTTTGATGCCTAATAGATTTGTATTCTTCCGCTGACTGAATGATTCAACTAGCTTCATAAATGTGCTACACCTTAAGATTGAGATGTATCATGTAATCTGATGGTTCGCAAACTAAAATGTGCTATACCTTAAGATTGAGAACACCCTCGTTTTTGCATTTGAAATGTGGGCAGAAATGTAGCAAGACTTTGTTTTTATGGTGGTTGCGCCATGTTGCATTGCCTATGGCTGTATTCCTCTATAGGCGTCATATCACTACTGTAGCTGTGTAAAGATTGTGGTCAAACAGGGGTTGTGGAAATGCATGAAATGAGGACTTGTTGAAGTTAAAGGAAGAATTGACATGGAATACTCAAAGGTGTGATTCATATAGACAGGTGAACAGGACAGTGGACATCATGACCAATCAACACGTGCAATCAATGATTGAGGGAGTAAAATGACACGTGGATGTTGAGAAGAAATTTGTATGAGAAGGAGCCGCAGTGAGCTCATGAAATCCTTCTTAGTAAGACAATGTGAAATTTGTCTCCTAGCTAAACAAAAGAGATTGTCATTTCCCATTTCCAATTCTTTATCTTCTGCTCCCTTTACGCTTGTACATATTGACATTTGGGAACCATATAAATACCAGACAATATATAAACAACAATATTTCCTTACTATTGTGGATGATTTCTCTAGATTTGTTTGGGTTTATTGGATGAAGTCCAAGGCAGAAGCAAGAACCATTGTTGAAAGCTTATGTCAATATGCTAAAATACAGTTTGATATCAAAATCAAAGTAATCAGAACTGACAACGGATAGGGGTTCAATATGCCAAATTTCTTTGCTTCACATGGCATAATACATCAGACAAGTTGCATACACACTCCTCAACAAAATGGCATTGTAGAGAGAAAACATCAATATACCCTTATAGTAGCAAGGGCACTAAGGTTTGAGTCTAATTGATACGTGCAAGAATGGACCTTTCTTTAACTCTAAAGCTCCTCCTCCAAATATGGTTTAGGCACAATGAAGATAGCTTCACCTTGCTTCCAAATAAGTTGAAGAAAACCTTTTGAACATAAGTCCTCCAATGAGTTTCACATAACCCAAGCAAGATACCTCCCTCTTGGATGTTTCCCTCCCCGGAATTGGACAACTCTCACAAGGATGTTCAAGCCTTGAAAGTTTCTAGCCTTGATTTTGAATATGAACCAAGAAAACACACAAGAATTGCTCTTGAAGAAGAAGAAATTTTCATTAAAGGTGTGTTTTTACAAGGCTTCTCTTATGTGCCTTTTATAGGCAAAAATAACACAAGACAACAAACTATCTTACAAATTGAAATGATGATTGAAAAGACTACACACTTCTAAAAACTATTCATGTAGGCTCCATAAAAACTAGTCTTGCAAGTCTTGAATGATGATTTTCAAACTAGGCCCCTCAAGTACTATTCATGGAAGACTTTAAGGATTTGTCTTCAACTTGAAAATCTTATCTGATTTGTGACAGAATTTTGGACATCTTCCAGATCGAAATAGGCCTTGACTTCTTCTAGATAATTGTAGCCAATTGAGTGTAGAAAATAAGCATATAAAGTTCTTTGCATTTGGCCCAACCATTGAGGCGATACATCCAAAATACTGAAGGTATGTCACAGAATTCGGTAGAAACAGTACTTCAACTTGCATGCTGATTTTGGCTATTAAGACGACCGAATTTGGAGAAGTGTAAAACATGAAAGTTGTAGATCTTTGTCTTAGCTTTCCAAAACATCTTGAAACTTGTAAATTGGCCTTGTGGTTGCAGAGATACGTTAATTCTACCAAAACTGGTCCTGCAGAAACTCACAATCCGAGATAGGCCTAAACTAATACAACATAAACATTTACAAAGCAAAATAAAGAACACATTCTAACTTAATGATATTTTACAATGGTTCTAAAAACTCTTACAAATCATGTTATAGGTTCAATAAGGTGAACCCAATGTATACATTCCTTTGGTTCATCTTGCACATGTTTAAAAAGAAAGGCCCCTACTTCATGCATTAGTTTCTTAGTTTTACTTCTTGTTAAGGGTCCTTGATCTTGCATTTTTGTAACATTATGTGCATTCTCATTATCTTGACATGGATGAGGGTTATGGACCTCATCATTCCCCCCTTCTTCAAAATGATTCGACCTCGAATCTAAATCATCACCAAAAGGGGTAAGATCAGCAACGTTAAACGTATGAGAAATTGAACCATACTTACTCTCAGGAAGGTCAAGAATGTAAGCATTATCTCCGACCTTTTGAAGTACCTTGAGAGGGCCATCTCCTCTTGGCATGAGCTTAGATTTCCTTTCTCTAGGAAACCTTTCTTTCCTTAAATGTAGCCAAACAAGATCACCTGGTTCAAACAGAACTTCCTTGCGTCCTTTGTTAGCTTGTTTTGCATACTGTTTGTTTTTCTTTTCAAGTTGTAGCTTAACCTTAGCATGCAATTTCTTAATCAGTTCAGCCTTATTCTTACCATCAATACTTGCACGTTCATGAACAGGAATAGGCACAAGATCAAGTGGAGACAAAGGATTGAAACCATATACAACTTCAAACGGTGAATGTGTGGTGCCACTGTGAACGCTTCTATTATAAGCAAATTCAATATATGGCAAGCAATCTCTCCAATTCTTAAGGTTCTCCTGAATGATAGCACGCAATAATTGAGACAAAGTTCGATTCACAACTTCAGTTTGACCATCTGTTTGGGGGTGGGCAGTAGTAGAAAACAAGAGTTTTGTTCCAAGTTTACCCCACAACACACGCCAAAAGTGACTTAAGAACTTAGTATCTCTATCACTAACAATGGTTCTAGGCATGCCATGTAGACGGACAACTTCCTGAAAGAACAAGTTTGCAACGTGAGATGCATCATCAACTTTTTTACAAGCTATAAAGTGTGCCATTTTAGAAAATCTGTCAACGACAACAAACACACTATCACTTCCATCTTTTGATCTGGGCAATCCCAAAACAAAGTCCATAGATATATCAATCCAAGGTGACATAGGGACAGGTAATGGGGTATACAAACCATGTTGATGTGATGTAGATTTAGCTTTCTTGCAAGTTATACAACTTCCACAAATCTTCTCTACATCAACTCTCATATGAGGCCAAAAGAAACGTTCCTTTAACATCTCTAATGTCTTAAAGATGCCAAAATGGCCCATTAAACCTCCACCATGTGCTTCTTTGACAAGTATCTCTCTGACAGAACACTTAGGTATGCACAATTTTTTTTCTTTAAACAAATATCCATCATGTAAATAATACTTACCAAATGGAAAATCGGCACATGCATCAAATATTGACTGAAAGTCAGGATCAGATGTATACAATTCCTTGATGCACTCAAATCCAAGCAAATGAGATGACAATGTAGTAATCAAAGAATATCTCCTAGATAATGCATCAGCTACAATGTTATCTTTTCCTTGCTTATATTTTATCACATAAGGAAATTGTTCAATGAATTCAACCCATTTTGCATGCCTCTTATTTAACTTTCCTTGGCTTTTAAGGAACTTAAGACTTTCGTGATCAGTGTGAACCACAAACTCCTTATGTTGCAAATAATGTTGCCAAGTTTGCAATGATCTAACAAGTGCATACAACTCTTTGTCATAGGTTGAATAATTCAATTGCGCTCCCTTAAGCTTTTCACTAAAATAAGCAATCGGTTGTTTAGACTGAGATAGTACAGCTCCTATACCAACACCACTAGCATCACATTCAATTTCAAATGTTTCATCAAAGCTAGGTAGTCTTAGAATAGGTGCAGAAGTTAACCTTGCTTTAAGTTCATCAAAGGCTTTCTGTTGTGACTCTCCCCACTGAAATCCTATGTCTTTTTTAACAATCTCATTCAAAGGTGCAGCAATAGTGGAAAAGTCCTTAACAAATCTTCTATAGAAACTAGCCAATCCATGAAAGCTTCTCACCTCTCCAACAGTTGTGGGAATTGGCCATTCTAAAATTGAGTTCACTTTATCTTGATCCATTTCAATTCCATTTGCACTAACCACAAATCCTAGAAACACAACTTTTTTCATACAAAAAGAACATTTCTTGAAATTTGCATATAACTGTTCTTTCTTTAATGCTTCAAAAATGCTTCTTAGGTGGCCTATGTGTTCATGCAAAGTCTTAGAGTAAATCAAGATATCGTCAAAGTACACAACAACAAATTTTCCAATGAATGCACGTAAGACTTCATTCATTAATCTCATGAAAGTACTAGGTGCATTAGTTAAGCCAAATGGCATGACTAACCACTCATACAATCCAAACTTGGTCTTAAATGCAGTTTTCCATTCATCACCTTCTTTAATGCGTACTTGAAAGTAACCACTTTTAAGATCAATCTTGGTAAAATACTTAGCACCATGCAATTCATCAAGCATATCATCAAGTCTCGGAATGGGATACCTGTATTTTACAGTTATCTTGTTGATGGCTCTACAATCAGTACACATCCTCCATGTACCATCTTTCTTTGGTACAACGATCACAGGAACGGCACAAGGACTCATGCTTTCCCTCACTTTTCCTTTGGCCAAGAGTTCTTCTACTTGGCGTTGAATTTCCTTCGTTTCAGCAGGGTTTGCTCTGTAGGCTGGCCTATTAGGCAGGACAGCACCAGGTATGAAGTCTATTTGGTGCTCAATTCCTCTTAAAGGCGGCAACCCAGAAGATTCTTCTTCAGGAAACAACCCTGAAAACTCATCAAGCAAAGATACAACTCCACTAGGCAAAGTGGAGGGTAAGTCACTCATAGAAAACAGAGACTCCTTAAACATCAAAACGTAGACAGTTTTCTTTGAGTTTAAGGCATGTGACACTTCACTTGGTTTGGCAAAGAAAGCAAATTTCTTTTGAGATTTGTCTTCATCAATGTTTACTATCTCTTTGCCTTTAGACTCATTTTTCTTTCTTTCACTCTTAATACACTCCAGAAATTTCTTTTCTGCCTCTTTCTCCTTAGGTTCATTTCTATTCTTACACATTCTCTTTTGATCTTCAAATACCTTGTGTGGGGGTAATGCATGTAGCTTAAACAACTTATTGTTAAACCTGAACGAATACCTATTAAAGTATCCATCATAAGTAACTTTCTTATCAAACTGCCATGGTCTACCTAGCAGGATATGACTTGCATGCATAGGAGCTACATCACATAAGATATCATCTTTATACCCACCAATAGACAATGAGATCAAAACTTGTTTGCTAACACTCACTTCTCCACAATCATTCAACCAAGATAGTTTATAAGGGTGTGGATGGTTAAGTAATGGCAAATCAAGTTTTCTAACGAGTTCAACACTTGCCACATTAGTACAGGATCCAGAGTCAATAATCAAAGTACAAACTTTCCCTTTAACCATGCAATGGATATGAAAAATGTTGTCTCTATGTTGATCTTGCTCATCAATCTTAACATGTGCATTAAGAGCTCTTCTAACAACCAAGAATTCTTTTGATGCAAGTTCTTCATCCTCACTCACACTTTGTTCATTTTCATCTTGATTTTCCTCAACATTAACATGTTCCACTTCCTCATCCTCAGAATAATATTCATTAGATTCTTCAATGAACATGATACGTTTAGGGTTAGGACATTGATTTGCAAAATGACCTTTACCTAAGCATTTATAGCATTGAATGTCTCTAAATCTAGTAGTGGAATTAGAAATGTTACCTTCAACCTTGTTTTTCCCTTTATCCAAGTTTTGTTGAGGTAGTTGAGGTGGTCTTTGATTTGGTTGAGTCTTGCCTTGGAATCCACGGCCTTGAGGTGCAGTTGGCCTGAAACTTGTGCCTTGATTTGTCCTAGGCGGCATTCTTGGATAGGATGAAGAATTAGCTCGAAAAGATAGACTAGATGCAAAGGGTTTTACCTTGAGTTGTCTCTCAATCTTTTCAGCTTTATGAACCATGGAAGTCATATCAATATATGTGGTAAGTTCAACTCTGTTTGCAATTTCCTTGTTCAATCCAGCTAGAAATCTAGCCATGGTAGCTTCTTCTGGTTCTTCAATGTTAGCTCTTATCAATAAGATCTCTAACTCTTTGAAATACTCATCTACACTACGGCTTCCTTGAGTGAGTTTTTGCAAGTTTTGGTAGATGGTTCTTTCATAGTCTGAAGGAATGAATTTTTTTCTCATCTCAATTTTCGTTTCTTCCCAAGTAGAGACTGGTGCTTGTCTAGTTCTTCTCCTTACGTTGTGTAGTTGATCCCACCAAATTAAGGCATAATCTGCAAACTCTATAGCAGCATACCGCACTTTAGTCAAATCAGTATAATTTGTACAAGAGTATATGAGATCTACCTTTTTCTCCCATTCAAAATATGCCTCAGCATCGCTCTTTCCATGGAATGTGGGAATGTTCACTTTTGTTTTGATGAATTCATCTTCTTGTGGGTTATTCTTTTGATTCCCACGATTTCGAAATTGGTTGTACTCTTCCTCAATGTTATAGTCATCAAACATTTGGTGTGGTTCTTCTTCTCTTTCATCAAAGGTCCTCATAGGTATGAAATCCCTATTAAGCCCTCTTCCTCTGTTTCTGCCTCTACCTCTTCCTCTTTCCGGAGCAAAAGACCCGTGGCTTTCAAGCCTATGTTCCGGTATGTGTGATGTTTGTCCTTCATGTAAAGGATTTTGTAGATGAGATTGTGACTGTTTTTCTAGGCCCTCTACACGGCTACTCATCAATTTCATTTCCCATAACATCTTTTGCATTAGTTGTGCTATATCGTCTGCGTTTGTGGAAAATCTTTCTCCTTCTTTGTTAAGACCCACGGTACTCTCAGGTGTCTTATCCATGGTACAATTACCTGAAATTGAAAAAAAAATAACAAAGAAAAAAAAGGAAAACTAACACAAAGACAAAAGAAACTTGATTATGTTAGTGGAAAACAAAAAAAACAAGTGTTTGTCTCTCTCTCTCTCTTTTTGTAGTTCACACAATCTTATGTCTTCTTGAAGAATCTGAGGCTAGAACAATTCAAAACAAACTTTCCAAATGAGTATCCATTCCGATAACTTCAATCATGTAAAGTAAACCTTCTTCACAAGTCTTCCACCAATTCACTCACAATTCTAATGTTATAAACAACAAACTTGGACTGTACTAAGATTCAAAGAGAATTGAAACCAAATTTGATGTAATAAGCTGAGCCAAAGAAATGCTAAGGGGTTGCCCTGGGCAATCCTTAACTTAATCTTAGGCTTTATGCAAGCTAGATGCAAGTATGAATGAACTAGAAGCACTCAAGTGTTCAAAAGTGAAAACAAATGGGTACTTCGGGTTTATGAAGGAAACAAGACCAACTCTTTTGCTCTTTGCACTCTTAATTGTTTTGTGCAAACTTCTCTTGAAATAAGCTTCTCTTTCTTTTTTTTTCCTTGTTCAAAGCTAAACAAGGTGTATATATCTCAGTAAAATTGATTGGTAAGACTTTGTGTATTTGTTTTGGATGGATATCTTGATTTTTTTTTGTAGTAGGCTGTCAAGTTGTTCAAGAAGAACAAATTGATTTTCTTTCTTGACGAGGCTGTCAAATCAAATATTGAACACAAGAAAATGCAACTAAGCTCACCACACAATACAACTAAACAAACACAAAGTCTAAAAGAAGTTAAGAGCTTCGATAACAACAAGAATATAGGATAGACCAAGGTAGATATATAAGCAATGGACTGAATATAAGTAATGCAGAAAAGCTTCTAAACAAAGAACTTAAAGTCCAAGAAAGTGTCTAAACATAAAGAAATTGAAATCCAACCAAATGAAATAAACAAACCATAAATTATCACAAAGAAATAATCTTTAAGTGTTTTATGATATGTTTGTCCTTAGTCCTTTCCAATTTCATATAGGTCCAGCGTCACGGTAAGTTCTCAGAGTCCAATCCAACCTTATATCACCAATGTCATGTAGGTCCAGCGTTACGGTAATTGTCCAGAGTCCAATCCAACCTTATATCACCAATTTCATGTAGGTCCAGTGTTACGGTAATTGTCCAGAGTCCAATCCAACCTTATATCACCAATTGATACGGTAAGCTTGTATATCGGTTTTTTTTTTTGAGTTTTTTTTTTGTTGAACAGGAAGAGACAAAGAAACTTGATAAAAAGATGACACTTTTTTTTGAGCAACAAGATGTAACAGAAAAAGAAGTGAATTTAATAGACAAAACTAGAAAACACACGGATAAACTGTTTTGGTTTTGGTTTCTTTTTTGTTTCTGAATTGTACAATTCAAAACAAGGAGAAGACACTAAACCAAATAGAATTCAACCTTCTAAGAAGATGGTTGAATGGTGGATGAAGAGAAGAACGAAAGAAAAGAAAAAAATTGACACAAAGAAATGATAAGTTGAGTTAAAGAAAAACCTTCGCTCTGATACCACTTTGATACGTGCAAGAATGGACCTTTCTTTAACTCTAAAGCTCCTCCTCCAAATATGGTTTAGGCACAATGAAGATAGCTTCACCTTGCTTCGAAATAAGTTGAAGAAAATCTTTTGAACATAAGTCCTCCAATGAGTTTCACATAACCCAAGCAAGATACCTCCCTCTTGGATGTTTCCCTCCCCGGAATTGGACAACTCTCACAAGGATGTTCAAGCCTTGAAAGTTTCTAGCCTTGATTTTGAATATGAACCAAGAAAACACACAAGAATTGCTCTTGAAGAAGAAGAAATTTTCATTAAAGGTGTGTTTTTACAAGGCTTCTCTTATGTGCCTTTTATAGGCAAAAATAACACAAGACAACAAACTATCTTACAAATTGAAATGATGATTGAAAAGACTACACACTTCTAAAAACTATTCATGTAGGCTCCATAAAAACTAGTCTTGCAAGTCTTGAATGATGATTTTCAAACTAGGCCCCTCAAGTACTATTCATGGAAGACTTTAAGGATTTGTCTTCAACTTGAAAATCTTATCTGATTTGTGACAGAATTTTGGACATCTTCCAGATCGAAATAGGCCTTGACTTCTTCTAGATAATTGTAGCGAATTGAGTGTAGAAAATAAGCATATAAAGTTCTTTGCATTTGGCCCAACCATTGAGGAGATACATCCAAAATACTGAAGGTATGTCACAGAATTCGGTAGAAACAGTACTTCAACTTGCATGCTGATTTTGGCTATTAAGACGACCGAATTTGGAGAAGTGCAAAACATGACAGTTGTAGATCTTTGTCTTAGCTTTCCAAAACATCTTGAAACTTGTACATTGGCCTTGTGGTTGCAGAGATACGTTAATTCTACCAAAACTGGTCCTGCAGAAACTCACAATCCGAGATAGGCCTAAACTAATACAACATAAACATTTACAAAGCAAAATAAAGAACACATTCTAACTTAATGATATTTTACAATGGTTCTAAAAACTCTTACAAATCATGTTATAGGTTCAATAAGGTGAACCCAATGTATACATTCCTTTGGTTCATCTTGCACATGTTTAAAAAGAAAGGCCCCTACTTCATGCATTAGTTTCTTAGTTTTACTTCTTGTTAAGGGTCCTTGATCTTGCATTTTTGTAACATTATGTGCATTCTCATTATCTTGACATGGATGAGGGTTATGGACCTCATCACTAATCTACCTTCATCTTATTGGGGATTTTCTATACAACATTCCGTGTTTCTTATAAATATCACCCCTCTCCTATCCTACACCAGAAAACTCCATATGAATTTCTATATATGACCTTACCTGCATATTCTGATCTTAAAGTATTTGATGTCTAGCATATGGCACCAACACTCAGCCTCACAAGGACAAATTTGCACCAAGAGCCCGGAGAAGCATATTGTTAGGCTTCTCACATACCACAAAATAATGTATTCTACAAAACCTTGGTACCAAAGACATATATGTATCAAGGGATGCATCCTTCAATGAAAATACCTTTCCCTTTTCACTACAGCTTTCAGCTTCTACACCAACTTCAAATCACTCTTCTAATGATCCCAAGACAGACCTTCCCTCTTGTCCTCAATCTACTTTTCTTCCCTCATGATGCTTTCATCCTGCTACACTATCTCGACCATCTCAAACATCCACTCATATGCATTTAGCGTCTTCATCACCACCTGGGTTACCAGCCTCACCATCCCTCTCTCATTCTCCTTCACCCTCACACTCAGCCTCCAGTCATTCACCTGATCATTACTATTGAGATTCCTACAGACTCCCCTTCTCCACCTATACTTCCTGGCACTCTATCTGTTGATCTGCATATCATTGACAAAAATACAAATGCTTCAATGAAACCAGTAACCTCACATGCTCCTAAACGTCCTCAAAGAGTCAAACAGCCACCTCTATATCTCCAAGATTATTAGTGCAATCAAGTGACATTATCTCCTACCTACACATCTCCTCATTCAATTCATAACCTCATTTCATACACATCACTGACTCCTAAGTATAAGGCATATGCATTGAGTATTGATAAATATGTAGAGCCTAACACTTATGTAGAGGCAGCTAGTTCACCTGACTGGCAGGAGGCTATGGCTAAAGAATTGGGAGCCCTTCAAGAAAACCAAACTTGGGAGTTGGTACCAATCCCACTAGGCAAGAAACCTATAAAATGCAAATGGGTTTACAAAATTAAGTTCAAACCAGATGGCTCAGTTGAGAGATAGAAAGCCAGGTTAGTTGCCAAAGGATACACACAGCAGTATGACATCGATTATCAGGACACCTTCTCTCCTGTTGCTAAGATGACCACAGTTAGGGTCCTGTAGGATTTGACAGCTAGGCATAGTTGGGCTATTCATCAGTTGGATGTCAATAATGCATTTTTATATGGGGACCTTCATGAGGAGATCTACATGACACCTCCCCCTGGAGTTGTGATGCCTAAGCCTGGCCTGGTATGCAAGTTGCGGAAATCTTTATATGGATTGAAGCAGGCTAGCAGAGAATGGAACGCTACCCTTACTACTTTCTTAACTACTCAAGGATTTCACCAGTCCAAATGTGATTATACATTATTCACAAAGACAGTTGGATCTTCTTTACTTATTTTACTTTTCTACGTTGATGATATTATAGTGACTTGTGCCAATGAGGATGCAATCACTCAAATCAAACGGCATTACAGTTTGAGTTCCAAATCAAGGATTTGGGTAGCCTGAAGTACTTTCTAGGAATTGAGGTAGCCAAGGCAAAGGAGGGCATTGTCATTAGCAAAAGGAAGTATACTCTTGAGTTACTAAAACAAGTTGGTTTTCTGGATGCTAAGCCAGCCAGGAGCCTTATGAAGACACGCACAACTTTTACTCATAATGATTCAGCTCTTTTAGGTGATGCTTCATTGTACATGAGGTTTAGGAAAACTCATATACCTAACTATCAGCAGGCCAGATATTGCATTTGTTGTTTAACAACTTAGCCAATTTTTGGATTGCCAACTGAGTGCCATCTCAGAGCTGCATACAGAGTTCTCAGGTACATAAAAGAAATAGTTGGACAGGGATTAATATTCCTAAGAACCGAAGACTTAGGGCTGAAGGCCTTTGTAGACATAGATTCGGGCGGATGCAATGAGACTAAAAGGTCACTAACTGGTTATTGCATTTTCCTTGAGGATTCCCTTGTGTCCTAGAAGGAAAAGAAGCAGACAATTGTCTCAAGATCCTCAGCAGAAGCTGAGTACAGGGCAATGGCCATGGTGACTTGTGAGATTCAGTGGCTATTCTACTTGATAAGGGACCTTGGATTGATTAGTAGCACACCAATTGAGTTATTTTGCGACTGCAAGTGTGCTTTTCACATTGCTGAGAATCCAATATTTCATGAGAGGACTAAAACATTGAAATAGATTGTCATGTGGTGAGAGATAAGGTGCAAGAATGGATGCTCAAATTGCTGCCTATCAAGACTAAACTAAAATTAGCAGACATCTTTACTAAGGCTGTGTATGTGAGAAGGTTGGGTGAGATTACTTCTTTATTTGGTGTGCAGAATATCTACACCAAGCATAGCTTGGGAGGTGTCGAAGATAAAGGAAGAATTGACATGGAATCCATGTAGACGGGTGAACAGGATAGTAGACATCATGACTAATCAACACGTGCAATCAATGATTGAGGGAGTTAAATGACACGTGGCTGTTGAGAAGAAGTTTGTATGAGAAGAGGAACCGTAGTGAGCTCGTGAAATCCGAAGAGGGTGATGCAGAAAAACGAAGCACAGCGCAGGGAAGAAGAAAAGAAATAACCGCATGAAGTTTAAAGCATGAGTGAAATGACAGTTCTACCCTTTTCTTAGTCTTAATGAAAGAAGTTAGTTAAGGGTGTTTGTGTAATTTTACAATCTTTTTTCCTCTGTAAATAGACTACTTCGCTGCAGCTGAACTGCTCGATATTTTTGACGGTTTTCCCACTGCATCAATACGAAATTTTCTCACTTATGCTCTCATTTTCTTCCTCACAATCCAGTTGCTTTTCCTTCTTGATTTGGTGTTTAATGCTTTCGCATGGAATTGATTGTTTATTCTTCATTAGTTATATAAAATTTCACAGGACTGTTGCTGGGCCCATCAAGTGTGGAGACGCTTGGTCGATAACAGACACGGCTGCGAGTTTATGGCAGTTACCGATATTATTGAGTGGACTGATTTGAACTTGAAACTTAATAGGGGAAATTTGGCACAGGTAAGGACGGGGCATATGTCTTTAGGGAAGCTGCCTATGGCATTTGGAATTGGCAAAACAAGCTGTCTCATGCTAAAGCGAGTTCGAGTCTCCCACCCGGTACTTTTGTTAGTCTTACATTATGTAGACTAGATGGAGTACTAGCTGCACATGAAATCTCATTAGGATATTGTATAGAGTAGTAGTTGCTGTATATTTTGTAAATCAGCTGTTTTTTTGTTTTTACCCTCCACATAATTAGTTTCAGAACAAAGCCTAGTCAAAATGCTCAAAATGGCTTGGCTTTTCTTAAGATCACCTTTTCTAGAAGACATCACCGCCACGTGAAAACAAGAGATGAGAGCGTGTCCGGAGTGTTTCCATCACGTGTGGGCTGCGGGAAGGAGCCATTGGCCATGAGCCGAGCTCAAGAATTGGGTCCTCAGATGCCCGTGTGGAGCAATGTATGAAGGCTAGCTTCACCGAGTAACCCTCTCTTCTTGAGACCTCTTTTTCTGGTGGGGGTGGGGTGGGGGGGGGGAGACAAAGAATCTGATCGCGAAAACTATGGCACCTTCAAAAGCACCCTAGATTCTGCAGAGTGGACTTTGGAGTTATCGTTTTCCCACAGCTACAAATATGAGCAGTTTCCTTCAGCCAAGTAGCCCGCAGGTTTCCAATATTTTCTTTGTGTTCCTTGTTAATTCTGGTAATATTTCTGTTCTGAAATGGTGATTTTGAGCAATGAGGAACTTTGTGGCAGAGTATTGAATGTCAGCGAAGATGAGTGTTACTTTTCCATCATGCGAAATCTTGATCGCGAGGCTGTTGAGGGAGATGACGATTACGATGATGACGATGATGGATGCGTAGCAACCGCAGCATAATGTTGGTTTTACATTGCCATATGATGTAATAACATTATGTGTACTAGTAGTATCTATTACAACTGATCTCTGAGTTTTGTATGGATGTAATATTCTCTCCTCACCTACTGTTAAAAGGGGTGGTCAGAACATTCTGAGGCTTTTGATTTGTCTTATGTGCTTTTATATATGAGTGCTTACAAGCTTTCGTTCAAACCTGGCATGGTCCTTTGTTTTTGATTCCACATTTTCTCGTTTCATAACTATCAGAAAATGTAAGCACAACTAAAATCAGACATATTGCTATGATGATGTCATTTTCTGAATATTTTATTGCATCTACCAGATAATTGTTAGATTAGATTTAACCATCAGCAAATCTTAACAAGTCTTTCTTTAGGCGCGTCAAAGTTTGGACTAAAGGGTGGTATTATGTTGCAACTAAAAAATATGGCAGCTGGACAGTATTTTGTCTGCTATCTTTGACATTAACCCTCTTAAACTCTTTTGTTTTGCAAGAAGTTTTGACAAAACAATCTTCTGCTTCTGCTTAGATTGATTTCTGCTTTTTTTTGACAAAACTTTAGATGAAGAGAGATTCCTCCGTAATAATGTTCTACTTATAAGAAGCCTTTTAGATAAGATCGGGAACATCTACTTGATGATTTAACTCTAAAGATTTAAGATATACACAAATTTTAAATAGTTAATGAGTAAGTATGGTTAGTTGATACATGACCAATGAAATGTGTAGAATATTTATGGGCCCCTTGTTTTGACCAATCATCCCCTTGTTTTCATTTAGATAAAGTTTATTTGTCGTCATTTTATTTGGTCACTAGTTGATCTATGACCACAATAAAATTACTGTAAGATATATAGATGCTTGTGCGATTTTATGTCTCCCAAGATATTAAAGAGGGAGATTACCTTTTGAAAAACCTAACGATATTTCTAGTTAATCTTGCCTATAAGAGCAAGAGAACCTCGAACTTTAAAGTTGACACCTCAAGAACAGTATTTTATTCATTCTCTTCATATTTCTTTAAACTTAAGACTCACGGATTTAAGTGTCAGCATACAGGATTATATATATATATATATATATATATATATATATATATATATATATATATATATATATATATATATAAACACACATATATATAACTATTTAAATTTTTGTTCTCCATTTCTAATAGAGTCAATGATACATTCTTCTTTGACTTTGGAATATGATGGAATATAGCAAAATGACTTATTAAATTGGCTCCGCTTCTTATATTGTGAAGTAGCAGTTGATCGACATGCAATTTTCATTATGGGTCATCAGGAAATAACCTCTATGTGTTTCTAACACACGGGTATGGTGGCATACATCTGACTCCCTCATATCACGTCATAGGCGGGAGCCTGTAAGGCAATAGGGGTAATGTTGTTGTTATTGTTGTAACTATTTAAATTTTTGGATTAAAAGTAAGAATGGACTACGCAAGTGTCGATACAAAGGGCCAAAGCTGAACTCTTGAATTTATGAGAGAAAGTGCTACACAGTTACGAGCCTATTTAAAATCCTCCAGTAAGGTTATGTTGGTTTAGCGAAGGTGATGCACACATATGTGTAAGATGTTATAGGTGTGTCTTAGTTAAATTGCACATCATGCATTTCATTTTCGTGTGTCTGAATTTCTTGTATTTTCGTTTATTATCTCTTTCTTTACTTGTTTGATGCTTGTTATGTCTTTGTTTGCTTAGTAGGGGCTGTTGGAGTTGCCAAAACGCTTGTTGAAGTTTAGACCAAACATGCTGAAAAGAGCTGAAATTTACCTGAATTTTGTGGACGTGTAACGCATTCATACAAACTCCAAATTGGCCATTCAAAAGCGAAAAGTCAAGTTCAGGATGTGAACTAAATTTCCCTAGAAGGACTCATCTTCAAATTCGGCTTGCATCTATGGGAAAAAGGCCAGTCAACATGAAAATTGCTTGAATTTTGTGGATGCATAACCCAGTCGTGGGAACTCCAAAATGAGTCATTCAAAAGCCAAAATTCAAGCTGAAAACGTGAATTAAATTTCCCAAGAAGGACACCTCTTCAAATTCGGCTTGTATCTGCGGGAAAATGCGAGTCAACTAGAGGCATCACTTCAGCCTAAAATCCACCACTCTTGTTTATTCTTGGAGTTTGACCTCATTAGGCCAATTCAATGGGTTCCAAACGTTTTGGTCTGGTCCTAAGACCAGAATATTTGTGTTTTATTGTACTTTTGACTAGGATAAGTGTTAGGATGAGTTTTACCCATATTTAAGCCATGTAAACCAATTTTTTTAAAAAAAAAGCTTGGTTGAAGAATAAAAATTCTGTTGCTTTTCTCCTTACAAGGCATCTTTGTTTTCTTGATTTCTCACTAAAAATCAAGTCTAAAAATCTTCAAAGTTTAAGCATGCTTGAGGGTGATTGCCAAGACAAGATGAATGCTGCCTAGGAGGGTGTTTATCATTTGCCTAGTCCACACCATTCTTCAAGGATTGATTGCTCATTTCAGCCTATCTAAAGACATTGGAAGCAAGGAGGAGCTTGGCCCCTTTGTGCCTAACACATTGTTGGAGAAGAAGTTTAGATAAAAGAGTGGGATCCTACCCGTGCTTACATAGAAGGAGTAGATTATAACACCCCAGTTCGACATCGCAAAAGAGACTAAACAAATTACATGTAAAATAAGTATGTGACTAGATATCTAAACGAAACTTAGGTTAACCAGTTTAAACTGGTGGAATGTGACACTCTCACCCTACGCAAAAAAGATTAAAAAAATGTCATGAATAACATTTCCAAATTATGTTATAAAGCATCATTTATACAAGTACTGATCTGAGTATCTAAAGTGAAATGCATAGTCCAGGATTATCTTAAATTTTTGATATTCCTGATTATTTATTTTAAATTTGTATTACATAATCCTCCTTTCAAAAAAAATTTCTACCCCCATTATGATATTGAACGCATAATTATGATAAGCAAGTAATTTTGAATTACATAACCCCGTCTTCAATATTCCTTCCCAAGCAGTAATGATAAAGTAACATTATTATAATTCTTGAAACTTAAAATTAAAAATCCAACCGAAACCATACACAAAAGAAAAATAAGGGAAAAAAGAACGTCACAACGTTAAATTATCATAACACGGAAACATGGGATCAGAAAAAGAAAAAAAAACACGGAAACAACTATCGAATTTTTTTGATAGTTGTGTCTTAATATTTTACATCCCATAATTATCATTTCTGGTTATTATTATATTGTCCGCATATACAATTAGAATTGTAAACTCTTCCTTATGTAATACCTTGGTGAACAATACATGATTACTATGGTTTCGAGTAAACTTAAGGTCCTTCAAGTTTTAGTGAATGTTTCAAACCGATCTTTTGGTGATTGTTCTAGTTTATATAGACATTTTTTAACCTAGGGATCTTATTCTAATTGGGTCTGTTGATGAATCCTGATTGTATGCATATGTAAACATCTTCTACTAAACCTTTATTCGGGAAAGTGTTTTTAACATCTAGCTGATATAAATTCCAGTCGAGGTTAAGTGCTATAGAGAAAATTATCCTAATGATATTAAGTTTGCCAGCTGGAGAAAAGGTTTCTAAATAATTTATGCCATATGTTTGGGTGAATCCTGTTGCTACCAATACTGCTTTGTATTTATTTACAATTCCATCATTGTTGAATTTAACTGTGAACACACATCTACCTCCAACATGTTTTATAGTTGTCGAGATGGGTATTAACTTCCAAGTGTGATTCTTCTCGAAGACATTTATTTCCTCGTGCACAACATTCTTCCATTCAGACCGGCTTAGAACTTGTATATTTTTGGGTATGAGTTTATTATCAAGTGAACGTATAAACGTCTTAAAGTTGAGATTCAACCCATTCTAAGATACAAATCAACTATAGAATATGTAGTACATACATAATTTTTTGTGCATTCTCTTGTTTTTTCCTTAATGCTATAGGTCTATCATCTATCTACGGTTCATTTTCGTATTTAGCCTGAGTTTCCTCTTAGGAACTTCTTCTAATGACGTGGGCTATGTGTATTCAGGTGTACCAGGTCGACTATCACATCAAAGGGTTTCCTGATCCTCAGAAGTCACAGGAATATTAGTTCTGAGCTGAGAATTTGTAGTGTCGAGCTGCGGTATCAAATCGACGAGCTGCAGTTTCGGGCTCGGTTGAGCTATTGAGCTCGGTTGACAGCGTCGGTGCATTTACCTGATGTTTCAGCGTGGCTAAACGCATTGGAGATTGTGAATTACTCCATTTGAAGGAGGTATTCCAAGAAGAGCGCATATTATGACCTAGTGACGAAACAAGTTGACACAAAACTTTCCATAAGTAGGTTATCGTAGAAGGTAGCTCCAATATAAAGATAACAGTAGCACTTGAGGATCGAATTGGAGAAAAATAAGCATGGCCTCAGAACTTGCACTTACCAGCAGTCCTAACATATGCACATCATAGTGATATGAACAAGGTTTCTTCAGATTGAACTATTTTTGTTGAGCAAGCTGAGATGCAACGCTATTATCAAAGTAGTAAAGCACAGCAATCATTGTGGCAGGAATAAATGCTCCTATAATATGCATGGGAGGCACTTGCAACATTTGCTGAGCAATTTAAAAGAAGCAAATATCAGCATTAATTTTCTGAAACCATGGAAAACGATCAGGCAATACAGCTTGTAAGCTCCTAGTGAATCTAAGGAAACATAGAAAGTGCTTGTCGCAATTTCTAGAATGATCCACAAGTAACCACTACACTAGTCCTTAACCAGTGAGATATACACAAGTTGGAGAGAACCCCATGTCATCAAATGGTTTTGATTATAACAGGGGGACCCACTCCCTATTCGCTTAACTCTTATTGATTTAGGAGTAACTATTGATATGCCGGGTAATCATCCATAGATCACCAACCAAAAAATTAACTGATTTTCTACATGGTTGGTTGAAAAGCATGCTAGAAGTCGTGGCAATACATATAAGGGTCACTTTTACACAGGAAAACAATCAAACATTAACCTTTGATGAACCAAAAAATACCACCGGTTAGTCAACAACAGTCAATGGTAGGGTATGAACATAAAAACGTTAAGTCCCCTGGGTTGGCCCAGAGCTCGGCAGGATCATATACTGACAAACAATTCATCTCGGCCTAAAGGCCACGTCTCGGCCTCAATGCCATCTCGATCTCAGCTCCATCTCAGCCATAGAGCAACTCAGTCAAAAGGCCGTATCTTGGCCTTGACTCCGTCTCGGCCGATGATCTCAGGCCCCACTTGTGACGTCAGCTGCGGACATCATAATAGGCCTACCTATGCTCTTTGAAGTCAGCCACTTATGTCTCAGCAAGCTGGCCTCACATCCTAAGTCATCACGGGCACTTCAGAATATTTCTGGAAGGTTTGGCCTCGGCTCTAGGAGTTTACCTTGGGTAATTCTAGCAGGTGAAACTCCTCGCCAGGTGTCCCAAACTAACTTACTCAGCACAGTACTGAGCCACGTGGCGAGCATGCAAGAGTAAGAGTCATCCCTACGACCTCCTTGCCTGTCACGATTTCAGAGCTCTGCCCATGCATTGGCCGAAGCAGCCATATAAAAGGCAGAAAACAGGAGAGAGAAAAAGGAGGTAACAGCTCACAAATTACAACAGTGATTCATCTTCCTCAGGTGAAAACTTTCAGGCTTACGAGAAAACCTTCTACTTTAAAACTTTCATCCGTATATAAACCTCTCCATAAATGGCCTCAACTGACTTGACCGTCGGAGGGTATTACCCGGGGCCATAGATCCCGGGTCCTTTGACCTCGTTCCTTTGTGCAGGTCGGCCAACAGCCCACAAAAGACAACTGACGGAGAAGTGACGACGTGACCCCAACATATTAATTATTACTTGGTGATAAATCTGACATCATCAACCTTGATGACTGTCCAGTTCTCATTAGCTCCAGGAGACCATAGATTTGGACCGAAAAGCCCCCGTGGTATTCCTTGCGGAACACCATCTGCTGGTATATAAGATACAGCAGTCTATACAAGCATCAGAAGTGGAACACCATAATCGGCAATAAATCCACGAAGCCAACCTTAAAAAATTGTTCACAAAATCAGAAAATGGAGTAACCAATAGAACAATTAAACAAACACTGCAATGGCACATAAAAGGCAAAAATGGAAATGAAACAAGGAGCGCACAACACAAGCAACTCGAGCCAATCTTAAACATCTGAGCTTTCTCAGGTAAGCATAACTCGGGTCGAAAAATCAATGTATCTGTTTCTTCATTTTCGATAGATTATTATAATATTGGTATGTTATAAATAAAAGACTGTTACATATATTTATTATTTTATTTTTCAAAATCTCTTTTTTACATTAGAAGATCACCTTGTAAATGATCAATCCCCAATGTATTTCCACCAAAATATTTGTGTAGATGTACGACTAAAAAGGCATTGCCGGTACATTATGCTTGCAAGAGGTGTTTTCACGGCTCGAACCTGTGGCTTCTGTAGAAATGAGCCTGGCCGAGGTGAACCAAACTCCGCCGAGGTGCACCGACCTGCACAGAATAAATGCTGAGTCGGGGGGAAAAGAACGACTAGAGTCAGCCTGCCGAATTGAGGTGAAGATAGGAGTGACAGAGCTGAGCCATCATAAAGCTGAACTAGGCTGAGGTAACAAAGAACTACTGCCGGACTGAGATAATCGAGGTAGAGAAGGAATAGGTGAGATAAAGAAAGCATAACTAGAACAATGATGCTGAGCTAAGGTGACAAGGCAAACATCAGTCAAGCAGCAAATCAGAAGTAGCGCTGCAATACTTAGTCATGTAAATACCTTAGGAACTATATTATACATATGGCCGAGCTAAACTGGTAACTAATCATTACTATTGTAAACGTTAGGAAACATTGTAGATAAATAGTAACCACTGTGCAAATGCAAAAATAATATTGTTAGGCGGAAAAACAACCCCTATAAAAAGGGAACCACCCTGTAAATGTTTTTTAACTTGAGTGAATGTTAAATTGTTTCAATCTTGACATGGTATCAGCGCTATTCTGATTCTCTATTACTCCCTACATACTATTTTTCTCCAAATCTTAAAATTTCTTCAAAATGTCTACTCCATTCAGCTCAACTAAATATACGGAGGCCACCTCCACTTCTGATCAGGCATCAGGAGTGGTACATGGTCCTCAAATCACTCCATTGTCATCACCAGACACAAGTTCAATGGAGATAACTACTTCTCATGGTCTCGGAGATAGAGATGTTCATGACAGTAAAAGGCGAGGAATACCTGTATGGAACAGTTGCTGTTCTGAAACTGATGCAAACTATCGGCTATGGAAGTCAGAAAACAGTATGATTATGTAATGATTGATACGCTCCATACAATCTGACATTTCTATTGATTTTATGATGTACAATATTGCAACAGAAATCTGGGATGCAGTCAAGAAGATATATTCAAAGCAGGACAATATCTCAGAACTCTATAAAATTGAAGCTCATCTTCATGAGCTTAAACAAGGCAATTTGGTTTTTCACAAATACTATACATTACTGACGAAGGCATGGCGGCATATTGATTTCTTTGAAGCACATTAGTGGTCATGTATCACTGATGCTAGGTTGCACAAAGAAATTATTGAAAGAAAGCGAGTTTTTCTCTTTCTAACTGGACTAAACCTAGAATTCGACAGTGTCCGAAGTCAGATTCTGATTACAAAACTACTACCGACCTTGAAGGCTGCCTTTGCAGAAATCAAATACGAAGAAAGCCAGAAAAAGGTCATGATATAAGGTACTCCAAGTTCAGAGACCTTTTCTTTATACATCGAACAACCAATGGAAGCATCTGGGCTGCCTGTTAAGCACACTTTACATCTGCTGGAAGTAAAGTGTGTAAATACTGCAAGAAGGACAGCCATACAGTTGATGATTGTTGCAAGTTGAAGGCAAAGCTAGTCCGAGAAGGAAAACCACCTCTGAAGTCCAACAATGCACCCTGGAGGCTTTAACCAAAACCATTCACTACTTGACAAAGTGCCGCACATCAGATCAGCAACACAGCTCAACTTGGCACAGCTTGGCAAAACAAAACCCATCTCAGCTCAGCCTAAGGGGCTGAAGCTAAGGTCCCTACAAAGGATCAGATTCCTACTCTGATCAATTTTCTGAGCAGGCAGGGTGGCTGAGCTGAATCATACCAAGCTATAATAGTGGGCTGCGTCTAGCCGAGCGCCAGCAATTCTTGGATATTGACTCTGGAGCAATTGATCATATGACAAGTAATGGTAACCTTCTAAACTCTTATTCTCTGTTTTCAATACCCAAGAAGGTTAAGATTGCTGATAGAACTTCTTTAGAAGTTGTTGAAATAGACTCAATAATGATTAATAATAAAATCTTTTTAAAAGATGTCATGCATTTCTCTAGTTTAAGCTTCAATCTTCTATCAGTTGGCAAACTCAGTAGGGATAATAATTGTATAGCCTGCTTCTCATCCACAAAATGTTGCTTTCAGAAAAACAAAATGAAGGGAATGATTGGTAGTGCTAAGAATATAGCAGGTTTGTTCCTTCCAGAGTCAGAAAACCGAGCCTTGATTAGCACATCCGAGCAGCCAAGAGATCATAATACTGCTAGTATTTTGTACCCTAGAAGTCCTTGTATATGAGATATTTTACTACGGCATAACAGACTGGGTCATCCCAATTTTGTATATCTTGAACGTTTAATGTAAACTTATTTAGCTCGGCTGATCTTGAAGACCTTACTTGTGAAACTTGCCAATTTGCTAAACACACTAAGCAAAATTACTCTGCAAGACTATACAAGTCATCCGCATATTTAACCTTGTTCATTCTGACATATGTAGTCTACCTAGAGTAGCTAATATCGATGGTACAACATGGTTCATAACATTTGTAGATGATCACACTAGAGTAGCATGGGTTTATTTATTAAAAAATAAAAGTGATGTGGGACACAGTGTTATGAGATACATCTCACTTGTTAAAAATCAGTTTGGCTGCACACTTAAAACACTGAGGTCAGATAACATAGATGAATACTTAGATAAGAATATTCAAAACTTTATGATAGAAAATAGAATATACCACCAAACTTTATGTACCTATACCCCAAACAAAATGGTATAGCTGAAAGAAAAAAGCAGACACCTACTTGAAGTGACTAGAGCCATTATTTTTAAAACGAATATGCCCAAACAACACTGGGTTAAGTCTTGCTTACTGCCACTTACCTAAATAAATAGAATGCCGTCAAGAACTCCTTCCTTTAAAACCCTAGGGAAACACTTCTTAGGCACTACCCACGCCCCAAACTACTTTCAGAGTTGCCATGTAGACTGTTCGGATGCATATCATATGTACATGTTCAGCCCATCCATGGGGGAAACTAGATCCTAGGTCAGTTAAGTGCATTTTCTTAGGATACTAAAACTCACAAAAAGGTTATAAATATTACTGCCCATCAAATAAAAGAATGTTTGTGACACTCAATGTTGACTTCGATGAAAAACACGTATTTTACAAACCTTTAATTGAAGGAAGAGATTTAAGTTTCTACGAGTATTGTAGAACAATAGATAGTGTCAATGAAACTCATCCTAGCTCAATCCTAGAAGCTCTGTCATGCAAAGCAACTTTGAACACCTAAGGTTAGCATGACCAATTTCCAACCTGGAACTAATCTTCTCATAACTCCCAATGATGAGGAAGTGCTAGAAAGAGATAGCGGACAAGGTATGTTAGAACAAATACAGCAAAATTCCGAAGATGATACTCCAGAAAGAATTACTGAATATGAATCTGGCACTCACATAGATGACAAACCAATATCACTATTTAAAGGAACAAGAGAATGTACAAAGAATTCCATATGCACCAAATACCCTATTGAAGAATACATATCATATAATAGGTTGAATCCTAACTTTAAAATATTTGTATGCTCACTTGATAATAAGATCATACATGACAATATTGAAGAAGCACTTAGCCAACCCGAATAGAGAAAGACCGTGCATGAAGAGATGAATGCCTTAGCAAAAAATCAAACTTGGAAGCTAACTCCCAGCTCGGCAATAATAGTAGGATGTAGATGGATATTCACAGTTAAATACAATGATGATGGAATTGTGAATAAATATAAAGCAAGATTAGTGACCAAGGGATTCACACAAACATATGGAATAGATTACGTAGAAACATTCGCACCTATTGCTAAACTATATACCAAAAGAATCATTTTCTCTATAGCAATCAACCTTGACTGGGAGCTACACCAACTCGATGTAAAAAACACATTCCCGAACGGAGATCTGGCTGAGGCAGTGTATATGTGTATACCACATAGATTCAATAATGAAACGAACAAAGATAAGGTCTTTAAGCTAAGAAAATCATGATACCGGCTAAAACAATAGCCTCGAGCCTGGTTTAAAACATTGACTAAAACTGTGATTGACCTAAAATTTAACCAAGGCCATAATGACCATACACTATTCACTAGAATTTCACCTCGGGGGGTTAATCATCCTGATAGTGTATGTAGATGATATCATAATAACAGGGAGTGATAAACATGGCATAGAAAGTATCAAGGCAAAACTATCACAACAATTCAAGATGAAGGATCTAAGTAAGATAAGATATTTCTTAGGAATAGAGATCGCTAAGAACAAAGATGGACTATATATATCCAAGAGAATATATACATTGACCTTCTCAAAGAAACTAGTCTGCTCGGATGTAAACTAGCAAGCATCCTTATTGAACCTCGACATAAACCTAGAGATCAATGGGATAATACACCAACAAATAAACTGAGTTATCATAAACTAGTTGGAAAATTAATCTACCTATCTCACACTAGGATAGACATTTGCTATGCAATAATTTTTTATCATAGTTTACGCACAATCCTACTAACGAACACCTTAAAGCTGCATTAAGAATTCTCATGTGCTTCAAGAATGCACCAGGACAAGTATTGTATTTCAGGAAGAGCTTAGACCAAAGTGCCAAGGTATTTACAAATGCAGATTGGCTGGATCCAAAACTGATCTAAGATCAACAACTGGCTATGGAACCTTCATATAGGGGCAACCTAGATACGTGGCGGAGCAAGAAGCAGCCAGTAATGTCAAGAGTAGTGCAGAAGCAGAGCTGAGAGCACTTGCACTAGGAATCTGGGAAGACATTTGGATCAAAAGAGTTCTGGAAGACCTTCATATCGAGGCAACACTACCCATCAAAATCTTTTATGAAAGCGTTTCTGCCATAAGTATGACAGAAAATCTAGTTCAACATGATAAATCAAAACATGTAGAAATAGCTGGACACTTCATCCACGAAAAAATTGAGGGAAATGAGGTCAACCTAGAATATATCTCCTCAAAGAATCAAATAGCAGACATCTTAACTAAGCCAGTAGCAATAAAGGTTCTTCAATACTTAATGTCCAAGCTTAGTTGTGTAAATATATACAACTAAGTTCTAGGAGGAGAGTAGAAATGATCCCAGCCGAGGTGAACCAACCTCAGCTGAGGTGCACCGACTTGTGCAGAATAGTTGCTGAGCTCGGGAAAAAGAACGACTAAAGTCATCCTGCCGAGCTAAGGTGAAAAATATGAGTAACAAAGCTGAGCAGCCATAAAGCTGAACTAAGCTGAGGTAACAAAGAATTGCTGTCAGGCTGAGATAATCAAGACAGAAAAGGAATAGCTGAGGCAAAGAAAGCAGAACTAGAATAATGATGCTGAGCCGAGGTGACAATGTGAAGCATCAGTCAAGCAGCAGATCAGAAGCAGAGCTGCAATACTTAGTCATGTAAATACCTTAGGAACTATATTGCACATATGGCCAAGCTAAACTGGTAACTAGCCGTTACTGTTGTAAACGTTAGGAAATACTATAGATAAACAGTAATCAGTGTGCAAGTGAAAAAATAATACTGTTAGGCGGAAAAAACCCTATAAAAAAGGAATAACCGTCCAACTGTTTTCTTGACTTGAATGAATGTTAAATTTTTTCAATCTCGACAACCTCAAGTTCACAAAACAGCAAACCTTACTAGTTGTTATAAAGCTCGCCGTGTTATATAGATATACGACTACATACATTTAATGAGGAACAAGGAATCCAAATGGTAACTTTTCTCTATAGCGTGGTGTCGTTCAAGCTCAAAACAAATTCTTGAAGGAAACAATTACTGCACCAGAAATTTTTCATGCTCCCGGGCATCAAACTCCAATCCTCCATAATACCAACTTTTGTGGTGTTTCAGGAGCTCTAAACTTCACACCACAAAAAGAATTTCATTTACCGACGAAAACATCACCGATGAACCGTGGTTCATCGGTGTTGCGTCGGTACTTTGCGACGCATTTGTGATACACTAATTTTCGTCGTTAATTGCGACGAAAATACGATGAAAAGCATTGTCGCTAGCAGAAAAGTAGTCAGATTAATACGTTCGTCGATGTTTTGTCGGTGGTGCGTTGCTATTCTGTGTGTTTTATTCGTCGCTATGTAGTTTGTAGCCTTACGTCGCTATATCGTAGCTATTTTGTCGCTAAAATTCCAGAACAATGATAAAATAAATTCGTCGGTGAGTAGGTTCTTGGCGTTGTGTATCGTCGGTTTTTTTGTCGATGAAACCCGCGTGTCGCAAACATTTTGTTTTACTTTTTGTTCATATTCCGATTTGTCATTGTGTCGTCGCAGATTCGTCGAGGATTAAACACGTGTATTAATTAAGGAAAAAGAAAGCAGTGATTAGAAAAAAAATTATTAATTTAATAATAAAAATTTACATTATGAAACGAAAAATTAAAAAAAGAAATCTAAAAGAGAGGCGCAGAGGGGCCGTTCACTCTTCGTCATCGGAAGAAAGAGTGGCTGCCACATTATCTGCGAACTCTCTAAGGAGGCGCTTCAGTTTGGAATATCTGAATTTCAACTTCCGCAGCCTTCTAGTCATGTTGTGCAGTTGTCTCGACTGCTGTTGCATGTTTGCTATCAGCATACGGTAGTTGATATCCTGTTCCGGCATTTGTTCTTGAGCATCCTCTCGCGGTAGTGGGCCATACACAGATACGGAACCCTCCCGTTCAACCGATGGTGGTTGGGGAGGAGGCCCTTGTGGCGGGGCACTGTTTGCCCCTCCACCACGCCTTGGGGTTCTTCTAAAACGACGCGGCAATATTTTGATGTTTTATAACTTTGTATGTGTGTATATATATGTGCGGATGTTTGGGGTATAAATAGATAATTTTAGTGACGATATAGCGACGAACTTGCGACGCATTCTTCGACCGTTAACCAAGATGGGAATATGTGCGGGTGTGACGCTTCGTGCGAATTAGCGACGAATTAGCGACGAAATGTGTGCGGGCGTGACGGTTTGTTCGAATTAGCGACATAAACACGTTCTAATTAATTGTAACCGTTTGGAACTGAACGGACACTGCGGAATAGCGACGCATTAGCGACGCAACTTGAAATAGTTGTGAAGATAATATCGTAATATCGTACGTTGTAACCGTTGGGAACTGAACGGAATAGCGACGCACTAGCGACGCCGTAGCGACGAAACGCGTCGAATGGGGTGAAATGACGTCGTGCGTCGCTAGGGCGTCGGTAAAGCGTCGCTAAATTCCAATAAATTCGCGCATAATAAGTTCTCGTCGTTGTATTAAGTTTCGCGGATAATAGGTTCTCGTCGCGTCGTTGTATTAAGTTTCGTCGATATGTTTAGTAGGTTCTCGTCTTTGTATTAAGTTTCGTCGGTATATAGTTGATGTTTAGTAGGTCAATTAGTCGTCTCAAATTTTTTTGAGCCACATTTCGTTTGTATTTTAGCGTCGTCAAAATTCGTAAGAGATTAAACACGTGTTTAAATTAAGAAAACGAAAGCGATGATTAGAAAAATAAAACTTCATTAATATAAAATTATAAATTACAAAATATACTAGGACAATAATGGAAAAACTAATCTAAATGAATAACGGAGAGGAGCCATTCACTGTTCGTCATCCAAACAGAGAGTAGCAACACTCTCTGCCCACGCCTTCAGGAGGCGTCTCAGCTGTGTAGCTTTGCATTTAATCCGCATCTGCCTTGTGTCCAGGTATTGGAGACGCTCATCCTGGTACATAATATGCTCCCTCAGGTCATCCACTGTTTTCCACAGTTCTTGTATTTCTTTATGGAGATCGCCAATTTGGCGTTCCCGACGTGGCCCAAAAAGACTGGGTTCAGAGGACTCAGCCTGTGGGGGTGATTCTTGTGGTGGAGGAACCGCTGAAGAAGAGGGTTGTTGAATAGGCCGTCTTGCCGCTGAATGGCAACTACCACGTCGCGCTTGCGCTTTAGTACGAACCATATTTGTGTCTTTTTTTATGATTATAAAGGAGGTTGTTTTCTATGTAGTTGGGGGTCACGGTCCATCCTATTTATATAGGGAATTCAGCGACGACATAGCGACGAAATAGCGACGTACATGCATAGAAAGTGTAACAGTCGGGCTGTGCGGACACCTCCGAATAGCGACGAACTCAGCGACGAAACACATCGTATGGTGTGAAGATACGTCGTGCGTCGCTGTGCGTCGCTAAGTCGTCGGTGTTTGTGTTTGTTTCCGGGATTTGTGTTTCTTGGTCGTCGCTAAGTCGTCGGTATTTGTGTTTGTTTGTTTCCGGGATTCGTGTTTCATGGTCGTCGCTTATCGTCGCTATATCGTCGCTAATACGTCGGTAATATTGCAGGCTGAGAACCATAAAACGCAGCTTTCTTCTTCCACTCTTCTCCCATTCTTCTCCCATTTCAAACACAAAATCATATCTTTTCTACGAAAATATAGAAGGAAGAAATCTTATTGTGTGAAATTTTGTTGTTTTCCACCACCGAGAAAAGATAGTTGTTGTTATTTTGAAGGTATAGTGAGAAAATGGATCCGAGGAGGAGCGATAGAAAGTGGATGTACGAGAGAGTAAACAGCGGGGAGTGGAGTTTTAGATTTGTTGAAGGTCTCGAAGAATTATGGATTTTGCGACGAGTAATGAAAGTGGAACGCAGATTAGATGTCCGTGTAAGAAATGCAAGAACCGTAAATATATGCATCCGGGTGACGTGAGGGTTCACTTATTGAAACAAGGTTTCATGCACTATTACCATACATGGTACTGCCACAGAGAATATGAGGGGGCGTCTACATCTGCAACTGTACACGTCTTAGGGGGACCCGGTCAGGTTGATGCCGAAGAAATAGGCGAGGGATCTCACAACCCGTACGTGCAGATGGTGCAAGACGCAGCTGCCGACGCATTTACGGGAGAGCAGTACTTACAAATGCAGGATCAGGATGAACAGCCGCGTGTATTCGTGGAGGAAGATCCGAACCCTCAAGCAAGACAGTTTTTTTGAGATGTTGAACGCCGGCAACACGCCGCTGTATCCCGGTTGCGGTAGTCACACACAGATGTCCATGATCGGTCGGATGACGAGCATGAAGACGGAGCACCGCAAACGGACGAGGGTGTCATACAAGGGCGTCGGACGAGGGTGTCATACAAGGGTGTCCATGATCAGTCTGATGCGGCATCGGACGAGGGTGTCATACAAGGGCGTCGTGCCCTCCCTTGGTCATATGATACCCATACGTAAGTAATAATTTATTTTTTAACACGTTTTCAAATATATTTCACGCGTTATTTTTTCCTAACAACTTCACCTCTTTCAGGTTTGCATCGGACTCGGGCCAGATGTCCGGTTGCATCACTCAGTCCTTCCACCTGAGGCAGGACCCAGCTGGATATGCCTGGTCCCGTGTCACCATGCAGACACGTAGATTCTACTGGGATGAGTTTCAGGTATTCAAATTTGGTGAATTCACTTTTTGATACGTAATCGATCATTACTTTTCTAACCACGTTTTTACTTTTCCTCCGTATAATAATTGCAGAAGGCGTACAGCTGGCCAGCTGACATCGCCCACAACGTGGAGCAGGCCTGGCGGCATAGGGCCGCCACACGCTACAGGGACTTCATCAACCCGCACAAGACCAAGTGGGAGCGTGACCCCAAATATGCCAGGCCTGCCTACATATCCGAGGCCACCTGGGCGGGGTGGATAGCAGGTTGGATGGACCCTGCTACCCAAGCCCGCAGCGCCCGGAACGCGGCAAACCGGCGCAGCGGCA
>AP025048.1:20467203-20477846 GCA_036186865.1 Eustoma russellianum | reverse complement strand
ACGACATCAGTGTAAGTAGACTACGATATCATTTGTTTTTTCCTTAGTTTGTTTTATTGCTAAACCCTAAACCCTAACAATTCTTATTCTTATTTCAGGACGAGTACAACAGACTACTCGCACTTAGGGGAGAAGAGGCGGACAAGAACCGCGCTTATTGGGATGCGGTTCGGACCGTCGGCCCTCGGAATAAGAAGAAGAGGGAGGTGTACGGGGTCGGATCAGCAGCGCCGTGATTCTTTCCCGAAGTTCTGCATGCAGGTGCTTCCTATGAGGCCAGCACCTCCGCGCCTTCTACGGCCCCAGAGAGTCTTTCGCGCCTGGAATCAGAGGATGCGGCGATGCAGCATGAGGTGGAGGACCATCAGGGCGCAGCATGAGGAGAGCGTACGAGCACTGTGGTCGCAGCTGACTCAGACCCAGTAGGAGCTGTAGCAGTCGCTTCAGCAGGCGCTTCAGCAGGTGGTTGAGCATGCGCAGCAGCAGACGATGCAGGTGCAGCAGCAGACGATGCAGTGTAGCAACAGACGAACCAACAAATCTCGCAGCTATCGCATCTCATCATCTCTATGATTTCCAGCTCTCGCAGCCTCAGCCTCCCTCTGATGGTCACTCTTCTCCGCATGATCCCCCTCCATCTTCCTCTGCATAGTATTTCATTTTTTGATTTTTCGTACAGTCTATTTCGTTCATTGTATTGACATATTCTTTGTACTTTTATATTTATATGACATTTATACGGATTCTATTTCGTTTGTGTTGTTTACGAACTTCAATACGCAAGTACTGTATTTCGGTATAACATTCGTACAAATGATCTAATATACAAAATAAAATATATTATAAAAATTAAATAATAATAAAAACTATTTAATTAATAATATATTGTATTATTTATAAATTAAAAAATATTTAATATTTAATATTAAATTAATATTAAATATTAAATTAAAAAAATAGCGACGAACCTGCGACAACAAACGAAATGTCGCAGACCGGAAATAAAAAAATCAAAAATTTAAAATAGCGACGAAAAAATATACCGACGAAACTTTGCGACGAAATAATATGTCCGCAGAAAGGAAATAAAAAAATAAAAAATTATAAAATAGCGACGAAAAAATACACCGACGAAACAACAACGGCATAACTGGTCGCAGAACTGACAGATTTTCGTTGCAACTGTGCGACGAAACACCGACGAAATTTTTCCGTCCCAATATAGCGACGCTTCAGCCGACGAAATTCACTTTGCGACAAGCCGTATGGCGACCTACTTTTTTCGTCGCTATTTCGTCGCTGTATGTCTGTAGCGACGGAATAGCGACGATTTTTGTCTGTCGCTATATGTCTTTTTTTTTGTGGTGTCAACGAATATATGGCCCTTCAGTATGTAAATAAACCAATAAGATAATTCCACATATTTTGAAGTTTGGTGTTTAATGAGATTTACAAATTTTGAAATACTATATTAGTAAGAGATACACAATCAAATAGTCATTCTATAACTAAATAAGAGATACATCACTAAAGCGACACCTAATAGTTATTTTATAAACAATAAAAGATGTACATATGAGAGACGAGCTATTTTATATTTCATACATTCAAGCGGCTATTTCTCCTTACATGTCACTTACACAATAGTCTTAAACAACCTACTAGGATATTGCGTATTTACTCACATAGCTTTATAAAATTATTTACTTATAGAGCATTATAAAATTAGTGAGCATGAGGTTCATACCCTCCGCACAATTGGTTTCAGAAGAAAGCCCTAGTCAAAATGCTCAAAATGGCTTGTCTTTCTTAGGATCACCTTTTCCTTAAGACAGATCATCGCCACGTGAAAATAAGGGATGAGAGCGTGTCTGGAGTGTTTCCATCACGTGTGGGCTACGCGGAGGAGCCATTGGCCATGAGCCCGAGCTCAAGAATTGGGTCCTCAGATGCCCTTGGGAGCAAGGTATGATAGCTAGCTTCACCGAGTAACCCTCTCCTCTTGAGACCCCCCTTTTTCTGGTGGGGGGAGACGAATCAGATCGCGAAAACAATAAGCACCTTCAAAAGCACCCTAGATTCTGCAAGGGGAGCAATCTTTTTCCCACAGCTACAAATATGAGCAGTTTTCTTCCACTTCACACAGCCAAGTAGCCCGTAGGTTCCAATATCTTCTTTGTGTTCCTTGTTAATTCTGGTAATATTTCTCTTCTGAAATGGTGATTTTGTGCAGCGAGGAACTTTGTGGGCAGAGCATTGAATGTCAACGAAGCTGTGTGTAACATTTACACGTTGCGAAATCTTGATCCTAAGGCGGTTGAGGGAGATGACGATGATGGATGCGTAGCAACCGCAGCATAATGTTGGTTTTACAGTGCCATATGATGTAATAACATTATGTGTAACCTATTACAACTGATCTATGAGTTCTGTATGGATGTAATATTCTCTCCTCGCCTACTGTCAGAAGGGGTGGTTAGAACATTCTGAGGCTTTTGATTTGTCTTATGTGTTTTTATATATGAGCGCTTACAAGCCTTCCTTCAAACCTGGCATGGTCTTTTGTTTTTGATTCCACATTTTCTTGTTTAATAACTATCAGAAAATGTAAGCACAACTAAAATCAGACATATTATAGAATGATGTCATTTTCTGAATATTTAATTGTATTGACCAGAGAATTGCTGGATTAGATTTAACCATCAGCAAATCTTGATAAGGCTTTCTTTAGGCGTGTCAAAATTTTGGACTATAGAGTGGTATCATGTTGCAACTAAAAATTTGGCAGCTAGAATTACTTTGTCCTGCTATCTTTCACATTAACCCTCTTAACTCTTGTTTTGCAGAAGTTTATTGACAAAACAATCTTCTGCTTTCGCTTAGATTGTTTTCTACCTTTTTTTGGGGACAAAAGTTTAGATGAAGAGAGATTCCTCCGTGATAATCTTCTACTTAAGCCTTTTAGATAAGATCGGGAGGCATCTACTTGATGATTTAAATCTAAAGATTTAAGATATATAGACGCTTTTGTTATTTAAGGCTCCCAAGATATTAAAGAGGGAGATTCCCTTTTGAGAAACCTAACGATATTTCTATTTAACCCTCTAAGTATGTTCTAAGGTGCTCATATATCATGTCTACCCTTCCTTAACCTTAATCATCTGCCTCCATGAACTCCTATCTTGCACCATGTCCTCAGAGAGGTGCAATTCTAGTAAGTCATGCCTAATCTGCTCATCACATGTCAGTTTTGGCCTGCCTTTACTCCTCTTCCCTTTCACAGTGAGGCTTTCAATTGCCCTAACTGACGCCGTTGTCTGTCTCCTTTTGACATGCTCAAGCTATCTCATTCTTCTCTCTCTGATCTTATCTGCTATACTAGCCACTCCTAGCCTTTCTCTGTATACCTCATTTTTTATCCTGTCTAACCTTGTATGCCCACACATCAACTTTCGCATCCTCATTCATGCCACTTTCAACTTCTGAGACTCTGCCCTCTTGATGGCCCAGCAGTCTGTTACATATAACATTGCCGGCCGCACTGCATCCTATAATAATATATATAAATCATACGTACATATATACATACATACATACATACATATATATATATATATATATATCTATATAGATAGTATATATAGATATATATATCTTTCAGCTCTTTATCTCCTCCTGCATGCCAGTCATTTGCTCTCAATATCAGTGTAAATCCTGATCATACTAGTTACTATGACGCATCCAAGCATGAGCATTGGTGCCAGGCCATGAGAAAAGAATTGGCTGCTCTTGAAGCTAACTACACATGGTCACTGGTGCGTTTTCCAGCAGGAAAAATACCTATAGGCTGCAAATGGATATTAAAAAGTAAGTATAAGTCAGATGGCAGCATAGAGAGATACATATCTAGGTTGGTGGCCAAAGGCTACACCCAACAGTTGGGAGTTGATTATATTGCTTTTTCTCCTGTAGCTAAATTGAACACAGTTAGGCTAATCCTAGCACTGTCAGCAAGCAAAGGCTGGTATCTTTCATCAATTGGATATCAATAATGCCTTTCTTTATGGAGATTTATCTGAGGATATCTATGTGGAACTGCTCTCTATAATTCAGGCCCCTGATACAAACATTGTCTGCAAACTCAACAAATCCGTTTAAGGTCTCAAACAAGCTAGTAGAAAATAAAAAGATAAGTTGACCAAGGCCTTGCTCCAACAAGGTTTTCAGCAATCTCATCATGATCATTCCCTCTTCCTAAAGTTTACTGCCAACGACTTCATCGCATTATTAGTATACGTAGACGACATAATCCTGGCCAGTTCTGATCTTTCAGCCATTCAAGCTATCAAACACTATCTTCACAGCACATTTCAAATCAAGGATTTAGGGGGACCATAGGTACTTCTTGGGCCTTGAAGTAGCTAGGTCCCAGAGAGGCCTTACCATATGTCAACGCAAATATGCTATGGAGTTCTTGGGCTATATAGGATTCTTTGGATCCAAGCCTGCTGCAACGCCCATACAAAAGAATACCAAACTGTCTCACAAAAAGATTCCCCTTTAATTCAAGATGTGAGTGGATACAGGAGCCTAGTTGGAAAACTTCTGTATCTAACCATAACAAGACCAGACATAGCATTTGCTGTACAACAGCTTAGCCGATTCTCACTGTCCCACGGAGTTACACATGAAGACTGCCCATAGACAGTTGAGATACATCAAGGGAACAGTTGGACAATGACTCTTCTTTGCTAAAGATATAGATTTGAAGCTAAAGGCTTTTGTTGATGCAGATTGGGCAGCCTGTGATGAAACCAGGAAATCTATAAGAGGGTTCTGTATATTTCTGGGAGGATCACTTATTTCATGGAAGGCTAATAAACAAGCCACTGTTTCTAGATCATCATCTGAGTCAGAATATAGGGCGCTTGCAGCTGTAACCTGTGAGGTACAATGGATATCATATCTATTGCAGGATCTCAAGGTTGAACAAAATGGGCCAGTAGAGCTGTTGTGTGACAAAAAAAAATGCAATTTATATTGTAAAGAATCCAGTCTTTCATGAACATACCAAACACATTGAAATTAATTGTCACCTAGTTAGGTAAAAGTTTCAAGTAGTAAAGTTCATGCCTATCAAAACAGAATCTCAGATTGCTAATATATTCACAAAAGGACTGGATGTGGAAAGATTGCAACACCTGACTAGTGCTTTTGGAGACTTGCAACATATATGCACAGTCAGGTTTGAGGGGTGGCAAAATCACAGATGTTGTCCCAGAAGGCAAATTGAACGCATGAGCATGATGGATTAAGAAGCATTGAGCTGGAATTGGATCAAGACACGCAATTGACAGTCCAAGGGAGAAGTTGAGGGATGGTACGTGCGAGGCTGAGGTGGAGAAGCCCAGATGCAGTTGCAGGGCAACTAATTTGTGAAGAAATCAGTTGCAACAAAAAGCGCCAAGTTTAAACTGGGGCAAAATAACCATTTTGTCCCCACTTAAGTAAAAGAACATGTTTGTAAAATAAGGGCATTTACGACATTTAGATATCTTCTTCCTCCAAAAACTGTTCAGCAGCCCAATGTGTATATACTTGAGCAGAGCATACGTTTGTTGATTAGTGATTTTGGCAGTTAATACAAGAAATACATTTCTTCCTTATTTTCTCTCTCCTTATCTCCCTCTCTCTCTATTTTGTTGTGGTGGTTATCTTCATATTCCTTGAATTTAATTCAATATTCATTTTTGTGAATTCTTCATTGATATTACGATTCTTGATCATAGCATTAAGAAAGTTACAGTACATTTCAAGAATTTTATCACTACTGTCACAAGGGGTAGTTGTATAGAACATTCTGAGGCTTTTGATTTGTCTTATGCATTTTTTATATATGAGGGCTTACAAACTTTCCTTCAAACTGTCAAAGATCTTACCCTGGATAAAAGTGAGGCAGGTGGCTTAACTGATGAGATAGTTGAGGAGGATAAGAGAATCAACCCATGTCAATAGATGGAGGTATACATCTGATTGGAGGATTAATGCTTGGAATTAACTCATTGATAACATAAAGGTGAATGGGATCGTTGGAAACGAGTTGGAGTTAGAGAAGGTTAGACAAGTTGGTGGAACTCTTGAGTGGAGAGGAAAGAAGAGCGCGGGAGTGATTTGAAAGCAGTGAAGTTACAGTTTTGCCCTTTTCAATAATGTTGTAATAAGTATAGAAGCACGGGTGTTCTTGTAATATTAGCATGGTAGTTATTTTCTTCTCCTAGCTGAAGCCATATGTGGCTCGTTCGACACTCAATGTAATAAAAGAAGAAAATTGAGCTCTGTTGTTTCCTCATCTCCAAGTTTTGCTTTCTCTCTCTTTCTAATTGTTCTCTCATTCTTATGCAATTATCTTGATATCACAGTCTAAGCAATTTTCTTCGTCTTGTAATTCTTGCTCATACTACCTGCTGTTCATGATCTATTGTTGATCACTCGATCATAGGTTTGAATTTTCACATGGTATCATAGCCTTCTCTTCACGTCTGATGAATTTTGGTAGTTTCATGGCTAATATTCAAAATTCTCCAAGTTCTTCAAATAGTGCTGTGAATTTAACGTTTATGGATCCTACAGGGGATTCACCTAAGCGATAGTCCTTCTTTCGTACTTTTCCAACCTTTACTCGATGGAAACAATTTTTATAGCTAGAGTAGGGCCTTCAGAAGAGCCTTAGAATCCAAGAATAAGATAGGCTTCATAACAGGTATGATTCCTAAGCGTACTGAAATGGACCATAGGTATGTTTCCTGGACCAAGGCAAACAATATGGTTGCATCCTGGATTGTTAATTCTGTCATACCCTCTATTGGTCAAAGTATTATGTGGTTTGATAATCCTTGTGATATATGGAGTGATTTGAAACATAGATATGGTAATGCAAATGTCATTAGAATGTCTAATTTGCAGGAGCAGTTCTATGCTACTAGACAAGAAAATAATTCAGTTACTGAGTACTATACTCGCTTGAAGGTAATCTGGGAAGAACTAATGGTATTACGCTCTATTCCTAATTGTGTTTGTAATCGCTGCATTTGTAATGTATCTGGACAAATAAACAAATTCATTGAGGATGGCTATGTGATTAGGTTCATTAAGGGGCTGAATGAGGAGTTTGAATCTGTTAAGTCGCAAGTACTGTTGATGAGTCCTTTGCCTGATTTGAAAACTACATTTGTAATAGATGTGAAGTTGGAAAGGAAACTCAATTACAATCCAGTACATAACACATTTACAAACAATCCTTCTATGGTTATGAATGCTAATGGTAGTTATAAGGTGTTTTCATACGGACAGAAGTCTGTTAGCCCAGGGTCTAGTGCAGGTTGGCACAGATCAACTGAGAGAGGTTTCAGGAAGGATTTTCAGAGATCAACATCTCAAAATCCTAAAGCTCCTGTGTGTACCTTTTGTAACATGGTAGGCCTTACAGTGGATAGATGTTACAAGAAACATGGTTTTCCCCCGGCTTCAAGCCTAGAGGTATGGTGAATTGTGTTGAGAATGAAACGTGTGTTGGTAAAGATGGGGAGGCATGTAGTCAGAACTCTTATGGGTAATGCCAAAATGCTGAATCTGTGCATGATGGTTTGTTGAATGCACCTTCACAGGTGACTCCAGTGTTTACACCTGAACAATATGACCAGCTTATCAGGTTGTTACATGACCACAAAGATAGAAAATATGAAGATAGCAGTGGACAGAATGATGAATCCAAAGGACTCCATGCTGTAATGTCAGCTCAATAGACTGGTGCCTCTACTAAGCAGCCAGGTAATGTATCTTACAATGGTCCATGTATATGGATATTGGATTCTGGTGCCACAGATCATATTTGTTGTTCTTTGCTTCCTATCATCCAGTTAAATCCATGTCAATCAAGTTGTCAAATAACAACTTAGCCCCAGTTACTCACATTGGTATAGTACATATCAGTCCTCATTTGATACTTTATGATGTCTTACATGTTCCCTCATTTTCTTTCAATCTGCTGTCACTGAGTCAGTTTACAAAGAGTGGTGGCATAGACCTGACATTTAACTCTAATATGTGTCTGCTTCAGGATCACTTCAGCAAGAGGATGATTGGTCTAGCTAAATTAGCCAGGGCCTATGTCATATGACTAGCCAGAACATATCATCCCAAGTTCATGCTGTTGCTTCTTCAAACTCACTTCTTTGGCACTCAAGGCTTGGACATCCTTCTTACTCCAGGCTTACAGAAATTAAAAAAGTTGATCCTCAAGTAGACATTTCCTTTCATTCCTCAACCTGTTCTGTATGTCCCTTAGCTAAGCAAAAATGAAGTCTATTTCATATTTCTTCTTCAGTATCTGATTCCCCTTTCTCTCTTGTACATATAGATATATGGGGTCTATATAAGCATCCCACAATGTATAAAAAACATTACTTCCTTACTATTGTTGATGACTATTCCAGATATTATTGGTCATATCTGATGAAATCAATGTCTGAAACCAGAAGCATCATCGAAAGCTTCTGGGCATATGTTCATGTTCAGTTTGGAGCACATATAAAGGTCATAAGAACTGACAATGGGAATGAATTTAAGATGAACCCATTCTATGCATCTAAAGGCATAATCCATTAAACTAGCTGCGTATATACCCCTCAGCAGAATGGACTGGTTGAACGCAAACGTCAACATATTCTCAATGTAGCTAGAGCTTTGAAATTTGAGGCTCAATTGCCAGCAGTTATTGGGGATTTTGCGTACAACATGCAGTGTACCTCATCATTCTAACTCCATCTCCTTTACTTAGCCATAAAACTCCTTATCAGATGCTCTTCAACAAGTCCCCATCGTACAACCAACTTAGAGTATTTGGCTGCCTATGCTTTGGCACTAATGTGTCTCCCTCAAAAGAGAAATCTACTCCTAGAGCCAGGAAGAGCATCTTTCTAGGACTATCACACACTACAAAAGGCTATATCCTGCAAGACCTAATAACTAAAGATGTGTTCATCTCAAGGGATGTAACTTTCCATGAGAATACCTTTCCTTTCGAGCATAGGTTTATCTCTGATATGTCCCCAATGTCTACCCTTCCTTCTCGTATCAGCCATCCCTCAACATATACCTTTCCTCCTCAAACAGATCAAATTCCCTCTCATACTCCATCTGAATACCCTCTTCATATGCTAGCTTCTATGATTCCCGAAGTAAATCTTGACGTCACTCCCTCAACTGACCAGCATATTCTAGAATCCGAGCCTTCTATTAATTCACCTCAGTGCAATACTGGTAAGAAACAACCAGTTGTTATTGAGTCACCTTCAACACCACAATCAGCCAATGAAATTGTGATGCAAGCACGAGTAGGATCCCACTCTTTTATCCAAGCTTCTCCTCTAACAATGGGTTAGGCACAAAGGGGCCAAGCTCCTCCTTGCTTCCAATGTCTTTAGATAGGATGAAATGAGCAACCAATCATTGAAGAATGGTGTGGACTAGGCAAATGATAAACGCCCTTCTAGACAGCATTCATCTTGTCTTGGCAATCACCCTCAAGCATGCTCAAACTTTGAAGGTTTTTAGACTTGATTTTTAGTGAGAAATCAAGAAAACAAAGATGTCTTCTAAGGAGAAAAGGAACAGAAATTTCATTCTTCAAACAAGCTTTTTTTAAAAAAAATTGGTTTACATGGCTTAAATAAGGGTAAAACTCATCCTAATACTTATCCTAGTCAAAAGTACAATGAAACACAAATAATCTGGTCTTATGACCAGACCAAGACGTTTGGAAACCATTGAATTGGCTTAATGAGGTCAAACTCCAAGAATAAACAAGGGTGCTGGATTTTAGACTGAAGTGACGCCTCTGGTTGACTCGCATTTTCCCCAGATAAAAGCCGAATTTGAAGAAGTATCCTTCATGGGAAATTTAATTCACGTTTTCAGCTTGAATTTTGGCTTTTGAATGACTCGTTTTGGAGTTTCCACGACTGAGTAATGCGCCCACAAAGTTCAAGCAATTTTTAGGTGGCTGGATTTTGGGCAGAAATGACGCCCTCGATTGACTGGCCTTTTTCCCGTAGATGCAAGCCGAATTTGAAGATGAGTCATTCTAAAGAAATTTAGTCACATCCTGAACTTGACTTTTCGCTTTTGAATGGCCTAATTGGAGTTTGTATGAATGTGTTACATGTCCATAAAGTTCAAGTAAATTTCAGCTCTTTTCAGCATGCTTGGTCTAGACTTCAACAAGCGTTTGTCAACTCCAACAGCCCCTACTAAGCAAACAAAGACATAACAAGCATCAAACAAGTAAAGAATGAGATAGTAAACGAAAATACAAGAAATTCAAACACACAAAAATGAAATGCATAATGTACAATTTAACTAAGACACACCTATAACGTCTTGCACATATGTGTGCATCAATCCCTCCTTCCTAGAAAAGATTCGTCCTCGAATCTTAGCATGTATGCACTGAGAAGAAAAGAACCACAAAAATCCAACAACTATGCAAGACACACTTAAACAATTTTAGACACAACATTCATGGAAATTTTTATCCTAATATGTTTGGGGTGGATATATAACTCAAGAATGAAGCATGCATCCAA
>AP025048.1:20409428-20467193 GCA_036186865.1 Eustoma russellianum | reverse complement strand
TGGATATATAACTCAAGAATGAAGCATGCATCCAACAACACATATAAGAACATCTTAACAAGAATGCTTAACAACCATCACCTTTTCCTAAATGTGTTTTGGATGCATAAACAAGGACAACTCAAATTCCTCATTCATGTAGCTAGGACTATCATAAGCATGTAACATGCAACGACTTGGACCATGGTTTTTATGTGTGTACAACATACTTTCAACACAAAATGTATTAGGTACAAGAGTTAAAGTATGTAAAACATTAAGAACAAGCATTGTACATCGCACATCCCTTAGCATTCCGAAATTAGTTTCTTCACTATTGGTTTCAAACTCACTCTCATGATGATTGGGTGAAATTTCAGCATGTTTATCATCATTTTTAGGCAACTTAAGTTCAATAAAATCATGGGCAATTTGAGCATCATGTTCATGAATGAACAAATGATTATCATATAGCAATATATTTGAATGCATGTTAGAACTTTCAAGTAATGTATCATCATTTTCATGCATTTCAAACAAAGGATTACTATAATCTTTCCATTCATGTTCCTTTAAGTTTTCATGCTCAATTGTACCATCATTTTCACTAGATAGATCACTTAAGTCATCATTTAAGTCATGCAAATTAGTAGCTAAGTTATCATGCAAGTTAAGGCTTTGATCATGCAACACATCTTCCTTAGGTTCATCTATGTTATGAACACTCGAATCATGTTCAACCAAAGGAATTTCATCAACTTTCTCAAGCGTATCAATCTCAACATGCAAAAATTTATCATTAAGCACACTAGAATCATTGCTATGTTCATGAATGCTTTCAGATTGGAATGCAAGTAACATAGATTGCAACTCTAGATTTGTTTTACCCATGTATTCTTTACAAGATTGCATTCTACTCATCCTGTTATTCAATTCCAAAGACAATGCTTTCTCATACATATCTCTAAGAGATGAAAACCAATCATTTATCATACATTCAGCAATATTCTTGTTTAAACCCGCAATAAACCGAACAATTCTCAATTCCTCACATTCATTAGTGTTAGCATAATAATCATCAAACACGTAATTGTAATATGCTCCAACACTTTGTTTTTCTTGAGGAAACCTTTGACAAAATTGTACCTTTTCGCAATAATTTCTTACCCAAATCTTATTTGCCTTACCAAAGTGATACATGCACCATTCGACATCATTACAGTCATGTTCATGAAGGATGACCCCCCAAATGGTAGAAACAAACATTGTGAACCTGAAAACCAAACATTAAACAAACAAACTTTTGCAAAGATGGTTGGTTAGAATCAGTTTGTGTTTGTATGTGTCTGTTCTCTCACATTCTCTCCTCTATTTCTCACTCACTTATACTTTGTTCCTTGACCAATCATCATCATGAACCTGAAAACCAAACACTAAACAAACAAACTTTTGCAAAGATGGTTGGTTAGAATCAGTTTGTGTTTGTATGTGTCTGTTCTCTCACATTCTCTCCTCTCTTTCTCACTCACTTATACTTTGTTCCTTGACCAATCTTGGACTAAAAAAATCAAAGTGAGCAACAAATGAGGGGTGATGGCCAATATGTCCCAAAACAATCAAATATCAAGCTCCTTGCCACTCGGTTATTGTATCACCTGATCCAAATCACTTCACTCCTCAATATATGTCTCAATTTGTCAAAAACAATCCAACAATGATCCTAAATCAGTCTCAAAACAATTGGTATTTGCTTGCACCAAAACAGTTTCAAATAGCGCAAATATGCACCAAACTTCTTCTAAACAAAACTCCAAGCAAAGGTCACACAAACTTGAACAAAATAACTATGAATCAAAGATTTATTGAGACCAAAAGGGATGTATAAGGCTGAGCCAAAGAAGAACTAAGGGTTGCCCTGGGCAATCTTTAATTAACTTAGGCTTTATGCACACAAATTCAAAATTTGTACTCAATGTAAGTTATAATCAAAATGTTCAAGTATTTTTGTGATGTATTTAGGCTTGTTTGAAGGCTGGAACATCAGTCTCAAAAGGGTAATAAGTATGGCACCATGCAAAGTAAGAAAATTCTCTTGATTGCACAAATTGTGTCAAAGTAGATGTACTTCTTGGCCCTTCTTTTTTCTCCATTTTTCTTGTGACTTTTGACCTTTTTTTCCTTTTCTTGCTGTATATGGTACACATAAGTCTCAAGTCCTTTTCTTTTGTTTTTTTTGTCTAAGGGCACAATTATAAATTTACTAGGCTGTCTTGAACACGTTTTTGTGCAGCCCACTCAACACACTCCCTTTTCTTGTTTTAGTGTTCAAATGGTGTAAACTGCGTTGGGATAGGATAGTTTTTTTGTATTTGGGCAGGTTTGAGGGGTGAGGTTGTTAGGAAATCGAACGAGATCACTGCAAAAACGCGCAGCGGAAAACAAAAATTGATCTCTGATTTCCTACCAAGGATCCATGTTGTTCGTTTAATTCGACAAAAGAAATCAAAAAGTACCTCCGTAGATTCGAAATCTGCAGATGAAAAGGTGCGAAAATTCGATCACCCTCTGTCGGTATCCACACGAACGCTTCCGCCCGGAGTGCTAGCTCTTCAAACGGCGCGGCTGAAGAATTCGGTTTTCACAAAAACGATTCTTGCCCTTTCGTTTTCTACTGGTTGTGTGGTGTACGAGATACACCATGCTCCGTACATATATATAGATATCAAATCCGATTCTTGATCGGATTGGTTAATAACTATCATAATCCGCATCAAATACGGATTCTGTTAGGATTAGATAACACTAATCAAAATCCATATCAAATATGGATTCTCTGTTATTATCCGATGATATAAATATATGCACAAAAAAACGAAATTAATAATAATAATAATAATTAATATCCAATATTAATATTATTAATATTAAAAACGATAATAATAATAATAATAATTAATATCCAATATTAATATTATTAATATTATTAATCTCAGCCATACGCATTCTTGTGTGTGACCCGATAGGCCCATATTAATTGGCAGTTGATTAAATCGCTATTAAACCAACAAGTCGTAATTGGCCTCTAGCAAGGCTGACTACCCAATTAATACGAGTAAAGTCCAACTAGCCTAATAATAGTACATGCATTAATCCCTTTGTCACACGATATCTAGTTTGAACATAAGTCATGGTCAGCGTCATACTTATATTGTTCAAACATATGATTACTCGATCTCTAAGTAGACTGATAAAACAAATGATATTGATCACACTATCAAATCATTTGAGCACGGCCATGCATTTCACAGTCTCACTAATCGAGGGGCCCAAAGATATCACTCTCAAAAGAGAGGGACAAATTCTATCTTGATTGTTCAATATCCTCTACATAATTTCTATCACATTCAATCATGACCTTTATTATTATCCAGTCACGAATAACGTTTAATCATGTCAAAATATAATAGTCCTTATGTTGGAAACTATGACAATCTCAAGTCAAATGATTAAAACATGACTATCATGAGATTTACTTATGACGCTAATCCATGTAGTAATCTCATGATGGGTCTATCCAATACACTGTTCTTTAACAAGTATCTATGAGATTGATTCGTATCACCATACACATAATCATCTCATGATTATCAAATCAATACTCATACTGATTATAAATTATTTTATCTCTATAACAATAATGAATCAGGGACATATATCAAAATTGTGTAACATACTAACCAACAATAATGATAATAAAACCTCTTTAGTTAATAATAAATGCATAACATAAATATCCAAATCATGGCCTAGGGCACATACACTAACAATCTCCCACTTGCACTAGGCCTACAAATATCTGAGACCCATAGATCTAGTATGTTGATCATGCTTGACCCGTGAGAGAGGCTTAGTCAATGGATCCGCTATGTTATCATTTGTGTCAACTTTGCATATCTTGACATCTCCTCTATCGATGATGTCTCGAATGAGATGGTAGCGTCTGAGTATATGTTTAGATCTCTGATGAGACCTAGGCTCTTTTGCTTGTGCTATGGCACTATTGTTGTCACAATAAATGTCCACAGGATTTGCAATGCTAGGTACTACTCCTAGCTCAGTGATGAACTTCTTCAACCAAACTGCTTCTTTAGCTGCATCTGATGCTGCTATATACTCAGCCTCTGTTGTAGAATCAGCCACAGTGCTTTGTTTTGAACTCTTCCAACTAACAGCTCCACCATTCAATGTGAATACAAAACCAGACTGCGATCTGAAATCATCTATGTCGGTTTGGAAACTAGCATCTGTGTAACCATTTACAACTAACTCGTCATCCAAACCTCCATAAACCAAGAATACATCTTTAGTCCTTCTGAGGTACTTAAGAATATTCTTGACCGCTGTCCAGTGACCTTCACCGGGGTCAGCTTGATATCTACTTGTTGTGCTCAATGGATATGAGACATCTGGTCTAGTACATAACATGGCATACATGATCGATCCTATAGCAGAAGCATAAGGAATTTTATTCATTCGATCTCGCTTATCAGATGTCTGAGGACATTGATTCTTGCTAAGATGAATGCCATGAGACATAGGCAAGAATCCTTTCTTGGACTCTTGCATGTTGAACCTCTTCAACATTTTATCTATGTATGTACTCTGACTCAAGCCTATTATCCTTTTAGATCTATCTCTATAGATCTTGATACCAAGGATATAGGTAGCCTCGCCCAAGTCCTTCATTGAAAATGAATTCCCTAACCAAGCCTTAACCTTTTGCAAGGTAGGGATATCATTTCCAATAAGCAATATGTCATCCACATATAGGACCAGAAACACTACTGCACTCCCACTGACCATCTTGTAAACACAAGGTTCATCTTCATTCTTGATGAAACCAAAGTTCTTAACTGTTTCATCAAAACGAAGATTCCAGCTTCGAGATGCTTGCTTCAATCCATAGATGGACCTTTGAAGCTTGCAAACCTTCTTTGAATTCTCAGGATTTACAAAACCCTCAGGTTGTGTCATGTACACATCCTCGAGTAAATTTCCATTAAGGAAAGCAGTTTTGACATCCATTTGCCATATCTCATAATCATAGTATGCTGCAATGGCAAGGAGAATTCGAATAGACTTAAGCATAGCTACTGGTGAAAAGGTTTCATCATAGTCTATACCATGAGTTTGCTTGAAACCTTTAGCCACAAGTCTTGCTTTGTAGGTTTGCACGTTTCCATCCATGTCAGTTTTCTTCTTGAAAACCCATTTGCAACCAATAGTCTTAATACCCTCTGGAGGATCAATTAAAGACAAAACTTGGTTATCAAACATGGATTGCATCTCAGAATTCATGGCTCCAATCCATTTATCTGAATCTGGACCTGACACAGCTTCCTGATAGGTAGTAGGCTCATCTTGATCTATGAGCATAACTTGACTATCATCAGTCACAAGAAATCCGTATCTCTCTGGCTGACGATGTATCCTATCAGATCTGCGTTGGACTTGTGTTACATTTTCAGGCTCCACAACTGTTTGTGGTTCTGAAATCGTCTCTAAAGACGGTTCAACGATATCTTGTGGAACTTGAGTTTCCTCAAGTTGTACTATACTCCCACTTGTTCTCTTGGAGAGGAACTCCTTTTCCAAAAAGACTCCATTTCGAGCAACAAACACTTTGTTCTCTGAGGGAATATAGAAATAGTACCCTTTAGTTTCTTTAGGATACCCCACAAAAATACATTTGATAGATTTTGGAGCTAGCTTATCTGACATTAATCTTTTCACATAAGCTTCACAACCCCAAATCTTAAGAAAAGACAAACTGGGTCTCTTACCAGTCCACATCTCATATGGTGTCTTTTCAACCGCTTTAGATGGTACACGGTTCAAAATGAATGCAGCTGTCTCCAAGGCATAACCCCAAAAGGATAAAGGAAGATCTACTTGATCCATCATAGATCGAACCATATCCAATAAAGTCCGATTTCTCCTTTCAGAAACACCATTCCATTGTGGAGTTCCTGGAGGAGTCAACTGTGAAACGATTCCACAATTTCTTAGATGTTGGTCAAATTCTTGGCTCAAATATTCACCACCTCGATCTGATCGAAGGGTTTTAATTGTCTTACCAAGTTGATTTTGTACTTCATTTTGAAAAGTTCCAAACATTTCAAAAGACTCATGTTCATGTTTCATTAGGTAGACATAGCCATACCTACTGAAATCATCAGTAAAAGTAATGAAATACTGAAATCCTCCTCTGGCACTAATGCTGATTGGGCCGCATACATCTGTATGTACCAAGCCCAATAAGTCATTAGCCCTTTCACTATGTCCAGTAAAAGGAGTCTTTGTCATCTTTCCAAGCAAACAAGACTCGCAATTTTCAAATGATTCAAAATCAAATGAATCTAATAATCCATCTTGATGGAGTTTAGATACGCGCTTCTCATTTATATGGCTAAGGCGACAATGCCATAAATATGCAGGGTTTAGTTCATTTGGCTTAGTTCTCTTTGAAGATATGTTATAAATATTACCGTCATTGGAATCATCAAGGTTAAGGACATAAATGCCATTATAACTACTTGCAATACAATAAAGCAAGTCATTTTTATCAAAAATAGAACACTTCCTATTTTTAATTAAAAATGAATAACCTTCATCATCCAAAACAGACACTGAAATAAGATTCCTACTCATAGTAGGAACATAAAAGCAATTGTTTAAAACTAACAAAAGCCCATTGGGCAAGACAAGCTCATAGGTCCCTACAGCTATAGCAGCAACTCTTGCTCTATTGCCAACACGTAGGTCCACCTCGCCCTTCTTCAGCATTCTACTCCTTTTGAGCCCCTGCATATTTGTACAAATATGGGATCCACATCCAGTATCTAATACCCAGGAAGAAGAAGTAGATAAATCAATTTCTATAACATAAATACCTGAAGATGTAGTCGCACTACCCTTCAGCTTCTTCAACTCCTCCAAATAAACATCACAATTTCTTTTCCAATGCCCAGGCTTGTTGCAATGGAAACAAGTTCCTTCCTTAGGAACCTTTGCCTTGGGACCAGGTTTCGGTTTAGCTTGACCCTTTGCCCCTTTTGCACCCTTTGCACTTTTAGCCTTACCCTTGCCTTTAGCTTTCCTTTTCATTAGCTTGGTATTGACACTCAATACATGGGTAGGCTTCTTGATATTCCCCTCAGCAGTTTTGAGCATACCATGTAGCTCAGGAATGGACTTTTCCATATTATTCATATTGTAGTTCATGACGAACTGAGAAAAACTGCTAGGCAAAGAGTGTAGGATCAAATCCGTGGCGAGTTCCAAACTCAGGGGATATCCAAGTCTTGCAAGGTGATCTATATAGCCTTTCATCTTTAAAACATGAGCGCTAACAGATTCACCTTCAGACATCTTACAGTCAAAAAGTGCAACAGCGGTGTCGAACCTATCCTGCCTAGCCTGTTGTTGGAAAGCTTGTTTGAGATGCACACTCATCTCATAAGCTTCTAAGTGTTCCAGGTCTTTCTGAAGTCCTGAACACATAGTTGCCAACATTAGACATCCTATGTCATTGGAATCTTCCACATGCTTCTTATATTTGTTCTTAACAGCAACAGAAGCATCAGCAGGAGGGGGTTCAGGGACAGGGTCATCGAGCACGTAGGACTTCTTTTCTTGCTTGAGAACGATTCTCAAGTTTCGAAACCAACCAACAAAATTAGTCCCACATTCTTTTAATTTTTCCTTCTCAAGGATTGATCGCAGCGATAAGGTGGAATTGTTATTAGCAGCCATTTATGATCTACAAAACATGCAAAGTAACACTTTATTAATAATGAGGTTAAAATTTATAAAACTCTCACTAAAACATAACCCTCAAAAGAAATATTTTAGTGAGCTAAGATCCATATTTGACTTAATTCTAAACTCAGCTTTGGCATGACGCTTAAAATTAAGTTATTTAGGTAGGTAACATCTTTACCAATTACATCTCATGTAACTCTTAGAATTTATGGAATAATGACATCATATATCATTGTATGTTAGATTCTATCTAATGCCTTGGGCCCAAAACCGTTTTGATAGCCCAATTAAGTCTAACCAATTTTAAACATATGAGTAGCACTATTACTCATCCTACGTAGCTAGGAATGTTTAAAGCACATTGCTTTGGCAATACCTACTTTAATACAATCCCAGTTTTAATAGGTGTTTAAGACATGGATGGCATAAAGACTTAAATTATCGATGAGGGTTCAACTTAGTTTATGTCTTGCATTGCATATCATCATATCGTAGCATCCTATATGCATATATAATCTATCATCCACGCATCTCATACAAAATGATAAATATGTAAATGTGACATAGCATGGCCAAACTAAATATGATCTTCATGAGACCAAATGAAGATCATAAAGGAAACCCTATGTGAAAGACTTCCTATTACAACATTTGCAATGATACATATCTTCTTGTCTTGAGCTCGTGCCTCCATCTCCATGGAATCCACCCGTCCTTGGTATGTGTCGCCATCACCACTTTTGTAGCTTGATTCTTCATTTATTACAATAATAAAGAAAAACCTAACTACTTGTATAATTAAATACAACAAAAACTACAGCGGCACGCAGGCCATAATAACCCAAAACAAAATTATGACTAAGTCAATCACATAGGTCCTGAGGCCATGCTATGCACCATGCAAAGACATCAACAATTATAATATATTTTACACAAACATATTATAACAAATAAATATATATTGACATTCTTAATGTCACGGTAACGAACTATAGGGCGTACCAAACAGAAAGTATCAATCGCATTGATAATTTTCTTTTCGAAACCCTAACACAGACGCATCAATCATATTAACGATCTTACTGTTTTGAATACGTGTAAGCCCTTATAGAAGCACCGATCGAACCGAGAGTTATCATTCAAAACCCAAAACAGAATCATCAATCGAATTGATAATCTGCTGTTCGAAATCCGAAACAGAATCAATCTGCCATTCGAAATCCGAAAACAGAATCATCAATCGAATTGATAATCTGTCTGTTTTGAATATGCATAACTCTTACAGAATCATTATCGGTTGCTCATATCGATATAAACACAATCGTTTTTATCATCACATGAAAAACGAAAACTTTATATCACATATAACAATTTCGAATCATAACGTCTCATGAAAACGAATTGAAAACATCAATCTGCTCTCACCAGATGAGATTCGAATAGGGTTCTACACATAGCGTATGTTTATACCTAATATAAACAGAATCCGTTTTGATCATCACATGACAAACGAAAACCGCCGTATACAAATCATCTCATGAAAACGATTTGAAAAACACAATTCTTCTCTCATCATATGAAATCCGAGTTAGGGTTTTGTACATATCATGCCATACGAAAAACAGTAAGCATATAATCACATAAGCATGATATAATCGATTTAAACGAAATCAACAAGTGGCTCTGATACCACTGTTAGGAAATCGAACGAGATCACTGCAAAAACGCGCAGCAGAAAACAAAAATTGATCTCTGATTTCCTACCAAGGATCCATGTTGTTCGTTTAATTCGACAAAAGAAATCAAAAAGTACCTCCGTAGATTCGAAATCTGCAGATGAAAAGGTGCGAAAATTCGATCACCCTCTGTCGGTATCCACACGAACGCTTCCGCCCAGAGTGCTAGCTCTTCAAACGGCGCGGCTGAAGAATTCGGTTTTCACAAAAACGATTCTTGCCCTTTCGTTTTCTACTGGTTGTGTGGTGTACGAGATACACCATGCTCCGTACATATATATAGATATCAAATCCGATTCCTGATCGGATTGGTTAATAACTATCATAATCCGCATCAAATACGGATTCTGTTAGGATTAGATAACACTAATCAAAATCCATATCAAATATGGATTCTCTGTTATTATCCGATGATATAAATATATACACAAAAAAAACGAAATTAATAATAATAATTAATATCCAATATTAATATTATTAATATTAAAAACGATAATAATAATAATTAATATCCAATATTAATATTATTAATATTATTAATCTCAGCCATACGCATTCTTGTGTGTGACCCGATAGGTCCATATTAATTGGTAGTTGATTAAATCGCTATTAAACCAACAAGTCGTAATTGGCCTCTAGCAAGGCATTACGACTACCCAATTAATACGAGTAAAGTCCAACTAGCCTAATAATAGTACATGCATTAATCCCTTTGTCACACGATATCTAGTTTGAACATAAGTCATGGTCAGCGTCATACTTATATTGTTCAAACATATGATTACTCGATCTCTAAGTAGACTGATAAAACAAATGATATTGATCACACTATCAAATCATTTGAGCACGGCCATGCATTTCACAGTCTCACTAATCGAGGGGCCCAAAGATATCACTCTCAAAAGAGAGGGACAAATCCTATCTTGATTGTTCAATATCCTCTACATAATTTCTATCACATTCAATCATGACCTTTATTATTATCCAGTCACGAATAACGTTTAATCATGTCAAAATATAATAGTCCTTATGTTGGAAACTATGACAATCTCAAGTCAAAGGATTAAAACATGACTATCATGGGATTTACTTATGACGCTAATCCATGTAGTAATCTCATGATGGGTCTATCCAATACACTGTTCTCTAACAAGTATCTATGAGATTGATTCGTATCACCATACACATAATCATCTCATGATTATCAAATCAATACTCATACTGATTATAAATTATTTTATCTCTATAACAATAATGAATCAGGGACATATATCAAAATTGTGTAACATACTAACCAACAATAATGATAATAAAACCTCTTTTATTAATAATAAATGCATAACATAAATATCCAAATCATGGCCTAGGGCACGTACACTAACAGAGGTTTCAATTTAGGACTTTTGGTGCAATTTTTTTAGGTTCTAGGCTGTTTTGGGGTTATGGTTGGTTGGGGTTTAAGTGGATGCCTTGGGCAGTATATTTGGGTTATAATAGGTAGTTGAGGGCGTTTTCATGTGTGGGAAAGGGTGTTTGAGGATCGTGGGGTGTGGGGGTTCAGATTAGGACCTTTTGGGTAGGACAGGTTTGTAAGGTGTAAGGTTGACAATTTCACACAGAACAACCGATTGATAGCAAATATTCAGCCACAATTGGAATATAATATGCATAAAGACCACAAGTAACTAATAGCTTTGATGGCAACAAGGTTAATTATAGACTAGGTGGCTTTGTATGGCTATGACTTGTATCTTGTGAGGCTGAAATATACTATCATGCGAAGTCCCTAAATGTTCAAGTTTGTTAAGCAAAGATAAGAACTTTGATAGCAATTGTGATGATAAAATAGCAGGTAAAAAGTTTTATACAAGGTAGAAAAGGATGATTAAAGTCTTATGATACCCTTGATGCAAAAGATGATATCTATTACACCAATTGTGAACCTCACGGATCTTTAGTAACCCAAGAATGTTTCTTTTGTCTTTTTTATACAAAAGAGGAATGAAATAACAATTGGATGGTGAAGGAATGGTGGTGAGAAATCAGATTGGTGGTGACTGGAAGAATGACACAAAAACGAAATGGTAAAAGATGAAAAGAGTGACCTGCTCTGATACCAAATTGATTCAAGCATGGGTAGGATCCAACTCTTTTATCCAGGCTTCTCCTCCAACAGTGGGTTAGGCACAAAGGGGCAAAGGTCCTCCTTGCTTCCAATGTCTTTAGATAGGCTGATATGAGCAACCAATCATTGAAGAATGGTGTGGACCAGGCAAATGATAAACATCCTCCTAGGCAGCATTCATCTTGTCTTGGCAATCACCCTCAAGCATGCTCAAACTTTGAAGGTTTTTAGACTTGATTTTTAGTGAGAAATGAAGACAATAAAGATTCCTTCTAAGGAGAAAAGCAACAGAAATTTTATTCTTCAAACAAGATTTTTTTTTTTAAAATTGGTTTACATGGCTTAAATAAGGGTAAAACTCATCCTAACACTTATCCTAGTCAAAAGTACAATAAAACACAAATAATCTGGTATTAAGACCAGACCAAAATGTTTGGAACCCATTGAATTGGCTTAATGAGGTCAAACTCCAAGAATAAACAAGGGTGCTGGATTTTAGGCTGAAGTGACGCCTCTGGTTGACTCGTATTTCCCCCAGATACAAGTCGAAATTGAAGAAGTGTCCTTCTTGGGAAATTTAATTCACGTTTTCAGCTTGAATTTTGGTTTTTGAATGACTCATTTTGGAGTTCCCATGACTGAGTAATGCGCCCACAAAGTTCAAGCAATTTTCAGGTGGCTGGATTTTGGGCAGAAATGGCGCCCTCAGTTGACTGGCCTTTTTCCCATAGATGCAAGACGAATTTGAAGATCAGTCCTTCTAGGGAAATTTAGTTCACATCCGGAAATTGACTTTTGGCTTTTGAATGGCCTAATTTGGAGTTTTTATGAATGTGTTACGCGTCCACAAAATTCAGGTAAATTTCAGCTCTTTTCAGCATGCTTGGTCTAGACTTCAACAAGCGTTTTGGCAACTCCAACAGCCCCTACTAAGCAAACAAAGACATAACAAGCATCAAACAAGTGAAGAAAGAGATAGTAAACGAAAATACAAGAAATTCAAACACACAAAAATGAATGCATGATGTACAATTTAACTAAGACACACCTATAACGTCTTGCACATATGTGTGCATCAAATTGGTTATCTCCCATTACCACAACAAACAGAACATCTGAGACCAAAGCCAAATAATCTTTTGTCTTCTCCAGAAATAGCCATCAAATCCATCCACATTGACATTCCAATGGCTAGACCAAAATGTGCCAAACACACTCCCAAGTACCTCAAAGAATACTACTGTAATCAGATTCTCTTGAGCCATAACCACTCAAAGTCTATGTCTATACTACCATCAAGCAGTTCTACACCACATCCACTCCACAAATATTTTTGTTTTGACTCTTTGGCACCAAAATTCAAATCATATACATTGAACATTAGTATGCATGCAGAACCTGACTCCTTTGCAGAAGCATCTAGTTCTGCTGAATGGCAGAAGGCCATGGATGATGAGATTGCAGCGCTAGAAACTAATAATACTTGGACAATGACAAAACTGCCTCCTGGAAAGAAAGCCATTGGACGTAAGTGGGTGCATAAAATTAAGTATAAGCCTGATTGTTCAGTGGAAGGTACAAGACAAGACTAGTTGTAAAGGGCTATGCACAACAGTTTGGGGTTGACTATCAAGATACCTTTTCCCCAGTGGCTAAGATGAACACAGTGAGGATGGTGTTAGCTATGGCATCCAGACTTGGGTGGTATGTACGTCATTTATATGTTAATAATGCATTTTTACATTGTGATTTGTATGAGGAAATATATATGACAACACCTCTTGGAATGTCAGTTGGTCAACCTGATATGGTGTGTAAGTTGCAAAAGTCTTTATATGGCCTAAAGCAAGCAAGGAGGGAATGGAATGCTAGACTAACTGGTTTTCTTATCTCACAAGGATTTTGTCAATCTAATATTGATTACACCTTGTTCACTAAGTTATCTGGTAAGTTACTGTTGGTCTCACTGGTATATTTTGATGATGTGATTGTAGAAAGCAAAAATTTGGATGACATTGAGGAAATCAAAAGGGCCTTAGACCTGGAGTTTTACATCAAGAATTTGGGAGAACTAAGATTTTTTCTTGGAATTGAGGTGGCTAAATCACACAATGGGATAGTTATAAATCAGAGGAAATATACATTCAGTTCTTAGCGGAAGCAGGATTTCTAGGTTCTAAGCCTACAGCCACCCCTATGGAGAGTCATGTGAAGTATTTTCATGGTGATTTAGATTTGGTGGATGATGCTACTGAATACAGAAGGCTTGTAGGGAAACTGATTTACTTCAAAATAACAAGGCCTGACATAGCCTTCATTGTTCAATTCTTAGATTGCCCTACTGTGAATCATTGGAAAGCAGTTCATAGAGTCCTAAGATATCTAAAAGGATCCATTTGACAAGGTATCCTGTTGTCTAGCAGTGGAGAGCTTAGGCTAAAGGGGTATGTAGACTCTGACACGGCAGGTTGTCATGAAACTAGGGGGTCAGTTACGGGCTATTGTATGTTCTTGAGCGATAGTTTGATATCTTGGAAAGCAAAGAAGCAAACCACAATGTCAAGATCCTCAGTAGAGGCTGAATACAGGGCTATGACTATGGCAGTGTGTGAGGTACAGTGGTTGATCTTTCTGGCTAAGGACCTTATGCTCACAGAACAGGAACCTGTTGAACTGTTCTGTGATAGCAAAAGTGCATTGTATATTGCTGAGAACCCGATGTTTCATGAGAGAACGAAGCATATAGAAATTGATTGCCACATCATGAGAGACAAGGTACAACAAGGGATAGTGAAGCTAATGACAATCAGGACACAGTTTCAATTAGCAGATCTTTTTACCAAGGCTCTGGACAGTAAGAGGATGATTCAGTTTCTCAGGATGTTGGGAACGTATAATATCTATAGCAAGCTGGGGCTTTGAGGGGGGTGTCAAAGATCTTACCCAAGATGAAGGTGAGGCAGGAGGCTTGACTGGTGGGATAGTTAAGGAGGATAAGAGAATCAATCCGCGTCAATATATAGAGGTACCATTTGATTGGAGGATTAATGCTTAGAATTAACTCATTGGACACATAAAAGTGAATGGGATCGTTGTAAATGAGTTGGAGCTGGAGAAGGTTAGACAAGTTGGTGGAATTCTTGAGTGGAGAAGAAAGAAGAGCGCGGGAGTGATCTAAAAGCTATGAAGTTACAGTTTTGCCCTTTTAAATAACATTGTAATAAGTATAGAAGCAGGGGTGTTCTTGTAATTTTAGCATGACAGTTATTTTCTTCTCCTAGCTGAAGCCATATATGGCTCGTTCGACACTTAATGTAACAGAACAAGAAAATTGAGTTCTGCAGTTTCCTCATCTCCAAATTTTGCTTTCTCTCTCTTTCTAATGGTTCTCTCATTCTTCTGCAATTATCTTGATATCACAGTTTAAGCAATTTGCTTCGCCTTGTAATTCTTGCTCATACTACCTGCAGTTCATGATCTATTGTTGATCACTCGATCACAGGTTTGAATTTTCACACAAACCTGGCACGGTCTTTTGTTTTTGATTCCACATTTTCGCGTTTTATAACTATCCGAAAATGTAAGCACAACTAAAATCAGCCATGTTTCTGTACTGATGCCATTTTCTGTATATTTTATTGCATTTACCAGAGAATTGTTGGATTAGATTTAACTATCAACAAATCTTGATAAGCCTTTCTTTAATTAGGCGCGTCAAAATTTGGACTATAGAGTGGTATCATATTGCAAATAGAAAATATGGAAGCTAGATATTATTTCGTCTGCTATCTTTTGTTGTAAAAAATATGTATACGGTACAAGAAAAACCAAACAAGAAAGACAATGAAAGCCGAGACGAGTTTCGAAATAACTCTGTCCTTAAATCAATTTAGTATCTGCCAGTGAGCAAGGTAAACTTCGTCGACTAATGCTTCTCAAGATGTAACGGGTTACACTCTTTAGTTTTCTCTACTAGAGAGAGTTTGAACTTGTTGGTAGAAGTGATTGATAGTAGAAGATAGAAGAAAATGAAGTGCTGCAGAATTTCCACAAGTTCTTCCAAGAATTTTTTAAGTGTATGTTGAAGATAGCATAGCCTACTATTTATAGGCTTTGAGTTCACAAAAATGATGTTCAAATGACCCTTTTCTGTAGACTTACACCTCCTAGAATGAGACATGGTCGTTCAAATTGAAAGGAGATGCCACATGGTGGAGGAGTTGCATCTTTTATGAACAGACGCAACACTTCAGACGCCTAATGTAGGCGTTCGAAGTGTGTTGGAAGTTTTCTGGAACACTTCAGATGCCTTATGTAGGGGTTCAAAGTGTGCTGGATGCAATCTGAAACACTCCGAACGCCTACATTAGGCGCTTCAACCCACATTAGGCGTCTATAATAGGCGTTCAAAGTGTTCTAAAAACTTTCTTCAACGCATAAAGCACCTCATGTGTTTGGAACGATTCCATTTCTTTCCATTGTCAATAAATCACTCCAAACTTCACCCAATCAATTGATCAGATAATATTATAGAGGGTTGGATCAAATATTCAAAGTACTTTGAGTACTTTTCCAACATCTTTCACGTTAACCCTCTTAAACTCCTTTGTTTTGCAAGAACTTTGGACAAAACAATCTTCTGCTTCTGCTTTATTTTTTTGACAAATGTTTAAATGAAGAGAGATTTCTCCCTAATGATCCCCTAATAATCTTCTACTTCTAAGAGGTCATTTAGACAAGATCGGGAGCATCTACTTCATGTAGGATCTGCAAGGCACCACTAGAAAGGGGGAGGTTGAATAGTTGGTGCGGAAAGTGTGGTTTTTAAAATTGTTTTGACCAAAAACTCAGCTTCTGAAAACAAATTCTGTTTTCAGGATCAGTTTTAAAACATTTTTTAAAACTAGGTTGTAGGTCTTCAAAAATTCTGAACTTTTGAGAGAACTTAGCCTCAGATTTTATGAGTGTCTCCTAAAAACTTTAGATTTAAATTCAACATTTAACCCCTTCAAAAATTGTTGGTGGCCAGATTGCGCGAATCTGCCAGAAACGGTAGACTGTTTTGAAAAACTTATTCCTATTTGTACTTAACTCCAATTGCTCTGAAACTTTAACCACTAACCCCTTATATGTTGTATTTAAATGGGTTGAAACAGTTTTGAAAAATTCTTTCGGAAAATTAGTCAAATACACTCAAAGTCTCAACCTTTGCAAGCCTGAAAATCAGACTGCACTAGTCTCAGAACTTTGGATGTTTGATGGACTTATACTTGTCTAAAAGGGTTGAAACTTGTGCCAAATTAACCCTAAGACGTGTGACTATGTTTCTAGAAAGTTCTGTAATTTTTGAAAACGTTTACTATTTTTACGAACGTAAACAAAACGGATAAACAGTGCCGAAACAGAATATAAGTGCTGAAAGTAAATAACACCAAGAATTTTATACTGGTTCGGTTATAAACAACCTACTCCAGTCTTCGAGGAACACCTTCCTCGGTTCACACTAGTCACACAACACAAATACACCTTACCACAGGGTTGATGGAGTTACACACCAACTCCAACCCTTTACAAACCTTGTATGATGAATACAATTACGCACGAACACCACCACCTTGCAAGAATGAAGATTGATCACACCTTGATCAATCTTTTACAAAGATATAGAATGTGTGGTGGTCTAAGATAAGTCTATTCAAGAATATGAATGTAAGTACAATAGGCTTTCAAAAAGAAGAAAGAAAGAGTGTAGAAGAAGAGAGGTGCTTGGCGTTTTTGATCACAAGAATGTAATGCTTGTTCTTGTCTTTTGTTTTTCTCTTCTCCTTTCCATTTATGCACTATGCCGTCCCCCTTAGTGCTCTCCCCCTCTTGAAAATTGTCTTCTAAGTCCTTGGGAGAATGTGTGGCATCATTGTGACATGATCTTGCTTACTTGGCACCTTCTCATTGGATTATCATTTAACGTTTGCTTACTTGGCACTTCATGATTGGTTGAATGTTGTCATCATTTGATGACTTGGAAAATCTGAAAATTCCACTAAAAGAATGTGCCAAAATCAACATAAATTAGTTTCCATAACTCATAAGATTATCACCCAAATCAAGCAAGATAAAATTTCTCCAAATAAGGTGACAAAAATCGGCCATAAGTGCACTTGACATGCTGAAATTTCAGCATGTGATACATGGTGATAAAATTCAAAATACTTCCAAATTTTCATTGATTTTTCTTTTAAAATAAATCACCAATTAGTAGCAAATATTCTCATCATTTTGGAAATGAAATTTGGACACCAACATGGCCACAAAATCGGCCAAGGTACATTCCACACATGCTGAAAAATTTCAGCATGTGTGATATTCAAGATATCACACTTTATGGCTTTGTATCTTATTCAAATTACTTCCAATTTTTCTTCCAATTAACCACATGTTTCAAGACACAAATTATATGCTCATTAATCCCAAAAATCGGCCAGCCTATCTTCCACATGCTGAAATTTTCAACATGTGTTTCAAATGAGATAAAATTTGAAACATTACCTTTTGTAGCTTCTTTCTTTAAATCACCAACATTGTATGATTGATTCTTGACCAATCAATATGCCAACAAGGCTCCACATATGCTCCAACTCAGCTGTATAGGCGTGTCCAACATGTATATACATGTGCTGAATTTTATTTTTGCTAACTTTGTAAAATAGTGCACATCTAATAATACACACATGTTATATTTCAATCAGCCCTTAATTTATTTTTCTAGGACACTTTAACATGTATGAAATATGTAAAAAGTATCTAGATACGTGTCGTATGATGTGCCAAAAATGTTCCATGTGTTGTGTACGTAGAAAACCGAATTTTCGATGTTTATCGATTACCCGATTTTTCTCTAATTAAATTTCAACTTTTTGCACATGTTATATATATTATGTTACGCATAATATATATAATATAAACTTTAATTTTTAGCACTTGGCTGGTCTAAAGTGGCGCCATTAACATGTGACCAAATTGAAATTGGAATCTCCACAATTTGGTCTTAATGTGGGGTGATTTGTGTGTGTCAACATGGAATGATTTTATGGCTGAAAATATCATCATATGCACGAAAATTATAGATATTTTTGAAGTGTATGGGCTGGTCATCTAATTATGGCAAGTACGTGACACGTTGGCGAAGTTTCGTTATTCGCCTGATACGACAATTTTCGGTTTAACGTGTCGTATTTAATTTGTCATCACCATGACTTATATCATATGATATAAGACCTAAATCTACTCATAAATATGAGTTAAGTATGGTGGTATGACGTTAACGTACGTACGTAAAATATATAACGTGTCGGTAGTACGTTGGAATACATGTGTATGTGTCTTTTTCAGAAAATCTGAAAATATATATTTATATATGTATATGGCCGTGTATATTGAATGAGGAGAGGAGGAGAAGACTTTTCTTTCTTAGTCTTGTTGCCTTTGTGCCTCGTTCAAATGTAGCTTCCTTTAATGAACTACTTAGTTTAATTAACTAAGTACTTCACTTAATGAACTAGTTTAGTTCATTAATGGTGGCACCTAAAAATAATATAAACACAACAAATGTTTGCCATTTGATGTAAGCTTTAAAGCTTCATGGCTCGTTAGTACGGCAACATAATATATGAATCATATAAGACAAGTAATATGCAATATATCATGCACATTTATCTCATGCTCGTTTTTATGCACATTTAAATCATATATTTTGAAATCACTCAAACCCCTTTTTCTCTACAATCTCCCCCTTTTGATGATTTTCAAAATAACCTATGCACATGATTTAAATCCTATCGCTCCCCCTTCAATTATGCATAAATTCAAAATTTGAATTTTAAATTTCAAACCGCTCCCCCTTGATTTATGCAATCAGTATCAGCTAGTATCTATCTCTCCCCCTTAAATCATGCTTTCTCTCCCCCTTTATTTTGGAAAGTAAATCAAAAGATGCCTGTAAATAAGGAAAGAGAATTCAAATCAAATCAAATCATGTCAGCTGAAATCATGCCTAATTTAGAACGAAGAGATTCATACGTGGCTTGATTTAAGGCTTTTGTAAAGATATCCGCTACTTGTGCTTCTGTGCGTACGTGATCTATGACGATATCACCATTGTTTACATGATCACGAAGAAAGTGATAGCGTACTTCTATATGCTTGGCCTTAGAATGTAATACGGGGTTTTTGGATAGATTAATTGCACTCATACTATCATAATATATTGGAATTCTATTTACGGTAATTCCAAAGTCCGAGAGTTGTTGTTTTAGTCACAACAACTGTGTGCAGCAATGGCTAAGTGCCATGTACTCAGCCTCAGTAGTGGACAAAGCAACGCTTGCTTGCTTTTTGGAAAACCATAAAATGAGCGAGTTTCCTATAAATTGGCAAGTGCTACTCTTGCTCTTCCTATCTATTTTACAGCCACCGTAATCTGCATCAGTATAAGCATGTAAGTTAAATTCTGAATCTTTATCATACCAAATTCCTAAGGTGGGCGTGTGCTTAATATAACGGAATATTCTTTTTACCGCATTATAGTGAGACACCTTAGGTTGACTCTGAAAACGTGCACACATGCATACACTGAACATGATATCAGGCCTACTAGCAGTAAGATATAACAAAGAACCAATCATAGATCTATATAAGGCATTATCAAAATCTTTACCATGTTCATCTTTGTCTAACTTAGTAGTGACACTCATAGGGGTGGGGGATGGTTTCAAATTTTCAAAATTAAACTTTTTGATCATGTCATTAACATATTTCGCTTGGCTTATATGAATTCCTTTACTCGTTTGCTTAATCTGCAAGCCAATAAAATAGTTGAGTTCACCAACCATAGACATTTCAAATTCGGATTTCATGCAATTTTCAAAATCTTCAACAAGTCTATGTGAGGTAGAACCGAAAATAATGTCATCAACGTAGATTTGAATAATAAGTAAATCCGATTTATCTTGTTTCAAAAATAGTGTACTATCTATAGTACCTCGTTTAAAATCATTTTCTAAAAGAAAAGTAGCAAAACAATCATACCATGCTCTAGGTGCTTGCTTTAGTCCGTATAGTGCCTTCTTGAGTTTGTACACGTGATCGGGATGTTTCAAATCTTCAAAACCGGGTGGTTGCTTCACGTATACCTCTTCTTGTATAAATCCATTTAGGAATGCACTTTTTACGTCCATTTGATACAATTTGAAATCTTTCATGCAAGCAATGGCAAGTAAGAGTCGTATAGCTTCTAAACGTGCTACGGGTGCAAATGTTTCATCGTAGTCAATTCCTTCTTCTTGATTATAGCCTTGTGCTACAAGTCTAGCTTTATATCTAACGACCTTTTCTTCTTCATTCATTTTATTCCTAAACACCCACTTTGTGCCTATTATGGTCTTATCTTGTGGTCGTGACACTAAATCCCATATATCATTTCTAACGAATTGATTAAGCTCATCATGCGTAGCATCAATCCAAGAAGAATCACTCAAAGCATCAAGCACATTTTTGGGTTCAATTTCAGAAATCGTAGCATGAAATTGATTTATTTCATCCGAAGTAATTCTTCTACGTGGTCGCACACCGTGAGTGATATCGCCTATGATGAGATCATATGGGTGATCTATATGCCATCTTGGTTGATTATTTTCTATGTTATCATGCATTTCTAAGTGATCATGCATTTCTAGTGTATCATTCATGTCATGCATATCAAATGTACCATCATCTTCATTCAACACGGGTTTCAATTCAAAGTCATCATCATATTCTTTGTCTTTATCAATCTCACCAAATTCATTAAACTTCACATGAATAGATTCTATGATTTGTTTAGTGAGAGGATCATAACATCTATATGCTTTTGAATTTATAGAATAGCCAACAAAAATGCATTCAATTGATTTGGATTCAAATTTATCTAAATTATCTTTTGTATTTAAAACAAAGCATTTGCATCCAAACACATGAAAATAGTCAATCTTAGGCATGCGATCATTCAATATCTCATACGGCATCTTGTTTATTTTCTTTCTAATAGACAAGCGATTTACTATGTAGCATGCACAATTTACGGCTTCCGCCCACAGAAATCTAGGCAATTTATTTTCGCATAACATAGTCCTAGCGATTTCTTGTAATGTTCGATTCTTTCTTTCTACTACTCCATTTAATTGTCGAGTTCTAGGTGGCGAAAATTCATGCTTGATCCCTTTTTCTTCACAAAATGAAATCATATCCTTGTTTTTAAAGTCACAGCCTCTATCGCTTCTTATCTTTTTCACATTGACACCGTATTGATTTTCAAGTTGTTTGATTAATTTCACAATCTCAATGGCACTATCATCCTTATGTGCAAGAAATAAGGTCCAAGTATAACAAGAAAAATCATCAACAATCACGCATGCATAGTGGCACCCACCAAGGCTTGTAGTGCGACTAGGACCAAACAAATTAATGTGTAATAGTTCTAAGACTCTAGTCGTGCTTATTTCATTCTTAGGCTTAAGTGACTCACGTGTCTGTTTGCCTTTTATGCAAGATTCACACAACTGAAAGTTGTCTAAATCAAGTGTAGGCAATCTTCGTACTAGGTTCTTTCTTTGGAGTTTTTCTAGTGTGGAAATACCAATGTGTCCTAATCGTCTATGCCATAAATTTACATTAGGTTCGTTTGACATAAAACACTTAACTTTAGCGTCTACCATATCATCCATAGAAAGCGTAAAGATGTTACCTTCTCGTTTTCCTTTTAAAACGGTTTCTCCATTTTTATTTATTATTGCAATAAGGGTAAGTGAAACACACATTAAAGCCATTGTCAATAAATTGAGAAATGCTAAGAAGATTGTAAGATAAGTTGCTTACCAAATAGACGTTGGAGATTTGAAGAGTGCTTGGATTTCCTATCGTACCATTTCCGATGATCTTGCCTTCGTTGTTCTCTCCAAAGGTCACGGATCTGCCTTTTGTGACCTTCTTTAATTTTTTGAACAAGCTCGGGTCACCTGTCATGTGCTTCGAGCAGCCACTGTCAAGGAACCACTTTATAGTTGTATCTTTTGATGTCTGGGCTCCCTGCAATGCGCAAAAATGATTTAGGTACCCTTTTAACTTTGGGTCCTTTCGAGTTAGTTAATCACCTCTTGGTAAAAGTACCTTTCGGTACCCATACTTGGGTGATCCTTCTCGGTCTAGCAAATGGCAAGAATGTAGATGAAGGTGCGATATAGTAGACATGTGGTGAATGCACTTTGGGCCTTTGCCCAAGAACTCCTTTATACTCATTGTATGAAGGACGTTTTTGATATGTCCTTGTGTGTGCGTGCGTAGTGCGTGGATGAAATGAATGTCGTGTATGCATCACTCTTTGCTTTTCATATCTATATGGTACAGCATGATATGAAGAGGAAGTGGGGCGTGATGAGGGAAGAGGCGGTTTTTGCGTCATCTTAGACGCCGTTTGAGGCTTTGGGGTGTCTACTTTCTTAGACACAACAAACTTAGTTGGTTTGGTGGATACTTCATTAGTATCAACGTATCGCAAACCCGTTTTATCACTATCATGCTTTTGTGATAAGATAATACGATGCTGCATGTTAGATCCCGTATCAAACTGTTTCATCATTTTCTCTAGGTCTATATTCCTTGATTTCAAATTTGAAATCTCAGATTTCATTTCGTTATTTTGAGTGGTTAATGATGAAATCTCTGTCTTTAATGCAGTGATGATGCACGATGACTCTTTCTTTGAATCGTTTAATTGAGCGACAAGATTCTCGTTAGAAGATTCTAACAGTTTCTTATCTTCAATTAATCGCTTCTTTTCCTTAGCGAGAGTCTTAGTGAATTTATGCAATTCTAAATACTGACTAAAAAGATCATCATAAGAAGGCTCAGAGTCAGAATCAGAATCAGATGATACCTCATTAGATGCTTTGCACACAAAGCATACTTGTGCAGTCTCTTCTTCGGTTTCAGTCTCGGAATCCGATGTATCACTCCAAGTGGAGGCCTTTAGAGCACGTTTCCTTTGCTTGGGTTCTGAGACGAGTCTATTCTTGTTCCGTTCCTTGTCAGGGTATTTATTTGTTTGCTTTTCTTTATTGGGGCAGTCATATGATAAATGTCCAAGTTTGCCACATTCATAACATTTAACATCTTTATCATTTGTCCTGTTCTTATTTCTTTTAGTCGTAGTGCCCTTATTTTTGTTCCTAAATGACCTTCTCATAAATTTTCTTAAACCTTTAGCCAATAGAATTAGGTCATCGTTATCCGATTCAGAATCACTATCATCTACGTGATCGGAAGATTTAGAGATGTATTCATTTGATTTAAAAGCAATAGCTTTACCTTGTTTAGATGATTCCGATTTGTGCTATCAGCCTTCTAGCCAAGTTGAACTAAATCAGTCTGATCTGACAGATTAGATCAGTCCAGTCAGCATAATTGTATTTGCGTTCTGTGCTGATCACCGATCTGCCGACCTCGGCACTTCACCACAACTATGAAAGTTGAGCTTTCATCCACTTCAACCGAGCAGAGCTCAGCACGACAATGCTGCAGAACAACGAATTTTCTCAGCCAATAGCAGAGCTCAGCACAACAACTTTGTACAACAACAGTGCTGCGATATCCCACGATCAGCTGGGCTCAGCACAAAGCAGAGCTCAACATGGCAATAACCTTTACAACACAACTGAGCAGAGATCAGAGGTGAGTCCAAAACTCTATCCTTAAGACGTGTTGCTTCGGTATACTGTGCCCAACAGGATGGAGCAATCATCTCCCGGGATACAACGAAAGTCAGTTCAGACGAGCGGTACTGCAACAACTCTACGAACCTGTAAGATTCCCTGAACTTCTCGGACTTGATGCAAAATGTAGAAGAAGAAGAGAAAAGAAAAGAACGTGTGTGCAAAGGAGAAGAGGAGGAAAATTTGGATTCTGAATGAGTGTGACCATAGAGGTCAGCTAAGCCACTATTTATAGGAAAAATTTGATTAGGGTGGTTAATTGAACGTTTAACCACGGCCGTCGGATCAGATTACAATCATTAGATCAGATAACAGACAACCGCTTTTCAAATTTGAATTACGGTTAGTAACCGTTTTTCAAAATTAAATTACGGTTTAGTAACTGGTTTTCCAAATTTGAATTACGGTTAAGTAACCGATTCTCAAATTTGAATTACGGTTAAGTAACCGACTTTCAAATTATTTTATCCCTACCTTGAGCATTAATTACTCTTTCACCTATTTCAGAAGTTGTTAAACCTAGACAAGAATATACAAGTGATGATAAAAAGAAACTTAGCATGAATGCTAGGGCTATGCAATTGCTCCTAAATGGATTAAGTAAGAGTGAGTCTAGCTATGTCTCAAACTGTTCTAGTGCACAGGAAATCTGGAGAATACTCGAAATGAAACACGAAGGCACGAATCAAGTAAAAGAGTCAAAGATAAACATGCTTATGTCCACACTTGAGTCGTTTAAATTATTGCCTAATGAATCTATTGTTGATATGGATCTTCGTTTGACTAACATCTACAATTCTCTTGAGTCTCTTGGTAAAGCTTTTACCATGCAGGAAAAAGTACAGAAAGTCTTGCGAAGCCTTCCATCAGAATGGGACCCTAAAGTAACCGCAATAGAAGAAAGCAAAGAAACGAACTCAATAAAGATGGAAGAGTTAATTGGATCACCTAAGGTGTATGAAAATAAACTCACCATACGGAAACTCCGTCTATGGTGGATAACTTAGATGGAACAAAAGGACCATCTTCTATAATTGACCAAAGATCAATATCTATTGCCATAAGAAAAAGCTTCATTCTTAGTTTCCATTGAATAAACGACTCACCGTCAAAAAGAGGACGCCTTTGGCTCGACGTACCTTCTTGCTCGGTTTTGAGATTTGTGGTTGCCATCTCATTGAATCGTTGGATCCTTTGTAGTGAGTATTCCTGCGCTCTGATACCACCTGTAGGATCTGCAAGGTACCACTAGAAGGGGGGATTGAATAGTTGGTGTGGCAAGTGTGGTTTTTAAAATTGTTTTGACCAAAAACTCAACTTCTGAAAACAGATTCTGTTTTCAGGATCAGTTTTAAAACGTTTTTTAAAACTAGGTTGTAGGTCTTCAAAAATTCTGAAATTTTGAGAGAACTTAGCCTCAGATGTTATGAGTGTCCCCTAAAAATTTCAAATTTAAATTCAACCTTTAATCCCTTCAACAATTGTTGGTGTTCAGATTGCGCGAATCTACCAGAAACGGTAGACTGTTTTGAAAAACTTATTCCTATTTGTACTTAACTCCAATTGCTCTGAAATTTTAACCATTAACCCCTTATATGTTGTATTTAAATGGGTTGAAACAGTTTTGAAAAATTCTTTCGGGAAGTTAGTCAAATACACTCAAAGTCTCAACCTTTGCAAGCCTGAAAATCAGACTGCACTAGTCTCAGAACTTTGGATGTTTGATCGACTTATACTTGTCCAAAAGGGTTGAAACTTATCCCAAATTACCCCTAAGACGTGTGACTATGTTTCTGGAAAGTTTCTTAATTTTTGAAAAACGTTTACTATTTTTACGAACGTAAAAAATCGGATAAACAGTGCTGAAACAGAATATAAGTGCTAAAAGTAAATAACACCGAGAATTTTATACTGGTTCGGTTATAAACAACCGACTCCAGTCTGCGAGGAACACCTTCCTCGGTTCACACTTGTCACACAACACAAGTACACCTTACCACAGGGTTGATTGAGTTACACACCAACTCCAACCCTTTACAAACCTTATATGATGAATACAATTACGCACGAACACCACCACCTTGCAAGAATGAAGATTGATCACACCTTGATCAATCTTTTACAAAGATATAGAATGTGTGGTGGTCTAAGATAAGCCTATTCAAGAATATGAATGTAAGTACAATAGGCTTTCAAGAAGAAGAAAGAAAGAGTGTAGAAGAAGAGAGGTGTTTGGCGTTTTTGATCACAAGAATGAAATGCTTGTTCTTGTCTTTTGTTTTGCTCTTCTCCTTTCCATTTATCCACTATGCCGTCCCCCTTAGTGCTCTCCCCCTCTTGAAAATTTTCTTCTAAGTCCTTGGGAGAATGTGTGGCATCATTGTGACATGATCTTGCTTACTTGGCACCTTCTCATTGGATTATCATTTAACCTTTGCTTACTTGGCACTTCATGATTGGTTGAATGTTGTCATCATTTGATGACTTGGAAAATCTGAAAATTCCACTAAATGCATGTGCCAAAATCAACATAAATTAGTTGCCATAACTTATAAGATTATCACTCAAATCAAGCAAGATAAAATTTCTCCAAATAAGGTGACAAAAATCGGCCATAAGTGCACTTGACATGCTGAAATTTCAGCATGTGATACATGGTGATAAAATTCAAAATACTTCTAAATTTTCATTGATTTTTCTTTTAAAATAAATCACCAATTAGTAGCAAATATTCTCATCATTTTGGAAATGAAATTTGGACACCAAGATGGCTACAAAATCGGCCAAGGTACATTCCACACATGCTGAAAAATTTCAGCATGTGTGATATTCAAGATATCACACTTTATGGCTTTGTATCTTATTCAAATTACTTCCAATTTTTCTTCCAATTAACCACATGTTTCAAGACACAAATTATATGCTCATTAATCCCAAAAATCGGCCAGCCTATCTTCCACATGCTAAAATTTTCCGCATGTGTTTCAAATGAGATAAATTTGAAACATTACCTTTTGTAGCATCTTTCTTTAAATCACGAACATTGTATGATTGATTCTTGGCCAATCAATATGTTAACAAGGCTCCACATATGCTCCAACTCAGCTGTATAGGCGTGTCCAACATGTATATGCATGTGCTGAATTTTATTTTTGCTAACTTTGTAAAATAGTGCACATTTAATAATACACACATGTTATATTCCAATCAACCCTTAATTTAATTTTCTAGGACACTTTAAGATGTATGACATATGTAAAAAGTGTCTAGATACGTGTCGTATGACGTGCCAAAAATGTTCCATGTGTTGTGTACGTAGAAAACCGAATTTTCGATGTTTATCGATTACCCGATTTTTCTCTAATTAAATTCCAACTTTTTGCACATGTTATATATATTATGTTACACATAATATATATAATATAAATTTAATTTTCAGCACTTGGCTGGTCTAAAGTGGTTCCATTAACATGTGACAAAATTGAAATTGGAATCTCCACAATTTGGCCTTAATGTGGGGTGATTTGTGTGTGTCAACATGGAATGATTTTATGGCTGAAAATATCATCATATGCACAAAAATTATAGATATTTTTGAAGTGTATGGGCTGACCATCTAATTATGGCAAGTACGTGACATGTTGGCGAAGTTTCGGTATTAGCTTGATACGACAATTTTCGGTTTAGAACCTTTTAACGTGTCGTATTTAATTTGTCATCACCATGACTTATATCATATGATATAAGACCTGAATCTACTCATAATTATGAGTTAAGTATGATGGTGTGAGATTAACGTACGTACGTAAAATATATAACGTGTCGGTAGTACGCTGGAATACATGTATATGTGTCTTTTTCAAAAAATTTGAAAATATATATTTATATATGTATATGCCGTGTATATTGAATGAGGAGAGGAGGAGAAGACTTTCCTTTCTTTGTCTTGTTGCCTTTGTGCCTCGTTCAAATGTAGCTTCCTTTAATGAACTACTTAGTTTAATTAACTAAGTACTTCACTCAATGAACTAGTTTAGTTCATTAATGGTGGCACCTGAAAATAGTATAAACACAACAAATGTTTGCCATTTGATGTAAGCTTTAAAGCTTCATGGCTCGTTAGTACGACAACATAATATATGAACTATATAAGGCAAGTAATATGCACTATATCATGCACATTTATCTCATGCTCGTTTTTATGCACAATAAAATCATATATTTTGAAATCACTCAAACCCCTTTTTCTCTACACTTCATTATTTAATTTGTAAGAGTATAGATATAACATATAGACGCTTGTGCTATGTTAAATCTCCCAAGACATTAAAGAGGGAGATGACATTTTGAGAAACCTAACAATATTTTTAGTTAATCTTGCCTATAAAAACAAGAGAACCTTGAACTTCAAAGTCGACACCCCCAAATTTTATCTTACTAATATCGATTCTACCTTCCCGGAGAATGAAATCTGGGAATGCGACTAACCAAGAAGTTGAATTTGTTGAGAAATATGTTTGGATAATTTTCAAAGTAATGATTTTAAGTGGTGAATACTTAAAAATATCATACATGGTGTTATATGTGATTAAAAGTTGACAAAGTTGAAAAACTTGACATCGATCTCTCAGGTTGTTGCACTTCGATCGATCGATGTACTTCGATCCCTCACATCGATCGATCCATGTATGGCAGTGAAAGTTCAAGACCTTACGGTGAGACATCGATCTCTAAACCTGAGACACATCGGTCGATGGATGTACATCGAACACTCACTTCGACCGATCGATGTCCAGGGTTTTTAGAAATAATTTCCTAAAATGTGATAAAATGGTTGTTTTCATTTGTATATAATTTATACATGTTCACTATGTGAATATTATGTGTTTTTGGTCATTTAAAATATATTGTGACTAATGTGCCTTGGAAGTTTCTACAACTTACCTAAAAGGGCAAAATTATTATTTTGAGTTTTGTAGGAACATGATATGGTGGATATACTTTAAGGACATATTTTTATCTTACTCATCATGACAAAGGTGTTATAATATTCATTTCTGACCATCGGTGTCATTTCTGGAGTTTTCTCTCACCAGGGGCATTTTGGTCATTTCACCCATGAGGGTATTTTTGGTATTTTCACTCAAGGAATATCTTGAGCATATTATTATCTTCATTCTGGAGTTGAGTTATTATCTTGAAGATTATTTGGTGGTTCTTTATCTTATTCTCTCAAATGATGATATTATTGACTAGGATATGTGACGAGTTGTGTGTCACATTCTATTTCTTTCTTGAAGACCCTCTTATATATGTTATGGGAGCATATTTATCATCATATTTCAGAGAATATAAATGTGTTAAAGGTGTGCAAATGATCTCTGCGGACAAGAAGAAATAGTTGGAATTTTGGTGTTATATATTGGCATAATCTTGTCAATTATTATTTGGTGATTTCTTATTCAACAATTTGAGTTGATATATATATATATATATATATATATACATATACATATGCTCAAAAACATGTATTAGCAGATGTGTATGATGTGTTATTCACTTTATGAGTTGGTGACAAGTGGACCAACCAAACAGGAGCTAGTTGGCATTTGGAAACTTTGACTTAGTAGCCAACGGCTACTACATCCAAGTGAGGGGCTATTTTGAGTTTGAATCTTTCAAAGCCTCACATGCCTATTTTCAAGCCAAGAAGTTGAGGTATTTTGGTGACATTATCTTCTCCATATTATCTCCATTTTGCAAAAGATAATCAAGACTTGCCATGGTGGAAATTTCGTCCAACATGATATTTCCAAGGTGGACCAATCATTTTGTTTTATGTTGCCAAGTGGACAAAGCCAACCAATGATGAGAAGACACTTGGACTTGATGATGAAGATGGTGACACATGTGAATTCTTATCTCCAAGACTCACTTCACACTATAAATAGGAGGCAATGGTGAAGAAGATGAAACACACTTGAAGCTCACTTGAAAGCATTTGTTGATTTGTCTAGCTATCATCTTCTTCTTGTTATTCTTGTTTCATTCTTTGTAGCAAAGGTGTTCTTGTTGTATTTGTTGAGCTATAAGCCTCTTGAGCTTCATTTGCAAGGTTGATTAGCGAATTCTATAAGGTTATATTAATAGGTGGTAGAGGTGTTGCAACTAAGTGTTGCATAGAAGGTGTTCATCCAAGTCTTGAATAGGGTTGGTGTTATGTCCGGAAGTTTTTGGTAAAAGAAAAAAAGGAAAAATAACAAAATATAGTGATTATCCCAAATTGATTAATTTGACATAGGAAGATAATATTTGACATGGATTTGATTTAGGAAATTAAATCCTAACTGACCAGAAATATGCCTTTTATACCTATCCTAAAATTTCCTATTTAACTAACCTAACCCTACCCATCCCAAAAATACCCCAGCTACCGCCCTCCTCTCTGCAGCAAATGAGCAAAAGAAAAAAAAGAAAAAAAAAACTTCATCAACCTTTTTTCTCAACCCACCAGTCGATTTTCCCCCACCATAAGTAAATAATCAGCCAAATTGTCTGCACAGCCTCCAAACGTGTGGCTGTCTCCGAAAGAAGAGAAATATATAGCTGTAGCCCTTTTATTCCCACAGGCTAAGGGCTTAAGGAAGAGAAAAGGAGTTTTCGATTCAACCAAATACCAATTCGATCGTACGGTGTAGTATAGCCATCGATGTAATAATCTCCCTATACTTGTTAGGTTTTGCGAAAATCTATACGTTTATGTGGATAATAACTTTGGGTCATACATAAGTAGCTGTGATTGAATAAATTGGTAAAGATACGTGTTTTTATGGTCGTGTATTTATATGTATATATATATACATATATATGTATATATATATATATATGTATATATATGTATATATATATGTATATATGTATATATATATATATATATATATAAAATTTGAAAATATATTCATTCACTGCTCCCGCATTCGATATTTCTGGAGTTTTTTTGCTGCTGAATTACATGGCGTACCACCGACATCTCTGTCTTTGCGGCAATATTTACTATCTTAGTGGTATCGGTCCAATTCTACATCACTTGCGGGGGTTTTGAAGATCGTCGTTCATGCGATAGTATTATCAAACATTTGGCGTCAATATGCACAGCTCATCTTTGGGGACACAACAATTTTTTCGATAGCGGCATTGCGTAACTCTATTCACTTTGACATACACGTTTGGACGAGGCGTATCCAGGGGACCAAGCTGGCAGCAGGTCCTTTGCTATCTCTCTCCTGGCTCCCTCGGATTCGTACTCCTCGTCTTCGGATTATTCGGTGGCAAACACCCCCTTCTGGGCGTCTCAAGTTAAATGTGGATGTAGCAGTTGGCCAACATTATGCAGCAGGTGGAGTGATTTTGCATGATCACGATGGTGGTTGTATTCAGGCCCTTTCTTTTCGTCTTCCTCACAGTACACCGTTACATGCAGAGATTCATGCTACTCTTTTTGGCCTGATTTATTTTCTACCCTTATACCGTTCGCTTATGGTGGAATCAGATTGTGCTCAAATGATAACATGTCTCCGTAAGCCTCGGCAGCCAACAGGAAATTATCATCTTCGGCAACTTCACAATTTGGTTAGTCAGCATCGGCTGGTACTGCTTCATACGTACCGGGAGAATAATATGCCGGCTCATTATCTTGCCCAACATGCAATGATGCATCCTACAATGGGGTTGTATAACAGTCATACCCTTCCTTCCATGGTCAAGGCATCCGTGGCACTGGATCTCACATCGGCGCACTTACGCACAATCTAATGGCTTGCTGTTTTTTCGCATCTTCTGCCCGTGTCCTAACAGTCACGGGCAGACCCGGTACGCATACTGCTCATCTCATACACTGCTGCTGCATAATTTTTTTGATGATACATATTAATGTTGTCTCAATTCCCATGATCAATGGCTGTTGTGATAACTGTGAGCTCCATTTGGCATGCGATTGCAACACTAGCAAACATGCAGTCTTCCACACGGATTGGCACCGTCCCCTCCTTTCTGCCTGCACTACATTTGGTGCGGGCAGGCATGGTTCGTTTTCTTTTCTTTTGCTTTTGCATATCAGGTCGCGATTTCACATTCTTTCTACACTGATGAAGCAAATTTACTTGCCCCATGTATATCGGTCGACAATATGTTTCTCCACTTCACTAGGAGCTGAGAGGCGTCTGTGGTATAGTGTTTTTGATGTCGCTGCTTCCTGGGTCTTCCATATGGATTGGCTCTCCTCCAATAACCCTGCCTGCACATCGGATGGTGCAGGCAGGTTGGGTAGGTGTTCCTTATACTGGATTGGTTCCTCTGCTTTCTCCTGTATTCTCTATATATTTCACACATGCTTTTACTTTCCTATTGCATGGATGATCAACACGATTTGGATGGCATGGATGATCAACCCAATTTGGATGCCTTACCACTTACACGCGGATGATATCCAGACTGAGCATCACAATGGCACGCAACTATGGCAGCATTACAACATAGTCCAACTCAAGATGGCTCTTCTTTTCAACACCAGTGGCATACATCATCTTCGGGCAGCATCACATACAAACTCTTTGTATACTGTCTTGTACAACTTAGGTATCAATGATAGTCGTATAAATATGCACGCTTTTTCCTTCGCCAAGGTTTTATCCACAAGGGTGGTTTTTTTGGCAAGGTTTTAATGCGACATATCGTATACGACTGGAGATATCTCATCATTGGATTTTTGATCCATTTATTCGTGTATTCTGACATTTGTACAATGGTTTTCCTCCGCCAAAAGTGAGGCTTTCTCTTAATAAAAGTTCTTTTCTATAAAAAAAATATATAAAATTTGAAAATATAAGGGGCTTGAAAATGGTAAATGGTGTGAAATTGTAATTGTCGTTGGATGTTTTTTAATGCACTGGCAGAATTGTTTCCAAAGAAATATGAGTATGTAAAAAAAAATTGTTATATGTAAAAAATATATATATGTATATGTAAAGGTTATCTGTGTGTTCATGGTACAATTAATTACATATGCATGGGTTTTTATTTTTGGTGCCGTGGTGGAGGCCACTGTCCCATGGACAGTGGCAAATGTAAAGGTTTTATTTTTTAAAAACAAAGTTATAACTTTAAAAGCAAAGGTTTTATTTTTAAAAGCAACGTTTATAATTTTCTTCTATGTAATAGTATATTAACAAATCTTAAATACTTGATTGCGTTAATTGTTTATGAGAGGAAAGCTATGTTTTCTTTTTGTGCTGCTGCCGCTGTATATTATATGTATGTATATGTAATATGTAATATAAAATGTATATATGTATATGTAATATGTATATATGTATATGTGATATGGAGATGTTGATGTATGGAAAATATATCGTTAAGCTGGGTTGGTTCCAAACAAACATGGCAGAGACTGGTTGCTATTGCAGCACGAGGTGGCTGAGCCATGGCGGTTATAAGCAATATACGGGGCTTGTGGTCAAGTAAGTGGTCTATCTATGCATGTTATATTGTCATGCATCAGAGGTAAGTGGTCTATCTGCGCCTGTTATACTATCATGCATCAGAGGTAAGTGGTCTATCTGTGCCTGTTATACTGTCATGCATCAAAGGTAAGTGGTCTATTTGTGCTTGTTATGTTTATCATGTATCAGTGTGTTGTTTGTTGCATATTTGTAATTGGATTTTCTCTATATGCGAGTTGTGTGTATATGTGAGATATGTATGTACATGTAAACTGGGTGTGTGTATGATTGTACCATTTAATTTCGTATTCCGTAGGTATATGGATGTGTGGGGGTATACATGCACATATATATGCACGTGTATGGGCGCGAGCATATGTATGAGTATGGATGCATCAGATTACGTATGATACGCATTTGCATTTATGTTACGAGCATTGCATTGCATTTGACAGGGTGTGCCTAACCTGGGCACGGTTATTGATGGATAGTGATGGATGGCAGGTTGCGTCTAATATGGACGCAGGTGCCGAGGACGACAGGCTGCGTCTAACATGGGCGCCGGTGTCGGGGACGACTGGCCAGGTCTACATGGGCACGGGTGTCGGACGGTAGGCTAGGTCTAAATGGACACGGGTTCTGAGGCAGGCTGGGTCTAAATGGGCACGGGTGCGGACAACGGCAGGCTGTGTCTAACATGGACACAAGTGTTGGGGTGATAGAATATATCACCATTAGGTCTCCGGGATCATGCATTACACGGTAGAGATATGAGCATCGTGCGTGGCATGACTTTTGTTGCGTGTGACACATAGAGGAATGCATGCATCATGAAGTTGTGCATTATTATGTGGAGTGACTTACTATCCGCAGTTTATTTGCTCCTTTGGTATGTATTATTCTCTTCTTTGTTTAGGTGATTATTTGTTTGTTGTGTATATCATATCAGAGAAGAGCATGCATTACGGTAATGTAGATTGAGCTGATGAATTATTTATTTTGTGTTTCTTTTGAAGTGTTAACTATTAAAGATAATCAAGTGAAATTATTTATGGATTAAGGACATGTATATTAACTATAAAGGTTATTTGTATTTGCTTATGCGTGTATGATTTCTATAACAGGTATATGTAGGTTGATTACTGAGCCCATTGATTTGACTCACACCACCACCCACTATTTTTGCAGGTAGGAGAAGTTAGGGTATGCTTATAAAGGAGTTAGTATACCGTGGAAGATCGAGACGGGAGATTTTGAGACTAAGGATATTCAGACGAGACTTTCGAGGGTTGGTTGAGGCAGTTATTTCGATATTCGAGGTCTACGTATTTTGGAGTTTAGTGTTTATGTATATTTGACCATTGTATCGATTTAGAATTCCATAGACATTGTGTTAATGATGCTGATTATTTTATCGAGGATTTTTAGTTCATAACGTTTCCGCTGATATCGAGTTGCATTACTTTGATGACGTGTAATTAAATTGTATCGACGCCCTGTATTCTCCTTAACGAGATACGGTGGGTGAGTCGTTTCGAGTACTAGTGCTTGGGACGGGTCGCTAGAGGTGGTACCAGAGATAAAGCTTAGAATTAGGCTATGATCTTAGAAATTAAGCTACGATTTTGTCTCTAAGTCACGATCTTAGACCTAAGTACCAATTTTAGTCGCAAGCAATGATTATATATGAAGCATGTTGTTGGAAATAAAACGTGACCTTAGAAGCTAAGTCATAATCCTACTCATAAGTCACGATTTTAGACATAAGCAACGATCTTGATTATGAGCTGGTCTTTAACTTAAACATTAATTTTAGACATAAACGCTGATTATATACTAAGTACGGGTTGGAAATAAGACGTGTTTTTAGAAGTTAAGTGATGACCTTGGAAAAAGTTACAATTTTAGACTTAAGGAATCATGATATGAAATATCGGCTCTAGAAATTAAGTGGTGATCTGAACATCAGGTGATGATTTGAACGTACACATTGATCTTAGTCATAAGCTACGATTATATTCTAAGCATTAAACTTAGAAATGAGTCATGACATTAGACCTAAGTGATGATCGGATAAGGGATATGACCACCTATGCCTAAGGTGTCCCACACGATTCGAATTAATTGCCGTATCTATGTGTTGATTATAACCATTTGTATAATTCCTTAGATCCGACCCCTGCAAACCCTGTACCATTATGATAAATGAAGCAGGTTCACGCCTCTACCTCGACGGTAGTGTCAGAACACGACTAGGTTTAAGTTGGGATTGTCGCTCATAAGAAATGATTTATAGTAAAACGAATCACTAAGAAAAGGAATTATTAGCATTATGATCAGTGAATTGTAGCAAAGAGTATCGTACAAAGGGGTTTATAGTTATGATTAAGATGTCAAATTATAGAGTATCCAATAAGCTGGAGATACTAGTCCTATTAGTGATACTGATTGATAGTTCAACGAGCACTACTAGAATAAGTATAGTGGAATAACAAAGTATTAAGTGTTGATTCCTAGGAACACGTAAGTACTGATGTATCGAGTAGGCTTGAATTGAAATAGAGGGAGCATTAACAAGTAGTGGATGCACTTCAGGTGAGATCTAATTAAATTAGAATTAGCGGTTGAAATAACCAAGTAAAAAGTACGATGGGCCAGAGTGGCGTGCGAAAGCATAGGGGATTAGAATGCCCTAAGTCGATCAATATTTAGTGTGTCATGCTAGGATTGGACAACTTAAGTTAAAGATTTATATAAAACTGTACAACGGTACATATATGGATTTTTATTAACATTAAAGGATGACTTAGAAAAAAAAATTATACGAAGTATTGGACTATTATTTTTTTCCAAGTAGTTAAACATATTCATATAAGCACGTACACCAAGATATATTTTTAAGCCATTTCAAATATTTTTTCCTTTTTAAATATTTCAACTAGTTTCATTTTTTTTTATGTATAGTCTATTAACTTTATAAGGCTATATCCCTCTCCAAATTTGTATGTTAACATCATGAAATTTAAACCATTCAAACAACTCTGAAAAATAGATATATTTTAAACGTTGGTGTTTCGAAGAACAACATGTTTATATATTTCTTATATTTCTCGAATTTTAGTTTAGTTATATTTATTTTGCTGAAATAATTTTAGTTGTCAACTATCGATATCGCAAGCATTTTACCCATTAAATGCTTTTAAAGTTGTGTATTGGCTTACGATGAACTTATTTAATTTTGTGAAGCAGAAACCGTTTCAAGATATATATACATATTTCTTCTTGGAAAAAAATGAGGTGTACCTTATTCAAATTGTTTGATAAAACTTTGCAATTGTTGAGTTTTCAATGGTTGTGCTTTGCGGAAAAAAACATAGTTTTTTAAAATATTTATTTCGCTGAAAAGAAAAGACACCATGTTTAAATCGTTCTATAAAAAGAAATTTTACAGTTTTTGTGTCTCAATTGTTTTAAAATGGTTTAAACACTAACACTTTTGCAAAGTAAGTTGTACAATTATTTTAAAAGTGGTTAGACGTAGCTTTACAAAACAAATATATGGTACGTTGGTTTTTGTTTTTACAAAAATTATATTATTTTAAATAGTTAAAGTCATATTCCAAATTAAAGCTACGTAAGCTACTTTTCCTTCAAAGTGAAGAAAAACATGTCCATACACATACTTCGTATACTAGGGTGTTGATGATATCTCCGAGAAAGTAAGAGCATGGTTATTGAACTAGATCGTAGGATTAAGAATTGATTTTGAGAATTTGATGATAAAGGAGAGTGATGGATAACATATTAGAGGACTTGATGAGTATTTTGGATGGTCATGTAACTAGGAGATGAATCATATATGATGAGTTTAAGAATACGAAATTATAGATTACATATATATAAGTTGAATGATACACATCAAGTGGTGTAGGTAGAAGTTATAAGTTGTAATTATAGAAAATTAAGATAAGTATTATAGTACACCTAAGAACTGATTTTAGAAGGATGCTGATGACCGTAAATATAAGTACGATATTGACTAATGATTGGGTTATGGAACCCCAGTGTGATGACAATGCCCCTAAGTTGATCTTAAAATGTTAAGACGATAGGTTACGATAATGAATAAGCGGACAATAATGGACTTAGAAACTACCTTGTAGTATACAAGGAATGATTTTGAAGACTTAGTCATACACCAAGGAAGTGAAATGGCTATCAAAATTCATGATGGATATTTAGTACGACCCTTATCTAGATGAATGGATCAAGTAGAGCTATATTAAGTCATTGATTACGCCGAATGTAAATTTCGAGAACGAAACTTTTTATAAGAGGGGAGAAGTGTTATGTCCGGAAGTTTTTGGTAAAAGGAAAAAAGGAAAAATAACAAAATATAGTGATTATCCCAAATTGATTAATTTGAGATAGGAAGATAATATTTGATTTGGATTTGATTTAGGAAATTAAATCCTAACCAACTAGGAATATGCATTTTATACCTATCCTAAAATTTCCTATTTAACTAACCTAACCCTACCCATAACAAAAATACCCAAGCTGCCGCCCTCCTCTCTGCAGCAAACGAGCAAAAGAAAAAAAAACTTCATCAACCTTTTTTCTCAACCCACCTGTCGATTTCCCCCCCACCATCAGTAAACAATCAACCAAATTGTCTACACAGCCTCCAAACGTGTGGCTGTCTGCGAAAGAAGAGAAAAAATATATAGCTGCAGCACTTTTATTCCCACCGACCAAGGGCTTAAGGAAGAGAAAAGGAGTTTTCTTTGATTTAACCAAATCCCAATTCGATCGTACGGTATAGTATAGCCATCGATGTAAATAATCTCCCTATACTTGCTATGTTTTGCGAAAATCTATGCGTTTATGTGGGTAATAACTTTGGATCATACATAAGTAACTGTGATTGCTTAAATTGGTAAATATACGTGTGTTTATGGCTGTGTATTTATATGTGTGTATATACATAAATATTAAATTAGGGCCTGTTCATGTATTGGCCGAAAATGAAATTGTGACCACAGTGTTTATGTGGCAGCCGAATGTTGCTTAATTGTCCATGAAATGACTTGGGCCACCTCACTGACATGCATTATATTTTTTTATAGAAAGAGAGTTTTTATTAATAATAAGCCTCACTTATGGTGGAGGAATACCCGATTACATGAGTGTGCAAATACATCATCAAAATCAAAAAAATGAAATAGCCAGCGTATAATGGTGTATCTCCAGTCGTATACGATATACCGCATTAAAACCTTGCCAAGAAAAACCACCCTTGTGGATAAAAACTTGACGAAGGAAAAAGCGTACATATTTATACGACTTTCATTGACACTTATGAACATAAAATTGTCTATTAAATACAACTCGTCTAGCGCCCCTTGAGAAGTTATATGACTTGGAGTACAAAACCACCGTTGGTGCATTGTCCACAGTTGATGCATTATTCTCATTGCGTCCATAAATGTAAAACCGTCCCGTTGAAAACAGATGAATGTGCCGCAGAATGCCATCCATGCACAAGACAAATGTACGACTGAGTGAAGTATATGTAGCAGCCAGATTGAGGGTGTGTAACCGAAAGAAAAGAAAACCATACCAGGTCTGTCGGTTCCCATAGGAAGACCGACAGAAAGAATATACGAATGCCAATCCGATTGGAAGACATGCAACCGTGGGGAGCGATTTGGATGCTCATGAGAAACATTCGCCTCAGCATGGAAACCCAAAATGCCATCACCGCCATCGAAGTTGATAGGGAAAACATTCCATGCAGAAAAAACATTGAACAGTGAGCACAGCCGACATATTGTCAAGTGACATATACATATGATGAAAGAAAAGAGCATCATTTCAGATCTGCCTGCCCTAGCTAAAGGACAGGCAGAGACTGGGGGAAGGGGCCAATCCATTTGGAAGACAAATCGTATGAGGTTGAGAATACAGGCATACGTAAACCATAGACAAAGATGAAACATAACATTTTCAGCAAGCCAGCAAGATAGGGCAAAACAAAACAACAGCAGGAAGCGTATCATACCAAGCCTGCCCGAATCCCGAAGGATACAGGCAGGAAAACTATTGTGTAGCCAATCCATTTGGAAGACCTGAGTATATCAAGGGAGCCGCAAATGCACCGAAGAAAGATCCAGGGAGACAGCTCCGGACTAGCGGTGGAAGTGAGCACGAATCATAATCTTGAGTGCTTGGGTGTAACATAGCATGTTGCGCAAGATAATGTGCAGACATGTTTGCTTCCCGATAAATATGGCGATACTCCAAACGATGACGATTAACCAACGTATGTAGCAGTTGAAGGCAGTAGTTTCCATGAATCAATCGTGGAGATGACAATCGAGATATAAGCAGCGCACAATCTGACTCAAGTACTATTGCTCGGTATAGAGGCAGGAAATATAATAAACCAAATACCGCAGCCTGTATATATATATATATATATATAATAATTTGAAAATATAAGGGGCTTGAAAATGGTAAATGGTGTGAAATTGTAATTATCGTTGGATATTTTTTAGTGTAGTGGCCGAATTGTTTTCAAAGAAATATGAGCATGTAAAAAAAAATTGTTATATGTAAACAATATATATATATATATATATATACATATATATGTATATGTAAAGGTTATCTGTGTGTTCACGGTACAGTTAATTACATATGCATGGGTTTTTATTTTTGGTGCCGTGGTGGAGGCCACTGTCCCATGGACAATGGCAAATGCACAGGTTTTATTTTTAAAAGCAAAGTTATAACTTTAAAAGCAAAGTTTATAATCTTCTTCTATGCAATAATATATTAACGAATCTTAATACTTGATTGTATTAATTGTTTATGAGAGGAAAGCTATGTTTTCTTTTTGTGCTGCTGCCGCTGTATATTATATGTGTGTATATGTAATATGTAATATAAAATGTATATATGTATATGTATATGTAGTATGTATATATTCATATGTGATATGGAGATGTTGATGTATAAAAAATATATAGTTAAGCTGGATTGGTTCCAAACAAACATGGCAGAGACTGGCTGCTATTGCGGCACGAGGTGGCTGAGCCGTGGCGGTTATAAGCAATATACAGGGCTTGTGGTCAAGTAAGTGGTCTATCTATGCCTGTTATATTGTCATGCATCAGAGGTAAGTGGTCTATCTGCGCCTGTTATACTGTCATGCATCAGAGGTAAGTGGTCTATTTGTGCCTGTTATACTGTCATGCATCAGAGCTAAGTGGTCTATTTGTGATTGTTATGTTTATCATGTATCAGTGTGTTGTTTGTTGCATATTTGTAGTTGGATTTTCTCTATATGCGAGTTGTGTGTACATGTGAGATATGTATGTACATGTAAACTGGGTGTATGTATGGTTGTATGATTTCATTTCGTATTCCGTAGGTATATGGATGTGTGGGGGTATACATGCACGTGTATGGGCACGAGCATATATATGAGTATGGATGCACCAGATTACGTATGATATGCATTTGCATTCATGCCACGAGAATTGCATTGCATTTGACAGGGTGTGCCTAACATGGGCATGGTTATTGATAGATAGTGATGGATGGCAGGCTGCGTCTAATATGGACGCAGGTGTCAAGGACGACAGGCTGCGTCTAACATGGGCGCAGGTGTCGAGGACGACAGGCTATGTCTAACATGGGCGCAGGTGTCAGGGGCGACCGGCCGGGTCTAAATGGGCATGGGTGTCGAAAGGTAGGTCGGGTCTAAATGGACACGGGTACATAGGCAGGCCGGATCTAAATGGGCACAGGTGCCGACAACGCAGGCTGTGTCTAACATGGGCACAGGTGTCGGGGTGATAGAATATATCACCGTTAGGTCTCTGGGATCATGTATTACACGGTAGAGATATGAGCATCATGCGTGGCATGACTTTTGTTGCGTGTGACACATAGAGGAAGGCATGCATCATGAAGTTGCGCATTATTATGTGGAGTGACTTACTTTCCGCAGTTTATTTGCTCCATTGGTATGTATTGTTCTCTTCTTTGTTTAGGTGATCATTTGTTTGTTTGTATATCATATCAGAGAAGAGCAAGCATCACGGTAATGTAGATTGAGCTGATGAATTATTTATTTGTGTTTCTTTTGAAGTGTTAACTGTTAAAGATAATCAAGTGAAATTATTTGTGGACTAAAGACATGTATGTTAACTATAAAGGTTATTTGCTGAGCCTGTTGATTTGGCTCACACCACCACCCACCAGTTTTGCAGGTTGGAGAAGTTAGGGTATGCTTATATAGGAGTTAGTATACCGTAGAAGATCAAGATGGGAGATTTCGAGACTAAGGATGTTCAGACGAGACTTTCGAGTATTGGTTGAGGCAGTTATTTCGATATTCGAGGTTTACCTATTTTGGAGTTTAGTGTTTATGTATATTTGACCATTGTATCGATTTAGAATTCTCTAGACATTGTATTAATGATGCTGATTATTTTATCGAGAGTTTTTAGTTCATAACGTTTCTGCTGATATCGAGTTGTGTTACTTGGTGACGTGCAATTAAATTTTATCGACGCCTTGTATTCTCCCTAGCGAGATACAGCGGGTGAGTCGTTTCGAGTACTAGAGCTCGGGACGGATCGCTACAGTTGTGTATAACCCGAGGATCAAGCCTTGTTCTTTTTGTAAGGTGATTCATTTCATAGTTAAATCCAAGGAAAGGTGTTACTTGGGACTGGAGTAGGTCACATTGACCGAACCAGGATAAATTCTCGGTGTTCTTGTCTTGTTTTCTACCTTTCTGTTTTCTGCCCGTTTTTACTGCAGTTTTCACACAATTTCTCACGATTTGAAAAAATAGCTAAACACTTTCAAAATTCGTGATTTTTGGTGGAGTTATTCTTCAGACTGTTAGCTTTCATTTGCAACAAAAATCACTTGATTTGAGCAAAGGAAAGTTAGTCTTTCAGTCTTTGCAACATAACTGCTCCAATCTGACCAGTTTTGAAAAAACTTGAATTCTGTATTAATGAAGAATTGGTTAAGGTCAGAGACTTTTGGAAACATCAACTAAACATGCTAAGGAGTGTTTTTATATAAACATCAACCTTTTTGGTTGAGTAGTCAAAGAGAAACATGTTTTTCAAAATCAGCAACATTCTGTCCTATTCTGTCCAGATTGATCATCTGAATCTTTTTATTTGTTTGAAAGGCCAAACGACCTTATTTTTGTCTACTTTTTGGACAGAGTCTTGTTAACACATTGAAGTTAAAATATGAAAATTTTCATAATTTTTGGAGTCGTGCACAAGGATTTTTGAATTTTTCAAAAATGGGTTCTGAATCTGAGGTAGTCTCAGATTCTGTTTTCAAAGGGGTTTTTAATTAAGGGTAGTAGTGTAATTTCCGCTAACCACTATTCGCCCCTCCTCTAGTGGTGTTTATTGTAGGTGCACGGTCCAACAGAATTGAGGGGTTCATACTCTCTAGTGAACCTCTTAGTACGATTCGAACCCAACCGCTCGCTAATGAGTACTGCATCTTCAAAATTGTAACCTTCCCATGGCATATAAGGGAGTTCTTTTTCTTTTTGCTTACGATTTGAATTTTTTTTATTCGACAGTATACCAAGATTATCTCTGTGATGATGGAGAGACATTAGATTCTTGATTAAAGGTTGCAATTCGCTAAAGCTACTGCTCGTAGCCATAGGAGGAGCTCATAGGCATTATTTTTGTAAAAAAAGAATTAAGAAATATTCATGGTAGGAAGTGTTCCAATGTCATTCATTTTCGCATAGAAGGTTGGTTGGTTAGCGAGCAAGTCTTGAGTCCGGGCAAAACCAATAAATAAACAAAGAATTATAAATCTCCAAAATAATAGATAGAAATATGGCAAAAAGGGCCACGGGTGGTTTCTTGGTCCTCTATCGGTACTTGTGGAAAGCAAAATGGGAGCAGCCTAAACCGTTAAAATGGGGTTGTGGGAGAGCACTTAGCCATGCTTAATAATTGGAAAAACAAGCACCGTGGAAATACATGCCACTCGGCCACAGAAAGATGAATCCATGGTGTCCTGGGGATAAAAAATTGGATATTTAATGACAAGGAATAATAAAACAAAACCTTACTTTTCAAAGCTAAACCCCTTACAAATCTGGCTCTTTTTTCTTTGAATCTCTAGTGAACCTCTCAATCCCTTAAATCTTAAAATAAAATTAAGGGATCTTAATTCATGAGTCGTAAGGAGGGATTTATGTCACCACAAACATACACTAAAGAAAGTGTTGGATTCAAAGTTGGTGTTAAAGAATACTCCCACCAGGAAGACTTCCTCCAAGAAGAGTTCACCCTGATTTTCCCTCGCTTGCTCCAAGCGAGTGCAATACTTGAAACGAGCATGGGAGCGAGCTCCATACTTGGAGAGAGCAGAAAACCCCTATGTTAGGCAGCCGTGATATTTTGTTACGTTTTACCACTGTTACGGCAAAAAGAAAAGGTTACACACGAGCTCTGGGATCATGTATTACAGGGTAGAGATATGAGCATCGTGCGTGGCATGACTTTTGTTGCGTGTGACACATAGAGGAAGGCATGCATCATGAAGTTGCGCATTATTATGCGGAGTGACTTACTTTCCGCAGTTTATTTGCTCCATTGGTATGTATTGTTCTCTTCTTTGCTTAGGTGATTATTTGTTTGTTTGTATATCATATCAGAGAAGAGCAAGCATCACGGTAATGTAGATTGAGCTGATGAATTATTTATTTGTGTTTCTTTTGAAGTGTTAACTATTAAAGATAATCAAGTGAAATTATTTGTGGACTAAAGACATGTATGTTAACTATAAAGGTTATTTGCTGAGCCCGTTGATTTGGCTCACACCACCACCCACCAGTTTTGCAGGTAGGAGAAGTTAGGGTATGCTTATATAGGAGTTAGTATACCGTAGAAGATCAAGACGGAAAATTTCGAGACTAAGGATATTCAGACGAGACTTTCGAGGATTAGTTGAGGCAGTTATTTCGATATTCGAGGTTTACCTATTTTGGAGTTTAGTGTTTATGTATATTTGACCATTGTATCGATTTAGAATTCTCTAGACATTGTATTAATGATGCTGAATATTTTATCGAGAGTTTTTAGTTCATAACGTTTTTGCTGATATCGAGTTGTGTTACTTGGTGACGTGCAATTAAATTTTATCGACGCCTTGTATTCTCCCTAGCGAGATACACCGGTGAGTTGTTTCGAGTACTAGGGCTCGGGACGGATCGCTACAGTTGTGTATAACCCGAGGATCAAGCCTTGTTCTTTTTGTAAGGTGATTCATTTCATAGTGAAATCCAAGGAAAGGTGTTACTTGGGACTGGAGTAGGTCACATTGACCGAACCAGGATAAATTCTCGGTGTTCTTGTCTTGTTTTCTACCTTTCTTTTTTCTGCCCGTTTTTACTGCAGTTTTCACACAATTTCTCATGATTTGAAAAAATAGCTAAACACTTTCAAAATTCGTGATTTTTGGTAGAGTTATTCTTCAGACTGTTATCTTTCATTTGCAACAAAAATCACTTGATTTGAGCAAAGGAAAGTTAGTCTTTCAGTCTTTGCAACATAACTGCTCCAATCTGACCAGTTTTGAAAAACTTGAATTCTGTATTAATCAAGAATTGTTTAAGGTCAGAGACTTTTGGAAACATAAACTAAACATCCTAAGGAGTGTTTTTATATAAAGATCAACCTTTTTGGTTGAGTAGTCAAAGAGAAACATGTTTTTCAAAATCAGCAACATTCTGTCCTATTCTGTCCAGATTGATCATCTGAATCTTTTTATTTGTTTGAAAGACAAACGACCTTATTTTTGTCTACTTTTTGGATAGAGTCTTGTTAACACATTGAAGTTAAAATATGAAAATTTTCATAATTTTTGGAGTCGTGCACAAGGATTTTTGAATTTTTCAAAAATGGGTTCTGAATCTGAGGTAGTCTCAGATTCTGTTTTCAAAGGGGTTTTTAATTAAGGGTAGTAGTGTAATTTCCGCTAACCACTATTCACCCCTCCTCTAGTGGTGTTTATTGTAGGTGCACGGTCCAACAGAATTGAGGGGTTCATACTCTCTAGTGAACCTCTTAGTACGATTCGAACCCAACCGCTCGCTAATGAGTATTGCATCTTCAAAATTGTAACCTTCCCGTGGCATATAAGGGAGTTCTTTTTCTTTTTGCTTACGATTTGAATTTTTTTTATTCGACAGTATACCAAGATTATCTCTGTGATGATGGAGAGACATTAGATTCTTGATTAAAGGTTGCAATTCGCTAAAGCTACTGCTCATAGTCATAGGAGGAGCTCATAGGCATTATTTTTGTAAAAAAAAGAATTAAGAAATATTCATGGTAGGAAGTGTCATTCCAATGTCATTCATTTTCGCATAGAAGGTTGGTTGGTTAGCGAGCAAGTCTTGAGTCCGGGCAAAACCAATAAATAAACAAAGAATTATAAATCTCCAAAATAATAGATAGAAATATGGCAAAAAGGGCCACGGGTGGTTTCTTGGTCCTCTATCGGTACTTGTGGAAAGCGAAATGGGAGCAGCCTAAACAGTTAAAATGGGGTTGTGGGAGAGCACTTATCCATACTTAATAATTGGAAAAACAAGCACCGTGGAAATACATGCCACTCAGCCACAGAAAGATGAATCCATGGTGTCCTGGGGATAAAAATTTGGATATTTAATGACAAGGAATAATAAAACAAAACCTTACTTTTCAAAGCTAAACCCCTTACAAATCTGGCTCTTTTTTCTTTGAATCTCTAGTGAACCTCTCAATCCCTTAAATCTTAAAATAAAATTAAGGGATCTTAATTCATGAGTCGTAAGGAGGGATTTATGTCACCACAAACATAGACTAAAGAAAGTGTTGGATTCAAAGTTGGTGTTAAAGAATACTCCCACCAGGAAGACTTCCTCCAAGAAGAGTTCACCCTGATTTTCCCTCGCTTGCTCCAAGCGAGTGGAATACTTGAAACGAGCATGGGAGCGAGCTCCATACTTGGAGAGAGCAGAAAACCCCTATGTTAGGCAGCCGTAATATTTTGTTACGTTTTACCACTGTTGCGACAAAAAGAAAAGGTTACACACAAGCTCTGGGATCATGTATTACACGGTAGAGATATGAGCATCGTGCGTGGCATGAATTTTGTTGTGTGTGACATATAGAGGAAGGCATGCATCATGAAGTTGCGCATTATTATGTGGAGTGACTTACTTTCCGCAGTTTATTTGCTCCATTGGTATGTATTGTTCTCTTCTTTGTTTAGGTGATTATTTGTTTGTTTGTATATCATATCAGAGAAGAGCAAGCATCACGGTAATGTAGATTGAGCTGATGAATTATTTATTTGTGTTTCTTTTGAAGTGTTAACTGTTAAAGATAATCAAGTGAAATTATTTGTGGACTAAAGACATGTATGTTAACTATAAAGGTTATTTGCTGAGCCCGTTGATTTGGCTCACACCACCACCCACCAGTTTTGCAGGTAGGAGAAGTTAGGGTATGCTTATATAGGAGTTAGTATACCGTAGAAGATCAAGACGGGAGATTTCGAGACTAAGGATATTCAGACGAGACTTTCGAGGATTAGTTGAGGCAGTTATTTCGATATTCGAGGTTTACCTATTTTGGAGTTTAGTGTTTATGTATATTTGACCATTGTATCGATTTAGAATTCTCTAGACATTGTATTAATGATGCTGATTATTTTATCGAGAGTTTTTAGTTCATAACGTTTCTGCTGATATCGAGTTGTGTTACTTGGTGACGTGCAATTAAATTTTATCGACGCCTTGTATTCTCCCTAGCGAGATACAGCGGGTGAGTCGTTTCGAGTACTAGGGCTCGGGACGGATCGCTACAGTTGTGTATAACGCGAGGATCAAGCCTTGTTCTTTTTGTAAGGTGATTCATTTCATAGTGAAATCCAAGGAAAGGTGTTACTTGGGACTGGAGTAGGTCACATTGACCGAACCAGGATAAATTCTCGGTGTTCTTGTCTTGTTTTCTACCTTTCTGTTTTCTGCCCGTTTTTACTGCAGTTTTCACACAATTTCTCACGATTTGAAAAAATAGCTAAAGACTTCCAAAATTCGTGATTTTTTGTGGAGTTATTCTTCAGACTGTTAGCTTTCATTTTCAACAAAAATCACTTGATTTGAGCAAAGGAAAGTTAGTCTTTCAGTCTTTGCAACATAACTGCTCCAATCTGACCAGTTTTGAAAAAACTTGAATTCTGTATTAATCAAGAATTGGTTAAGGTCAGAGACTTTTGGAAACATCAACTAAACATGCTAAGGAGTGTTTTTATATAAACATCAACCTTTTTGGTTGAGTAGTCAAAGAGAAACATGTTTTTCAAAATCAGCAACATTCTGTCTTATTCTGTCCAGATTGATCATCTGAATCTTTTTATTTGTTTGAAAGGCCAAACGACCTTATTTTTGTCTAATTTTTGGACAGAGTCTTGTTAACACATTGAAGTTAAAATATGAAAATTTTCATAATTTTTGGAGTCGTGCACAAGGATTTTTGAATTTTTCAAAAATGGGTTCTGAATCTGAGGTAGTCTCAGATTCTGTTTTCAAAGGGGTTTTTAATTAAGGGTAGTAGTGTAATTTCCGCTAACCACTATTCGCCCCTCCTCTAGTGGTGTTTATTGTAGGTGCACGGTCCAACAGAATTGAGGGGTTCATACTCTCTAGTGAACCTCTTAGTACGATTCGAACCCAACCGCTCGCTAATGAGTACTGCATCTTCAAAATTGTAACCTTCCCATGGCATATAAGGGAGTTCTTTTTCTTTTTGCTTACGATTTGAATTTTTTTTATTCGACAGTATACCAAGATTATCTCTGTGATGATGGAGAGACATTAGATTCTTGATTAAAGGTTGCAATTCGCTAAAGCTACTGCTCGTAGCCATAGGAGGAGCTCATAGGCATTATTTTTGTAAAAAAAGAATTAAGAAATATTCATGGTAGGAAGTGTTCCAATGTCATTCATTTTCGCATAGAAGGTTGGTTGGTTAGCGAGCAAGTCTTGAGTCCGGGCAAAACCAATAAATAAACAAAGAATTATAAATCTCCAAAATAATAGATAGAAATATGGCAAAAAGGGCCACGGGTGGCTTCTTGGTCCTCTATCGGTACTTGTGGAAAGCAAAATAGGAGCAGCCTAAACCGTTAAAATGGGGTTGTGGGAGAGCACTTAGCCATGCTTAATAATTGGAAAAACAAGCACCGTGGAAATACATGCCACTCGGCCACAGAAAGATGAATCCATGGTGTCCTGGGGATAAAAAATTGGATATTTAATGACAAGGAATAATAAAACAAAACCTTACTTTTCAAAGCTAAACCCCTTACAAATCTGGCTCTTTTTTCTTTGAATCTCTAGTGAACCTCTCAATCCCTTAAATCTTAAAATAAAATTAAGGGATCTTAATTCATGAGTCGTAAGGAGGGATTTATGTCACCACAAACATACACTAAAGAAAGTGTTGGATTCAAAGTTGGTGTTAAAGAATACTCCCACCAGGAAGACTTCCTCCAAGAAGAGTTCACCCTGATTTTCCCTCGCTTGCTCCAAGCGAGTGCAATACTTGAAACGAGCATGGGAGCGAGCTCCATACTTGGAGAGAGCAGAAAACCCCTATGTTAGGCAGCCGTAATATTTTGTTACGTTTTACCACTGTTACGACAAAAAGAAAAGGTTACACACAAGCTCTGGGATCATGTATTACACGGTAGAGATATGAGCATCGTCCGTGGCATGACTTTTGTTGTGTGTGACATATAGAGGAAGGCATGCATCATGAAGTTGCGCATTATTATGTGGAGTGACTTACTTTCCGCAGTTTATTTGCTCCATTGGTATGTATTGTTCTCTTCTTTGTTTAGGTGATTATTTGTTTGTTTGTATATCATATCAGAGAAGAGCAAGCATCACGGTAATGTAGATTGAGCTGATGAATTATTTATTTGTGTTTCTTTTGAAGTGTTAACTGTTAAAGATAATCAAGTGAAATTATTTGTGGACTAAAGACATGTATGTTAACTATAAAGGTTATTTGCTGAGCCCGTTGATTTGGCTCACACCACCACCCACCAGTTTTGCAGGTAGGAGAAGTTAGGGTATGCTTATATAGGAGTTAGTATACCGTAGAAGATCAAGACGGGAGATTTCGAGACTAAGGATATTCAGACGAGACTTTCGAGGATTAGTTGAGGCAGTTATTTCGATATTCGAGGTTTACCTATTTTGGAGTTTAGTGTTTATGTATATTTGACCATTGTATCGATTTAGAATTCTCTAGACATTGTATTAATGATGCTGATTATTTTATCGAGAGTTTTTAGTTCATAAGGTTTCTGCTGATATCGAGTTGTGTTACTTGGTGACGTGCAATTAAATTTTATCGACGCCTTGTATTCTCCCTAGCGAGATACAACGGGTGAGTTGTTTCGAGTACTAGGGCTCGGGACGGATCGCTGCAGTTGTGTATAACCCGAGGATCAAGCCTTGTTCTTTTTGTAAGGTGATTCATTTCATAGTGAAATCCAAGGAAAGGTGTTACTTGGGACTGGAGTAGGTCACATTGACCGAACCAGGATAAATTCTCGGTGTTCTTGTCTTGTTTTCTACCTTTCTTTTTTCTGCCCGTTTTTACTGCAGTTTTCACACAATTTCTCACGATTTGAAAAAATAGCTAAACACTTTCAAAATTCGTGATTTTTGGTAGAGTTATTCTTGAGACTGTTATCTTTCATTTGCAACAAAAATCACTTGATTTGAGCAAAGGAAAGTTAGTCTTTCAGTCTTTGCAACATAACTGCTCCAATCTGACCAGTTTTGAAAAACTTGAATTCTGTATTAATCAAGAATTGTTTAAGGTCAGAGACTTTTGGAAACATAAACTAAACATCCTAAGGAGTGTTTTTATATAAAGATCAACCTTTTTGGTTGAGTAGTCAAAGAGAAACATGTTTTTCAAAATCAGCAACATTCTGTCCTATTCTGTCCAGATTGATCATCTGAATCTTTTTATTTGTTTGAAAGACAAACGACCTTATTTTTGTCTACTTTTTGGATAGAGTCTTGTTAACACATTGAAGTTAAAATATGAAAATTTTCATAATTTTTGGAGTCGTGCACAAGGATTTTTGAATTTTTCAAAAATGGGTTCTGAATCTGAGGTAGTCTCAGATTCTGTTTTCAAAGGGGTTTTTAATTAAGGGTAGTAGTGTAATTTCCGCTAACCACTATTCACCCCTCCTCTAGTGGTGTTTATTGTAGGTGCACGGTCCAACAGAATTGAGGGGTTCATACTCTCTAGTGAACCTCTTAGTACGATTCGAACCCAACCGCTCGCTAATGAGTATTGCATCTTCAAAATTGTAACCTTCCCGTGGCATATAAGGGAGTTCTTTTTCTTTTTGCTTACGATTTGAATTTTTTTTATTCGACAGTATACCAAGATTATCTCTGTGATGATGGAGAGACATTAGATTCTTGATTAAAGGTTGCAATTCGCTAAAGCTACTGCTCATAGTCATAGGAGGAGCTCATAGGCATTATTTTTGTAAAAAAAAGAATTAAGAAATATTCATGGTAGGAAGTGTCATTCCAATGTCATTCATTTTCGCATAGAAGGTTGGTTGGTTAGCGAGCAAGTCTTGAGTCCAGGCAAAACCAATAAATAAACAAAGAATTATAAATCTCCAAAATAATAGATAGAAATATGGCAAAAAGGGCCACGGGTGGTTTCTTGGTCCTCTATCGGTACTTGTGGAAAGCGAAATGGGAGCAGCCTAAACCGTTAAAATGGGGTTGTGGGAGAGCACTTATCCATACTTAATAATTGGAAAAACAAGCACCGTGGAAATACATGCCACTCGGCCACAGAAAGATGAATCCATGGTGTCCTGGGGATAAAAATTTGGATATTTAATGACAAGGAATAATAAAACAAAACCTTACTTTTCAAAGCTAAACCCCTTACAAATCTGGCTCTTTTTTCTTTGAATCTCTAGTGAACCTCTCAATCCCTTAAATCTTAAAATAAAATTAAGGGATCTTAATTCATGAGTCGTAAGGAGGGATTTATGTCACCACAAACATAGACTAAAGAAAGTGTTGGATTCAAAGTTGGTGTTAAAGAATACTCCCACCAGGAAGACTTCCTCCAAGAAGAGTTCACCCTGATTTTCCCTCGCTTGCTCCAAGCGAGTGGAATACTTGAAACGAGCATGGGAGCGAGCTCCATACTTGGAGAGAGCAGAAAACCCCTATGTTAGGCAGCCGTAATATTTTGTTACGTTTTACCACTGTTACGACAAAAAGAAAAGGTTACACACAAGCTCTGGGATCATGTATTACACGGTAGAGATATGAGCATCGTGCGTGGCATGACTTTTGTTGTGTGTGACATATAGAGGAAGGCATGCATCATGAAGTTGCGCATTATTATGTGGAGTGACTTACTTTCCGCAGTTTATTTGCTCCATTGGAATGTATTGTTCTCTTCTTTGTTTAGGTGATTATTTGTTTGTTTGTATATCATATCAGAGAAGAGCAAGCATCACGGTAATGTAGATTGAGCTGATGAATTATTTATTTGTGTTTCTTTTGAAGTGTTAACTGTTAAAGATAATCAAGTGAAATTATTTGTGGACTAAAGACATGTATGTTAACTATAAAGGTTATTTGCTGAGCCCGTTGATTTGGCTCACACCACCACCCACCAGTTTTGCAGGTAGGAGAAGTTAGGGTATGCTTATATAGGAGTTAGTATACCGTAGAAGATCAAGACGGGAGATTTCGAGACTAAGGATATTCAGACGAGACTTTCGAGGATTAGTTGAGGCAGTTATTTCGATATTCGAGGTTTACCTATTTTGGAGTTTAGTGTTTATGTATATTTGACCATTGTATCGATTTAGAATTCTCTAGACATTGTATTAATGATGCTGATTATTTTATCGAGAGTTTTTAGTTCATAACGTTTCTGTTGATATCGAGTTGTGTTACTTGGTGACGTGCAATTAAATTTTATCGACGCCTTGTATTCTCCCTAGCGAGATACAGCGGGTGAGTCGTTTCGAGTACTAGGGCTCGGGACGGATCGCTACAGTTGTGCATAACCCGAGGATCAAGCCTTGTTCTTTTTGTAAGGTGATTCATTTCATAGTGAAATCCAAGGAAAGGTGTTACTTGGGACTGGAGTAGGTCACATTGACCGAACCAGGATAAATTCTCGGTGTTCTTGTCTTGTTTTCTACCTTTCTGTTTTCTGCCCGTTTTTACTGCAGTTTGCACACAATTTCTCACGATTTGAAAAAATAGCTAAACACTTTCAAAATTCGTGATTTTTGGTGGAGTTATTCTTTAGACTGTTAGCTTTCATTTGCAACAAAAATCACTTGATTTGAGCAAAGGAAAGTTAGTCTTTCAGTCTTTGCAACATAACTGCTCCAATCTGACCAGTTTTGAAAAAACTTGAATTCTGTATTAATCAAGAATTGGTTAAGGTCAGAGACTTTTGGAAACATCAACTAAACATGCTAAGGAGTGTTTTTATATAAACATCAACCTTTTTGGTTGAGTAGTCAAAGAGAAACATGTTTTTCAAAATCAGCAACATTCTGTCCTATTCTGTCCAGATTGATCATCTGAATCTTTTTATTTGTTTGAAAGCCCAAACGACCTTATTTTTGTCTACTTTTTGGACAGAGTCTTGTTAACACATTGAAGTTAAAATATGAAAATTTTCATAATTTTTGGAGTCGTGTACAAGGATTTTTGAATTTTTCAAAAATGGGTTCTGAATCTGAGGTAGTCTCAGATTCTGTTTTCAAAGGGGTTTTTAATTAAGGATAGTAGTGTAATTTCCGCTAACCACTATTCACCCATCCTCTAGTGGTGTTTATTGTAGGTGCACGGTCCAACAGAATTGAGGGGTTCATACTCTCTAGCGAACCTCTTAGTACGATTCGAACCCAACCGCTCGCTAATGAGCACTGCATCTTCAAAATTGTAACCTTCCCATGGCATATAAGGGAGTTCTTTTTCTTTTTGCTTACGATTTGAATTTTTTTTATTCGACAGTATACCAAGATTATCTCTGTTATGATGGAGAGACATTAGATTCTTGATTAAAGGTTGCAATTCGCTAAAGCTACTGCTCGTAGTCATAGGAGGAGCTCATAGGCATTATTTTTGTAAAAAAAAGAATTAAGAAATATTCATGGTAGGAAGTGTCATTCCAATGTCATAGAAGGTTGGTTGGTTAGCGAGCAAGTCTTGAGTCCGGGCAAAACCAATAAATAAACAAAGAATTATAAATCTCCAAAATAATAGATAGAAATATGGCAAAAAGGGCCACGGGTGGTTTCTTGGTCCTCTATCGGTACTTGTGGAAAGCGAAATAGGAGCAGCCTAAACCGTTAAAATGAGGTTGTGGGAGAGCACTTAGCCATGCTTAATAATTGGAAAAACAAGCACCATGGAAATACATGCCACTCGGCCACAGAAAGATGAATCCATGGTGTCCTGGGGATAAAAATTTGGATATTTAATGACAAGGAATAATAAAACAAAACCTTACTTTTCAAAGCTAAACCCCTTACAAATCTGGCTCTTTTTTCTTTGAATCTCTAGTGAACCTCTCAATCCCTTAAATCTTAAAATAAAATTAAGGGATCTTAATTCATGAGTCGTAAGGAGGGATTTATGTCACCACAAACATAGACTAAAGAAAGTGTTGGATTCAAAGTTGGTGTTAAAGAATACTCCCACCAGGAAGACTTCCTCCAAGAAGAGTTCACCCTGATTTTCCCTCGCTTGCTCCAAGCGAGTGGAATACTTGAAACGAGCATGGGAGCGAGCTCCATACTTGGAGAGAGCAGAAAACCCCTATGTTAGGCAGCCGTAATATTTTGTTACGTTTTACCACTGTTACGACAAAAAGAAAAGGTTACAGACAAGCTCTGGGATCATGTATTACACGGTAGAGATATGAGCATCGTGCGTGGCATGACTTTTGTTGTGTGTGACATATAGAGGAAGGCATGCATCATGAAGTTGCGCATTATTATGTGGAGTGACTTACTTTCCGCAGTTTATTTGCTCCATTGGTATGTATTGTTCTCTTCTTTGTTTAGGTGATTATTTGTTTGTTTGTATATCATATCAGAGAAGAGGAAGCATCACGGTAATGTAGATTGAGCTGATGAATTATTTATTTGTGTTTCTTTTGAAGTGTTAACTGTTAAAGATAATCAAGTGAAATTATTTGTGGACTAAAGACATGTATGTTAACTATAAAGGTTATTTGCTGAGCCCGTTGATTTGGCTCACACCACCACCCACCAGTTTTGCAGGTAGGAGAAGTTAGGGTATGCTTATATAGGAGTTAGTATACCGTAGAAGATCAAGACGGGAGATTTCGAGACTAAGGATATTCAGACGAGACTTTCGAGGATTAGTTGAGGCAGTTATTTCGATATTCGAGGTTTACCTATTTTGGAGTTTAGTGTTTATGTATATTTGACCATTGTATCGATTTAGAATTCTCTAGACATTGTATTAATGATGCTGATTATTTTATCGAGAGTTTTTAGTTCATAACGTTTCTGCTGATATCGAGTTGTGTTACTTGGTGACGTGCAATTAAATTTTATCGACGCCTTGTATTCTCCCTAGCGAGATACAGCGGGTGAGTCGTTTCGAGTACTAGGGCTCGGGACGGATCGCTACAGTTGTGTATAACGCGAGGATCAAGCCTTGTTCTTTTTGTAAGGTGATTCATTTCATAGTGAAATCCAAGGAAAGGTGTTACTTGGGACTGGAGTAGGTCACATTGACCGAACCAGGATAAATTCTCGGTGTTCTTGTCTTGTTTTCTACCTTTCTGTTTTCTGCCCGTTTTTACTGCAGTTTTCACACAATTTCTCACGATTTGAAAAAATAGCTAAACACTTTCAAAATTCGTGATTTTTGGTGGAGTTATTCTTCAGACTGTTAGCTTTCATTTGCAACAAAAATCACTTGATTTGAGCAAAGGAAAGTTAGTCTTTCAGTCTTTGCAACATAACTGCTCCAATCTGACCAGTTTTGAAAAAACTTGAATTCTGTATTAATCAAGAATTGGTTAAGGTCAGAGACTTTTGGAAACATCAACTAAACATGCTAAGGAGTGTTTTTATATAAACATCAACCTTTTTGGTTGAGTAGTCAAAGAGAAACATGTTTTTCAAAATCAGCAACATTCTGTCCTATTCTGTCCAGATTGATCATCTGAATCTTTTTATTTGTTTGAAAGGCCAAACGACCTTATTTTTGTCTACTTTTTGGACAGAGTCTTGTTAACACATTGAAGTTAAAATATGAAAATTTTCATAATTTTTGGAGTCGTGTACAAGGATTTTTGAATTTTTCAAAAATGGGTTCTGAATCTGAGGTAGTCTCAGATTCTGTTTTCAAAGGGGTTTTTAATTAAGGATAGTAGTGTAATTTCCGCTAACCACTATTCACCCATCCTCTAGTGGTGTTTATTGTAGGTGCACGGTCCAATAGAATTGAGGGGTTCATACTCTCTAGCGAACCTCTTAGTACGATTCGAACCCAACCGCTCGCTAATGAGTACTGCATCTTCAAAATTGTAACCTTCCCATGGCATATAAGGGAGTTCTTTTTCTTTTTGCTTACGATTTGAATTTTTTTTATTCGACAGTATACCAAGATTATCTCTGTTATGATGGAGAGACATTAGATTCTTGATTAAAGGTTGCAATTCGCTAAAGCTACTGCTCGTAGTCATAGGAGGAGCTCATAGGCATTATTTTTGTAAAAAAAAGAATTAAGAAATATTCATGGTAGGAAGTGTCATTCCAATGTCATTCATTTTCGCATAGAAGGTTGGTTGGTTAGCGAGCAAGTCTTGAGTCCGGGCAAAACCAATAAATAAACAAAGAATTATAAATCTCCAAAATAATAGATAGAAATATGGCAAAAAGGGCCACGGGTGGTTTCTTGGTCCTCTATCGGTACTTGTGGAAAGCGAAATGGGAGCAGCCTAAACCGTTAAAATGAGGTTGTGGGAGAGCACTTAGCCATGCTTAATAATTGGAAAAACAAGCACCATGGAAATACATGCCACTCGGCCACAGAAAGATGAATCCATGGTGTCCTGGGGATAAAAATTTGGATATTTAATGACAAGGAATAATAAAACAAAACCTTACTTTTCAAAGCTAAACCCCTTACAAATCTGGCTCTTTTTTCTTTGAATCTCTAGTGAACCTCTCAATCCCTTAAATCTTAAAATAAAATTAAGGGATCTTACTTCATGAGTCGTAAGGAGGGATTTATGTCACCACAAACATAGACTAAAGAAAGTGTTGGATTCAAAGTTGGTGTTAAAGAATACTCCCACCAGGAAGACTTCCTCCAAGAAGAGTTCACCCTGATTTTCCCTCGCTTGCTCCAAGCGAGTGGAATACTTGAAACGAGCATGGGAGCGAGCTCCATACTTGGAGAGAGCAGAAAACCCCTATGTTAGGCGGCCGTAATATTTTGTTACGTTTTACCACTGTTATGGCAAAAAGAAAAGGTTACACACGAGCTCCCGTTCTGCGACGTGGTGGCAGGACCGCTAGGGGAGTGGTTCCGGGTGTAGATAGGGTTAAATCTGCAGGGGTCGTGCAAATACATAGGCCCCTTCTCTTTTGGATGAATG
>AP025048.1:20280068-20409418 GCA_036186865.1 Eustoma russellianum | reverse complement strand
TAAACTCGGACTCGGATAGGATTGTGCGTGCCGGGCCCTTCGGGTGTCATATTTTGGCCGAGTTTGCCATACCTTCGGCCCCTATGTTAGGCGGCCGTAATATTTTGTTACGTTTTACCGCTGTTACGCCAGAAAGAAAAGGTTACACACGAGCTCCCGTTCTGCGACGTGGTGGCAGGACTGCTAAAAATGGAAACTTAAGTAAGGTAAGTGCTTTAGAAACATTTGCCATATAGGTCCGAATTGGGCATCCAATTGCTTTGATTTGAATTATCCTTCTAGAGCCCAAACCTCCATTTCTCCTACCCATTGTCCCCTGAATCGCCCGGCCTTCGAACCGTACGTGGGTTGAGTTTCTGCCTCATACATATCTTTAGCCGTTACATAGCTAGGACCGAAGTCTTAATCCTAAAATATAGGGGCTCAAATACGGAACAATGCGAAATAATACTTGGGAGCAGGAGATTCAATTAATCGAGATTCCAATGCCTAATCATTATATTCAATAATTATTTTATTTTTATTTTGTTAAAATTTAGTTAAAATTCAATATTCTATTCTTTTCTATAGAATCCATAGAATTTGGTTCTAGTTAGATAATCTCGACCTTCCGTTAATTTCTGAATTGTGACAAAAGTTTTGATATATAAAAACAGAAGAAAAAAAGAATAAATGTCAGGATTTTATCTTTTATTTATGATCCAATTTGAGTCCCTCTACAGGATAGACCTCACCAGAAAATTGAAGAGTAAAAACAATATTTCATTCATTCTCTTCAAATTTCCTTTTACTTAAGAGCATTTAAGTGTCAGCGGGCCTAAGACTGTTGTACGGGATTATATAAAAATAAAACTATATAAATATAAATCGTACGTACGTACGTATAAATATATATATATATATATATATATATATATATATATATATATATGTGTGTGTGTGTGTGTGTGTTTGTGTGTATAAACTTTCAGATTAAAAGTAAGCAATGACTATGCAAGTGTCAATACAAAGGCCCAAGGCTGCTAGATGGAGTTAGGTGGCATGGTGTGTTGAGTTATAGGTTGGTTTAGCCAAGGAGCTGAATCACTCAAGAGGTAGATTATACCATCCCAGTTCTACATCGCAAAAGAGACTAATCAAATTAAATGTAAAATAAGTATGTGACTAGATATCTAAACGAAACTTATGTTAACCAATATTGGAGTGTTTAAACGGGTGGAATGTCACCCTTACCCTACCGAAAAAGGGATTACAAAATTGTAGGAATAACGTTTCCAAATTGATGTTATAAAACATCATTCATAGATCTAAGTATCTAAAGTGAAACACATAGTCCTGTATTATCTTAAATTTTTGATATTCCTGATTTTTTTGTTTGAAATTTGTATTAAATAGTCCTCCTTTCAAATAAATTTCCTACTCTCATTATGATAATGGACCGATAATTATGATAAGCTGATAATTTTGAATTACATAACCCGCCTTCAATATTCTTTTCCAAGCAGTAATGATAAAGTAACATTATTATAATTCTTGTAACCTAAAAAATGCAACCGAAACCTTCCACAAAGGAAAAATAAGAGGAAAAAGAACATCAAAACTTCAAATTATCATAACACGGAAACATCGGAACAAAAAGAAAAAAACACGAAAACAACTATCAAATTGTTTTGATAGTTGTGTCTTAATAATTTCTATTCCCCTTATTATTATATCTTCCCCTTAGGTGATGCACTGGTGAACATTATATGATCACTATGGCTTTGGGTAAACTTAAGGTCCTTCACAGTTTGATTGAATGTCTTAAACTAACCTCTTAGTGATTGTTTTAGTTCATATAGAAATTTCTTTAACCTAGAGAACTTATTCTGATTGGTTCTGTCGCTAAATCCTGATTGTGTGCATATGTAAACCTCTTGTACTAAATCTCCATTCAGGAATGCGTTTTTAAACTCTAGCTAATAAAATTCCCAGTAGAGATTAAGTGCTATAGGGAAAATAATCCTAATGGTATTAAGTTTGGCGACTGGGGCAAAGATTTCTAAATAATCTACGCCATATGTTTGGGTGAACCTCTTTGTTACCAATCTTGATTTGTATTTGTTCACAGTTGTGTCATTGTTGAATTTAATTCTGAACACCCATCTACATCCATCAGGTTTTATAGTTGCCGAGCTGGGTATTAACTCCCAAGTTTAATTCTTCTCTAAGGCTTTCATTTTTTTCGTATACAACATTCTTCTATTCAGGCCATCTTAGAGCTTCTTGTGTATTTTTGGGCATGACTTTATTATCAAGTGAACATATAAATGTCTTAAAGGCAGGATTCAACTTGTTATATGATACGAAGTCCTCTCACTACAGATAAGAATTTTAATGCATTCTCTTGTGTATTTCCTCAATGCTATAGGTATATCATCTATCTGTGGTTTGTTTTCGTATTCAGCAGTAGTTTCCTCTAATGAACCATCTTCTACCAATGTGGCTATGTGTATTCAAGTGAACCAAGTCGTCTATCCAATCCAAAGGTTTTGTGATCATCAGAAGTCATCGGAATATTAGTTCTGAGCTAAGAATTTGTCATGCTAAACTGCGGTATCAAGTTGAAGAGCTGCAGTGTTGAGCTCAGTTGACTGCATCGGTGCATTTACCTTATGTTTCAGCAAAGCCAAGCTTTTCGCATGCATTGGAGATTGTGAATTACTCCATTTGAAGGAGGGTTCCAAGAAGACCCCATATTACGACCTAGTTATGAAACAAGTTGACACAAAGCTTTCCATAAGTAGGTCATTGCAGAAGGTAGCTCCTGATATTAAATCGAGAACACACACGATGAAAAAGCGAATGACAAAACAAAAATGCAATAGGAAGAACACGAAATTTCTTGTGGAAAAGCCCTCTTGGCTGGCTCAAAAACCACACACATATATCTGGCCTATATGCTTGTATTTATAGGAGAATTCTACAAGGAGATAACATAGAGTACAACTAGGCAACCTATACAAGAGGAGATAAGGATAAGAGTCATATCCGAAATCAAGTACTTGAATCTTATGGTAATTCATAATCCTAAACTTGTCTTCATCCTAACGATCTCCCACTTGAAGACGGGTTTCCAACACTTGTAACTCAACAATTATCCTCCATGTTGCATTTTTATCCTCTCCATCCGAACGAGGCCAGTGACATTCGGCTAACACTGTGCAAGTCCAACCGAGAGTTTGTATAACGTCAACTTCTCCATGGTAACGGTTTTCTTAAACATGTCTGTGGCATTTATTGCACCTGCAATCTTCTTCATCGATAATGTCCCATCGTCCACTAACTCACGTATGCATTAATACTTTAGTTGAATATGCTTCATTCTCGAGTGATATATTGTATTCTTCACGAGACACAAAGCACTTTGACTATCGGTGTAGGGCGGTCTTCTAGTTTTATCCCTTTCGATTTTCTTCAAAAAATTAAGTAACCATACCATCTCTTTTCTAGCTTCAGAGAATGCAACATATTCGGCCTCTGTCATAGAAAGAGCTACACATTTTTGCAATCTCGACATCCAACTTACCACCGTACCACCACATGTAAAATTACAACTAGAAGTACTCTTCCATCCGTTTGTGTCTCAAGGTCCTCATTAACGAAGCCTTCAAGTCCCACACAATATTTCTTGAAACACAATGCAACATGTGAAGTACCCTTCAGATATCTCAGCATCCACTTAACCACCTCCAGAGTTCGACACCAGGATTCGCCACATAAAGGCTCACTACTCCCACTGTATGAGCAATATCAGGTCTCGTACAAGCCATAGCATACATGGGGCTTCCTACACCTGAGGAATATGGTACTTTATACATATAATTATGCGCCACATCCATCTTTGACGACTGCGATTTCGACAACCTGAGTTGTCCTCCCAATGGTGTAATACTTGGCTTTGCATCTTGCATCAAAATCGGTCAAACACCTTGTTGATATATTTTTCTTGTGACAAGATCAACGAACCTCCCACTCGATCTCATAGTATACGCATGCCAAGGATTTGATTCACCGGACCTAAGTCTTTCATCTCGAACTCTTACGCTAACTCTTGTTTCAGCGCATCGATCTCGTTCATGTTAGCTCTAGCAACAATCATGTCATCATGATGAGGATCGGAGATCCCATCAAGAGGTCATGGGCCCTATGAAAAGAAGGAGGGCAAGATAACTTAGACATCAAGTTGGAACTTTCTTGTACAAGCATGTTTAAGATGAACCTAAGGCTCATTGGGTTCATCTCATGGAACCCGCATTGTGAACGTGTTCTCCCAACCCCCCAAAAACGTGTGTTCTTTCTTTTGAATTTTGTCTTCTTTTCTTGTGATCCTTGTTTTATGTGTTTGCCTTGTAGGTAAGTAGGTGTATGCAAATTTCCAAGTAAAAGGAGGTCCAAAATGGATTAAGGGCGTGTGTTTCAAAAAGGGAGACAAAAGGAATGTTGTCTTGAGAGGAATGATTGTCTCCACAAAGACAAGTTCAAATGTGGTCCAAGAAGGAATTCCTTTTAAAAATGAACTCAAAATTATCTCCAACATTCAACAAATGGGGAAGCCACTTGAAGATTCAAAAATGGAGTTGAAATTTAATTTAAACTTGAAGTTAAACTTGAATTCAAATTCAACCATGCTTTGAATTTCAAGTACCAACCAATTTGAGACTTAAAATTTCAAGACACAAGATAAAGGTCTTATCCAAGCCATCCACACGCCATTCTTGAAGCAAGGAGGAGATGAGATCACAATTCAAAGTTGAATCCAAAATTGAATTCAAATTCAAACTCAATTTGAATTCAATCTTCAACAAACCTTTGAATTCAATTACAACCACTTTATGAACATCAAATCAAGTCTCCAACGCCCTCGTTACTCATCAAAAGCGGCTAGAAGAAGTGGAGAAGATGATCAACAAACCAATTCAAATTCAAAGTCAATTTGGATTCAAACTTCAACAAACCATTGAATTCAACCCCAACCACTTTATCATCATCAAATCAGGACTCAAACACCTCCATTTACTCATCATACACGTCTGGATGATAGAAGATGACAGAATTTCAAATTTTAGCTAGAATTTGTTTTAGTTTTGAATTCAAACAATTTTTAATTTTCAAACACTTGTTAGCTAGCTTATTTGAACTAATTTCTACTCATCCTAAGGCTGATAGGGATGAGATTTTCAGCCTATAAATAGAGCCTTTGGGCAAATGGAAGGAACAACTTTGGATGAAATAAAAAATTTCGACATTTTTCTTCACTTCTTGTGAGACGTTTTCTTGGTTTTGCATGAAAATCCTAGGTTAATATCCTTCAAAGTTGAGCATTTTGAAGTTGTTGCCATTGCTTAAAGGTGCCGTCCAGGACGGCCATTGTGGTTTGCCTAATCAACGACCATCTTAAAGTGTTGGTTTGTGCTCGTTGAGCCAATCGTTTGTTTCACTAAGGAAGCAATGGGAAGTCTTCTTCCTTTTGTCTAAACCATAGTGAAAGACGTTTGGAAAGTGGAATTCTTGGAGGCCACGTCTTGCATGCATCAAATTGGTATCACAGAGCAGGTTACTCTATTCCACCATCTACTATCGTTTTCTTTTCATTTGAGTCCATTCATTTCAAGTCTAATTAAGTCGTTCTTTTACCCCATTCTACACATCATTTGTGTCTTCCATACGTATAAAAAAATGTCCTAGAGTTTTTTAGTCTTTGCATTTTGCTGCATCTTGTTATTCATCAATCAAGTGTCATTTTTTATCTTTGGCGTCACCATCTGAACTTCTGTCATTCAAACTTGAACAAGTAAGGGTTTGTTGCATTTAGGATACATTCAGCTTTCTTTTTAACACTACAACCATCAGCCTATAAAGCCACCTCGGTTTCAAATCATCTTGTTGCTACCGAAGCTTTTAGTTGGTGATGATTGTATGCATCTTGTGATTCACATTATGAATTATTTCATGCTTTAAAACCAGCTATTCATACGTGTGTGTGCCTTCACAAGTAACTTTCAACCCCACTGAAACCCTAAACGTTCATCTATTTTCCCACAGCCCAAAAACCATTCCAAGACCAATCCTAAAACCCATCAACCAGATTCCAATATACCTTACTTAACCTCTTCACAAAAATCCTAAACCAATTTTGCCAAGCAAAGTCAGAATCAAAAGTTTCCAACTCATTCAAAAAAAAATCTTATCCCTAGAATTTGAACTTTGTTCAATTCTGTCCTAAAACCGTCCACTACCCAAATTGACCACACATATCTTTAATTACCAACCCAAACAACCTATATATACCATCCATTTAGATCCCAAAACTTCAAGTCCACAAAGAGCCCAAATCAACAAAAACCCCCGAATTGAAAACAAACCCTAACCTTAACCCTAATTCTTTCCAACCTCAATTTCCCTCGCTTCCATGGTTATTTTCCTACAATTAAAGGTAGCACACCACAATTCAAGGTCATTGCACTATTCTGCCCAAAAACGAAAATTCTTAGGGCAAAAGTGTGAAATTACATTCTGCCCCTATTCAAAAAAAGAAATTCGGAAACTGAGATTGCATCATACAATTATCAGCAAGAAAGGAAAGAAAAACAAAAGAAAAAGAGAAAATAAAAAGGGGAAAATGTTTGTGCAATACTTGAAATTCTTTTTGGTGCAATTTGGCAACCTTGGGTACCATCTTTCATTTTACTATACACAAACCGTCCTCCTACATTCATTCTCCTTATAATGCCCTTCTTGAACCAATCACACACTTGGATGCTCTATTATTGTATGACTTGAACCATTTTGTGGATAGTAAGTGCATAGAATCAAAATTAACTAAAGATTGTCCAGGCAACCCTTAGTTCATCTTTGGTACAACCCTATACATAAATTTTGGTTGCTTATTTTCTTTGAATCTTAGTAGAAAAGTTCACGTTTGTCTCTATTTTGCTTGATTCTGTTTTGATACTATTTGGCGCAAATCTAAAGCAGAAGGGAGAAACAAATGGAGATCGCTGTGATTTGCAGAAGCATTGGCAAAAACTTTCTTAATTGATCGCTTTGAATCATATTAACTTCAGGTTACCCAAGAAATAAAGTGGTAAGAGAGTGGAAATAAGAGAAAGAGTTGTGCACGTATTTTGTTTTCACTAATCAATATTTCGTTTTTGTTTGATCACTTTAGGTAAGACATGGAGAGCAGCACTCATTCCACGTCTAGCAAGTCAAAGGAGGCTGAAACCTTTGACAACACGCAACAACAAATGCTAAAAATGCTAAAGAAACTCATGCACGATAACGAGGTAATCAAACGTAGGTTGGAGGATGTTGAAAGGAGCCAAAAGACGAGCGATGGACAAGGCACTAGCAGGGCTGTTCCCATGCCTCAAACACGGCGGCATCCCCCAAAAGAAATTGAGGATGAAAATCTAAGACCACCACACATCGAGCCAAGAAGGTTTGTCCCTCAACCGAAACCAAGAAGATACGCTCCAAGAAGATACAATGGTAATCGCATTCCGTTTGAACAAGATGAGTATGACTTTGATGACCACCCTCCCCGTGGTTACCAAAGATGCCAAAATCCCCTTTTCCCACAAGATGACCATTTTCTAAAAACAAAAATAAACATTCCACTGTTTTATGGTAAAAGTAACGCGGAGGAATATTTGGAGTGGGAAATAAAAGTGGATCTAATCTTTTCTTGTACCAACTATAGGGAGTTACAAAAGGTGAGATACTCATCTATTGAGTTTTCTGGTTATGCGTTAAATTGGTGGACGAATTTCTGTAGAAATAGAACTAAAACAAGAAAACCTCCGATTGTGACTTAGGAAGAAATGAAATTTGAAATGAGAGAAGATTCATCCCAAACAATTTTGAAAGTTCTATTTTTACAAGCTTGCAAAACTTAAGACAAGGTTCCAAAAGCGTAGACGAATTTTACAAAGAACTAGAAATCTTGTTGGAAAGGTCTAACTTGCAGGAACCCGAAGAAGCCACCAAAGCTCGTTTCTTACATGGCCAAAACAGGGAGATTGCACAAAGGGTAGAACTTCAACTTTACCTCGACCTAACGACCATGGTTCACATGTCTGAGAAGATTGGGCAACAACTCAAAGTACGAAGTTCCTCCAATTTCAATTCCACTTATCGTACTAATCAAACTTCTTCAAGGTTTTCAAACAAGCCTTCAGAAACAGGAAGCTCACGGCTTAAAGGAGGCCAAACACGTGACCAAAGCATATCAAAAAAGGTTGACAACCGTGTGCAGGGCACACAAAAGCAAGATGACCGAGACCAACAAAAATCTCCTATAGGGAATTCTTCTGAACTCTCTAATAGGTTTAGGCACATTAAATGCTATAAATGTCAAGGTCGTGGTCACATAGGAAAAAAGTGCCCTAAAGCTAAACGAATCATGTTAATTGAGGAAACTAATGAATATGTGACTGAGTCCGAGCATGAAAATGAATCTGAGCATGATAATGAAACTGATCATGAAGAGGATCTAGGCGCACTAGATGATTAAGGAATTTGTTGTTGTGCGTAGAGCTTTGAATGTATATCCGAAATTAGATGATCACGAGCAACATAGAGAAAACATTTTCGATATCTACTGCATGATAAATAGTAAATTGTGCACTATGATCATTGATTCCGGTTCATGTGCGAATGTGGCTAGCATTGAATTGGCAAGAAAACTTAATTTGCCTACGACTAATCATCCGCATCCTCACAAACTTGCATGGTTAAATAATTGTGGTGAAGTTAGCGTCAGTAAGCAAGTTCTGATTTCTCTTAGCATTGGTAGTTACAAAGATGATGTTTTATGTGATGTTACACCAATGCATGCTAGTCATATTTTACTTGGTAGACCATGGAAATTTGATAGACATGTCACATATGATGGTTATTTGAATCGTTATTCTTTCAAATTGAATGGTAAACTTTACAAGTTTCATGCACTTACACCCCATAAAGTCCACGAAGATCACCAATGCATGTCTAAGTCTAGGACCGACCCTAAGGAGAAGGAACCTGAGCAGAAATTTGTGGAATGCATGAAAAGTGAGAACAAAAAACAAGAGAGTAAGGGAAAAGAGTTAGTACCCATATGTGTCAACAATTCCAAAAAGAAGTGTGGGTATTTTGCAAAGAAAAGAGAGGTCACACGAGCCCTTTATAGCAACCAAACCGTTCTCATCCTCATTCCCAAGGCGTGTCACCTTTCAATAGAGGAACTCCCACCAAATTTACCTACCTCTATTGCATCCCTTATCCAAGAGTACGATGTTCTACACTGAGCCACCATCCGGATTACCACCTATAAGAGGAATAGAACACCAGATAGACTTTGTCCCAGGATCCGTCCTCCCGAACCGACCAGCCTACCGAGCCAAACCTAAAGAAACCAAGGAAATCCAAAGGCACATAGAGGAACTCCTAGCGAGTGGACAAATCCAAGAGAGCCTTAGCCCATCACCCGTCCCTGTCATTTTAGTATCCAAAAAAGATGCAACCTAGAGAATGTGTACTGATTGATGTGCCATAAACAAAATTACCGTCAAGTATAGATATCCCATACCTAGGCTGGATGATATGTTGGATATGTTGCATGGATTTAGATATTTCACCATAATTGACCTTAAGCAAGGGCACTTCCAAGTGTGGATACGAGAAGGGGACGAATGGAAGAATGCATTCAAAACCAAGTTCAGACTCTATGAGTGGTTAGTGATGCCCTTCAGACTCACCAACGCCCCTAGCACCTTTATGAGGTTAATGAATGAAGTCTTACGAGCTTTCATAGGACAAATTTGTTGTGGTTTACTTTGACGATATCCTAATCTATTCCCGAACCATGGAAGACCACCTTGAGCATATTAGAGCCGTTTTTGAGAAGCTTAAGCAAGAACAACTTTACGCCAACTTTAAGAAGTGCTCTTTTTGTTTGGAACGAGTAGTTTTCCTAGGCTTTGTCATTTTGGCTGAGGGAGTAGAGATGGATAAGGAAAAGATTAGGTCAATTATGGAGTGGCCTACACCGAAGAATGTAGGGGACGTTCGCAGTTTCCATGGACTTGCAAGTTCTTATAGGCGATTTGTCAAAGATTTTTCATCCATAGCTGCACTCCTAAATGAAATTGTAAAAAAAAGATGTGCCTTTTAGGTGGGAGGAGCCACAACAACAGGCATTTGATGAACTTAAAAGGAGGCTAACCACTGCATCCATACTTAGGTTACTAAATTTTGATGAGACTTTTGAGATTGAGTGTGATGCAAGTGGAGTGAGTATTAGAGCAGTATTGACCCAAGGTAAGAAACCCATAGCCTACTTTAGTGAGAAGTTGAAAGGTGCTGCACTGAATTACTCTACCCATGACAAGGAACTTTATGCCCTAGTGAGATCCCTACAAACTTGGCAACACTACCTTCAACCTAGAGAGTTTGTGATCCACACTGACCATGAGAGCCTCAAGTACCTTAAAGGTCAAGGAAAGTTTAACAAAAGACATGATAAATGGGTAGAGTTTATAGAGCAATTCCCTTACGTGATTAAGTACAAACAAGGAATGGACAATATAGTTGCTGATGCCCTCTCTGGGAGACACACGTTAGTGACTACATTATCCTCCAATTCTTACGATTCGAATCACTTAAGGACTTGTACCCTAACGACAATGATTTTGGCACCATTTTCGAGGCATGTTTAGAGGCACCCTTCGGAAAATTCTACATGCATGAGGGATATCTTTTCAAAGAGCATAAATTGTGTGTATCCCAATCATCCCTACAAGAAGCATTGATTAAAGAAGGCCATGGGGGAGGATTAATGGGTTATTTCAGAGTGTTCAAAACCCTTGAAACCCTTAAGGAACATTTCTATTGGCCACACATGCGCGTAGACGTTGAGAGGTTATGTGGTAGTTGCGTCACTTGCAAACAAGCCAAATCCAAGTTCCAACCACAGGGCCTTTACACGCCTTTACCCGTCCCTGATTCCCCTTGGACTGACAATTCCATGGACTTCGTTTTAGGACTTCCTAGGTCTAGAGGAGGCCGCGATAGCATTTATGTTGTGGTAGATAGGTTTTCAAAAATGGCACACTTCATTGCACGTAGGAAAGTTGATGATGCCACACATGTTGCTAATTTGTTCTTTAAAAAAATTGTGAGATTGCATGGCATGCCACATACCATTGTAAGTGATAGAGATATGAAATTTCTAAGTCATTTTATCGTGTTTTGTGGGCTAAACATAGTACCCAATTGTTGTTTTCTACCACAGCTCATCCACAAGCTGATGGACAAACTGAAGTTGTTAATCGTACTCCATCTCTACTTTTACGTGCCATTTTGCAAAAACATCTTAAACATTGGGAAGATTGTTTAACATATATTGAATTTGCATACAATAGCAGTGTCCAGCACGGTACATTGCATAGTCCGTTTGAAATCGTGTATGGTTTTAACCCCTTGTCTCCACTTGATTTGATTCCCATTCCCATACATGAACGTTTGAGTCTTGAGGGTAAACAAAAAGCAGAAAAGATAAAGAAACTGCATGAACATGTTAAAGCACAACTTGAGAAGAAAAACAAAGCATATGTAAAACGAGCCAACAAACATAGAAAACGAGTTGTGTTTGAACCGGGTAATTTGGTTTGGTTACATTTACGAAAAGAAAGGTTTCCCAATGAACGAAAATTAAAATTGTTGCCTAGGGGAGATGGACCATTCAAAGTCTTAAAACGCATAGGCGACGATGCCTACATCCTTGATCTTCCCGAGAGGTATGGTTCTATTTCTTCTACTTTTAATGTTGCTGACCTCACCCCTTTCACTGATGACCCTTTCGATTCGAGGATGAATCCTCTTGAGGAGGGGGGAATCGATGAGGATCGGGGATCTAATCTAGAGGTCATAGGCCCTATGACAAGAAGGAGGGCAAGAGAACTTGGACATCAAGTTGGAACTTTCTTGTACAAGCATGTTCAAGATGAACCTAAGGCTCATTGGGTTCATCTCATGGAACCCGCATTGTGAACGTGTTCTCCCACCCCCCAAAACGTGTGTTCTTTCTTTTGAATTTTTTCTTGTTTTCTTGTGATCTTTGTTTTATGTGTTTGCCTTGTAGGTAAGTATGTGCATGCAAATTCCAAGCTAAATGGAGGTCCAAAATGGATTAAGGGTGTGTGTCTCAGAAGGGAGACAAAAGCAATGTTGTCTTGAGAGGAATGATTGTCTCCACAAAGACAAGTTCAAATGTGGTCCAAGATGGAATTCCTTTTCAAAATGAACTCAAAATTATCTCCAACCATCAACGAAGGGAGCGGCCACTTGAAGATTCAAAAATGGAGATCAAATTGAATTTAAACTTGAAGTTAAACTTGAATCCAAATTCAACCACGCTTTGAATTTCAAGTACCAACCAATTTGAGACTTAAATTTCAAGACACAAGATAAAGGTCTCAGCCAAGCTATCCACACACCATTCTTGAAGCAAGGAGGAGATGAGATCACAATTCAAAGTTGAATCCAAATTTGAATTCAAATTCAAACTCAATTTGAATTCAATCTTCAACCAACCTTTGAATTCAATTACAACCACTTTATCAACATCAAATCAAGTCTCCAACACCCTCATTACTCATCAAAAGTGGCTGGAAGAAGTGGAGAAGATGATCAACAAACCAATTCAAATTCAAACTCAATTTGGATTCAAACTTTAACCAACCTTTGAATTCAACCCCAAACACTTTATCATCATCAAATCAGGTCTCAAACACCTCCATTTACTCATCATACATGGCTGCATGATAGAAGATGGCAATCTACAAGAATTTCAAATTTTAGCTAGAATTTATTTTAGTTTTGAATTCAAACAATTTTCAATTTTCAAAGACTTGTTAGCTAGCTTATTTGAACTACTCATCTTAAGGCTGATAGGGACGAGATTTTCAGCCTATAAATAGAGCCTTTGTGCGCATGGAAGGAACAACTTTGGATGAAATAAAATCTTGACATTTTTCTTCACTTCTTATCAGACATTGTTTTCTTTGTTTTGCATTAAAAACCTAGGTTAATATCCTTCAAAGTTGAGCATTTTGAAGGTGTTGCAATTCCTTAAAGGTGCCGTCAAGGAGGGCCATTGTGGTTTGCCTAATCAACGACCATCTTGAAGTGTTAGTTTGTGCTCATTGAATCAATCCTTTGTTTCACTAAGGAAGCAAGGGGGAAGTCTTCTTCCTTGTGCCTAAACCATAGTGAAGGATGTTTGGAATCATTGGAGCCCACGTCTTGCACGCATCACACATACATATAACAATAAAATGATGTAGGAGCTGCAAAAAGACTTGAAATAACAACAATGATACTACTCATGAATTTATCGACCCTTTATACTATTGCCTTGGAACTTGCTTCAAGCCGTATATACTTCTATTCAATCTACATACAAGACCCTCTTTTCCTTTGACTTTTAAACCCTCGCGCTGCTCCGTATAAGTTTCTTCTTCTTATTAACCATGAAGAAAGGTCGTCTTTACGTGAAGTTGTTCAAGATGGAGATTCTCGATCGCCACAATGCTGAGTGCTAACCGAATTGAGGATGAGACACACTTGAAGCTCACAAGCATTTGTTGAATTGTCTAGCTATCATCTTCTTCTTTTTGTTGTTCTTGTTCCATTCTTTGTAGCAAAGGTGTTCTTGATATTTTTATTGTGCTACAAGCCTCTTGAGCTTCATTTATAAGATTGATTAGCCATTCTTATAAGGCTATATCAATAGGTGGTAGACGTGTTGTGTTGTTTAGAAGGTGATTATCCAAGTCTTGAATAGAGTTGGTGTATAACCCAAGGATCAAGCTTGGTTCTTGTTGTAAGGTGATTCATTTGACAGTGAAATCCAAGGAAAGGTGTTCCTTGGGACTAGAGTAGGTCACATTGACCGAACCAGGATAAATCCTCGGTGTTCTTGTCTTTTTTCTTCATTTCTGTTTTCTGCCCGTTTTTACTGCAGTTTTCACACAACTTCACACGTTTTGAAAAAATAGCTAAACACTTTCAAAATTTGTGATGTTTGGTGGAGTTATACTTCAGACTGTTAGCTTTCATTTTCAATAAGAATCACTTGATTTGAGTAAGGAAAAGTTAGTCTTTCAGTCTTTGCAGGATAACTGCTCCAATCTGGCTGCAATCTGACCAGTTTTGAGAAAACTTAAATTCTGTATTTATAAAGAATTTTTAAGGTCAGGGCCTTTTGGAAACATCATCTATACATCCTAAGGAGTGTTTTGATATAAAGATCAACTTTGTTGGTTGAATATTCAAAGAGAAACACGATTTTCAAAATCAGCAACATTCTGTCCAATTCTGTACAGATTGACCATCTGAATCTTTTTATTTTTTTTGAAGGGTCAAACAATCTTATTTTTGTCTGATTTTTGGGCAGAGTCTTGTTAGCACATGTAAGTTAAATTCTGGAAAGTTTCATAATTTTTGGAGTTGTGTACAATTAGTTTTGAATTTTTCAAAAACGGGTTCTGAATCTGAGGTGGTCTCAGATTCTGTTTTCAAAGGGGATTTTCACAAATGGTTGTAGTGTAATTTCTGCTAACCACTATTCACCCCCCTCTAGTGGTGTTTATTGTAGGTGCACAGTCCAAGAAAGAACATACTTACGTTGGTTTAACACCATGCCAGCAGTGGAACGAGCAACTTCAATCCCAAAAAAATATTTAAGAGGGCCGAGATTTTTGATCTTAAATTTGTGATCAAGATAAGTTTTTAAAGCTGTGATGCGATTAAGATGATTTCCAGCTACAATGACATCATCATCATAAATCAAAACGGCGACAAAAGATGACGAGTCGGATAAGAGAAACAAAGATGGATCCGCATGGGATTGCGTATAGCCAAGGGCAGTAAGAGAAGTAGTAAATTTAGCATACCAATTACGAGATGTCTGACGCAAGCCATATAAAGACTTGCGCAACTTACAAACGTGACGCTCCCCCTGACTAGAGAAACCAGGTGGAATGCACATGTAGACATCCTCAGTGAGATCACCATGCAAAAAGGCATTATTGGCGTCTAATTGATGAACATGCCAACGGCGCACCATAGCAACTACTAGTAGACACTGTACTGTGACCAATTTAGCCACAGGAGCAAAGGTTTCGTGAAAATCAACACCCTTAACTTGGGTATATCCATGCGCCACCAAGCGAGCCTTATAACGTTCGACAGTATCCTCTGGGTTATACTTTATTTTGTAGACCCATTTGGAGTCAATAGTACGTTTGCCAGGGGGCAAAGGAACAACAGTCCAGGTATGATTAGCTTCAAGAGCTGCAATCTCACGCTGCATTGCTTCGCGCCAATGGGCATGTTGAACCGCCTGCTTAAAAGAAACTGGCTCATCTCCTGCGGTGATGACCGCTACTAAACCATGATAAGAATGTGATAAGCGAGCATAGGAAAGAAAACCAGATAAAGGAAATATCGTAGAGTTTGCCGTAGGAGGGGGCGATGCAGCAGATGGTACAAGAGAATGAGGCAACACAACATTAAAATTCGTAAGACGACAAGAGAATTGACGAGACCACAGGCTATGCGAAGGATGCAAGAACTGCATCAGTAGGAGATTCTTCTTGTTCTTGAGCGACTTCCTCAGGAACTTGTTCCTGTGGTGCGATACTACTAGGATGAGATACATGTGGTGCGGGTAACGCTAGTGCTATCTCCCCAAATGTTGGTTCGATTCGCATTTCTATCGCATCTGAGTGACCCTCATCTAACTCAATGATCTGCTGATGCGAATCGTTCCCCCTACCAAAGGATCCTCAAAGAACCTTATTGAATTTGTCTCAAAAAATATTTTACTTGTGGGATCGTAGAATTTGTAGCCTCGTGACCTTTATGTGTAACCAACGAAATAGCAACTAATTGTCTTTGTGGGTCCAGCTTTCTTTCAGTTTGTTTGTCAGGCTTTGCCTCTGCTGGAAAACCCCAAATCTTAATATGGTTAAGGCTAGGTTTGCGCTTAGTCCATAACCCGCAAGGGGTCTTGACCATTGCTTTACTTAGTACTCAGTTGATGATGTAAGTTGCAGTTTTAAGCACTTCTCTCCAGTGGAATAATAGTAGTGTAGTTTGTCTCATTGTACTATGTACCATGTACATAAGTGTGCGTTTTTATCTTTCAGCTACACCATTCATCCTTGGTGATCTACAATGGTGTACTTAGGGACGATTTTGATTTCCTCCAGGTTTAGCAAATGGTCTCGGACATTTTTCTCCGGATCCATTATATCGACCGTAGTATTCTTCTATGTGGTGTGATCTGACGGCTTTAATCCTTTTGTTGAGTTGCAACTCAAATTCAGCTTTAAAGGATTTGAACATGTCCAGTGCTTGCGCTTTTTCTTTAAGCAAGAATTTGTACCCAAATCGCCAATAGTCGTCAATAAAAGTGATGAAATAGGAGTGGCTGATTGAAATGGGCCACCTATCGGTGTGGATCAATTCTAAGAGACTATTTGCACGATTTGCTTCATATCTTTGGACTTTAGTTTGTTTTCTTTAGCACAAAATACACACAAATCAAAATCTTTTGAGTCTAAAGGATTGAGAATTTTTTTCATGGCAAGACGTTCCGTTCTTCCTTTGGTGTATCCTAAACATCGATGCCACAACAATCCTGAATTTTCACGAGTTAACTTTGCTTTAACATTTTGCGTAACGACATGGAAGGTTTTTTGGTTTGAAGCAACATTTATCGAGTAAAGCGTGTCAATTCCAGATATTTCTACCATGACCAATTAATCTAGACACATGATAAAGATGGAAATAGCCATTTCCAAGAAAACCATAATAACCACTTTTGTCCAATCGATAAAACGAAATATGGTTGCCTCTAAACGACGAAACCACAAAAGAAATACCCTCTTGCCATAAGGGTGTATTACCATTCCACATGATTCCTAGGCTAGCGATGGAGTCACAAATGGTCTCGCTTAAGAACTGATTTTCTTAGATGGAATCATGTGCATGGTGTATTTATCATAACTCAATGGGTCATCTATCACGAGTACTTTAAACTGCATTGGTTGATAAACCCGGATAGTATGGGTTATGTGCTGGTCAAAATAGTTAGCACAGTCAACTCAACCCATTGAATCAACTTGGTTGAACTCGGTCAAACCGGGTCAAACAAGATTTAGGTCCTAATTGGATTAGGCATGGGTATAGGTCATGGCCGGTTCAACGGATCTCCTTCTTTAATTTTTACTTTAAGGGTAGCAATAATTCCCTTTGGTTTGGGTTAAATCCCAAACCATGTAACTTGAACCGGGTCATTTTCAAAAGAAAATCAGACCATAACTTGTTTTACTTGCGTTTATTTATTTATTAAAATGAATGAATAACATAAATAAATGAAAAATAAATACATAAATAAACAAAAAAGAACAAATAATCTAGTATTCAAAAATTAAACTCAATACTTAATTATTATTATTTTGGATTTCTATAAAATAATAATAATAATTTATTATTATTACTATTTTCCTCAATATTCTTTAAGTAATAATAATAATAATTGAATTATTATCATTATTATTTACTTGGTTTTCCTTAAAGTTTTAATAATAATAATAATAATAATAATAATAATAATAATAATAATAATAATAATAATAATAATAAATTACTATTATTATTAAGTTTATCCAATATAATAATAATAACAAAAAATTGAAATTAATGGAGGCGGGTCGGATCGTGGGTCGGACCAAACCCAGACCCGTTCCATAACGTCCCCTCCTTTTTTGTTCATCAGCTTTTAGGCCAAAGCCCAAAATTGAGACAAGATCAGGTCGGGTAAGAATCCGCGGGCCCAATCTGGAACCCATTCCCTTTTTTGTTTAACTGCTTAGGCCGAAGCCCAGAATCTGAGGCAGGGCTGGGTAGAGTCGGAACCCGCCAGCTGATGCGTGTTAGACGTGGGCTCCAAGAATTCCATCTTCCAAACGTCCTTCACAAAGGGTTAGGCACAAAGAAGAAGACTTCCCCTTGCTTCCTTAGTGATAAAAACGTGTGGATCAAATGAGCAAGACCAACACTTCAAGATGGTCGTTGATCAGGCAAACCAATATGGCCCTCCTGGACGGCACCTTTTAGCAATGGCAACACCTTCAAAATGCTCAACTTTGAAGGATCTTAACTTAGGTTTTTAATGCAAAACCAAGAAAACAAAGTCTCACAAGAAGTGAAGAAAATATCAAGAATTGTTAGTCATCAAAGGTTCTGTACAAATCGGCCGAAGGTGGCCTATTTATAGATGCCTAAGACACTTTAAAAACTTGATATTATCTAAAAGAAATAGCTAGAAAACATTTGAATTGAACTTGAATTTGCTAATTGTTTGAATTCAAAAAATAACTAGAAAATCCTTGCAAAAAATCGGTTGACTTTCTCCTTGATTCAGCCGTGTATGTGGTCAGTAAATGAGGCCTTGGAGAGATGATTTGATGAGTAGGATGAGGTTGAACTTGAATTCAAAAGTTGGGTGAAGTTTGCATTCAAGTTGAGTTTGAATTTGAGTGGACCTTGAATTTGTTTGTTGTCTATCCTCCTCATATCCTTCCAGCCGTGTTTGTTGAAGAATGAAGAGTAGAAAATCTGATTTGATGATGATAAGATGGCTGGGATTCAATTCAAATGATGGTTGAAAATTGGAATTCAAATTGAATTTGAATTTGAATTCGAATTCAAACTTGGATTCAATTTGAATTGGAATCTATCCTTCTTTTCTCTTCCAAGATGGCGTGTACCTGGCTGGATATGTTGGCCGAAATCCTCTTGAAATTTAAGTCGCCAATTGGTTGAGACTTGAATTTAAATTATGGTTGAATTTAAATTCAAGTTTAACTTCAATTTGAGCTTCATCTTCTCTTCAATTTTTGGTCGGCCCCCTTGTTGGTATTCGGAGATGATTTTGATTTCAATTTGAACAAGAGATTCCATCTTGGACACATTTGAATTTGTCTTTGTGGAGACAAACATTCTCTTCAAGAAAACATTCCTTTTGTCTCCCTTTTTGCAACACACGCCTACCTTGCTCATTTTGGGCCTCCATTTCATTTTGGATCTTCCATGTACCTAATTTACCTAAAAACAAAACACATAAAACAAAGATCACAAGAAACAAGATAAAAAAACACACACGCACACGCATAAACGTTCAAAGAGTGGGTTCATTAAAGTGAACCCATGGAACCTTAGGTTCATCTTGAACATGCTTAAACAAGAAGGTTCCAACTTGATGACAAAGTTCTCTTGCCCTACATCTTATCATAGGGCCCTTGACCTCATGATGGGACCTTTGATCCTCATTGGACCCTTGATCCTCATCAACCCCCCTCCTCAAAAGGATTTGTCGTCTAATCAAAAAGATCATCAGTGGAAGGGGTGAGGTCAGCAACATTAAGAGTAGGCGAAATAGAACCATACCTTTCAGGAAGATCAAGGATGTATGCATTGTCACCTATGCGTTTCAAAACTTTGAAAGGTCCATCTCCTCTAGACAACAGTTTTGACTTTCGCTCATTGGGAAATGTAACCACACTAAATCACCAGGTTTAAACACAACTCGTTTTCGATGTTTGTTAGCTCGTCTTTCATAAGCTTTGTTTTTCTTTTCAAGTTGAGCTTTAACGTGTTCATGCAGTTTCTTTATCTTTTCCGCTTTTTGTTTACCATCAAGACTTGAACGTTCATGCACAGGAATAGGGATCAAATCAAGGGGTGACAAGGGGTTAAAACCATACACGATTTCAAATTGACTATGCAAGGTACCGTGATGGACACTCCTATTTATGCAAATTCGATACATGGTAAACAATCTTCCCAATGTTTAATATGTTTTTGCAAAATGGCATGCAAAAGTTGAGAAATAGTACGATTAACGACTTCAGTTTGTCCATCAGTTTGTGGGTGTGTAGTGGTTGAAAACAACAATTGCATACCAAGTTTAGCCCACAAAACATGCCAAAAATGACTCAAAAATTTCGTATCTCTATCACTTACAATTGTACGTGGCATGCCATGCAATCTCACGATTTCTTTGAAGAACAAATCAGCAACATGTGTGGCGTCATCAACTTTCCTACATGCAATAAAAGGTTCCATCTTTGAAAATCGATCAACCACAACATAAATTTTATCGCGCCCTCCTCGAGACCTAGGAAGTCCTAAAACAAAGTCCATGCAAATGTCAATCCAAGGGGAACCAGGGACGGGCAAAGGCGTGTAAAGGCCATGTGGTTGGGACTTGGATTTGGCTTGCTTGCAAGTGATGCAACTACCACATAACCTTTCGACGTCTATGCGCATGTGGGGCCAATAGAAATGTTCTTTAAGAATCTCAAGGGTTTTGAACAATCCGAAATGACCCATTAAACCTCCCCCATGGGCTTCTCTAGTCAATGCTTCTCGTAGGGATGATTGGGGAACACACAACTTATGTTCTTTGAAAAGATAACTCTCATGTATGCAGAATTTCCCAAATGGTTCCTCTTTACATGCTTCGAAAATGGTGCCAAAGTCATGGTCATCGGGGTACAATTCCTTAAGTGATTCGAATCCTAAGAAGCGTGAGGATAATGTAGTCACTAATGTGTATCTCCTAGAGAGGGCATCGGCAACTATATTGTCCTTTCCTTGTTTGTACTTAATCACGTAAGGGAATTGTTCTATGTAATCTACCCATTTGGCATGTCTCTTGTTCAAATTTCCTTGCCCTTTAAGATACTTAAGGCTTTCGTGGTCAGTGTGGATCACAAACTCTTTAGATTGAAGATAGTGTTGCCAAGTTTGTAGGGATCTCACAAGGGCATAAAGTTCCTTATCATAGGTAGAGTAATTCAATGCAGCGCCTTTCAACTTCTTACTAAAGTAGGCTATGGGTTTCTTACCTTGGGTCAAAACTGCGTCTATACCCACTCCACTTGCATCACACTCGATCTCAAAAGTCTCGTCAAAATTTGGTAACCTAAGTATGGGTGCAGTGGTTAGCCTATGCTTAAGCTCATCAAATGCCTGTTGTTGTGGCTCTTCCCACCTAAAAGGCACATCTTTTTTCACAATTTCATTTAGGGGTGTAGCTATGGAAGAAAAATCTTTGACAAACCGTCGATAAAAACTTGCAAGTCCATGAAAACTGCGAACTTCCCCTACATTCTTAGGTATAGGCCACTCCAAAATTGACCTAACCTTTTCCTCATCCATCTCTACTCCCTCAGCCGAAATGACAAATCCTAGGAAGACTACTCGTTCTGAACAAAAAGAGCATTTCTTAAAGTTGGCGTAAAGTTGTTCTTGCTTAAGTTTGTCAAAAACGGCCCTAATGTGGTCAAGATGATCTTCTATAGTTTGAGAATAGATTAGGATATCATCAAAATAAACAACCACAAATCGTCCTATGAACGTTTGTAAGACTTCATTCATTAGCCTCATAAAGGTGCTAGGGGCGTTGGTGAGCCCGAAGGGCATCACTAACCACTCATAGAGCCCAAACTTGGTTTTGAATGCAGTCTTCCATTCGTCCCCTTCTCTAATGCGTACCTGGAAGTACCCCTGCTTGAGGTCGATTTTGGTGAAGAATTTAGGTCCGTGCAACATATCCAACATATCATCCAGCCTAGGTATGGGGTACCTATACTTGACGGTAATTTTGTTTATGGCACGGCAATCAGTACACATTCTCCAAATTCCATCCTTTTTGGGTACTAAAATGACAGGAATGGCTGATGGGCTTAGGCTCTCTCGGACTTGTCCACTCGCTACAAGCTCCTCTACTTGCCTTTTGATTTCCTTGGTTCTTCGGGATTGGCTCGATAGGCTAGGTGATTTGGTAACACGGCTCCTGGGACAAAATCGTTTTGGTGTTCTATTCCTCTAATAGGCGGTAATCCAGATGGTGACTCGGTGGGAAATAGAACTTCGTACTCTTGGATAAGGGATGCGACTGAGGTAGGTAGGTTTGGTGGGAGTTCTTCTAGGGAAAGGTGACACGCCTTAGGAATGAGAATGAGGACGGTTTGGTTTCTATAAAGGGCTCGTGTGACCTCTCTTTTCTTTGCAAAATACACACACTTCTTTTTGGACTCGGTGACTCCTATGGGTACTACCTCTTTTCCTTGCTCTCTTGTTTTTTGTTCTCACTTTTCATGCATTCGACGAATTTTCTCTCAGCTTCTTTTTTCTTAGGATCGGCCCTAGACTTAGACATGCGTTGGTGATCCTCGTAGACTTTGTGTGTGGTGGAAGTGCATGCAATTTGTAAAGTTTGCCATTCAACTTGAAAGAATAACGATTCAAATATCCATCATATGTCACATGTCGATCAATTTGCCATGGCCTACCAAGTAAGATATGACTAGCATGCATTGGTGTAACATCACATAAAACATCATCTTTGTAACTACCAATGCTAAGAGAAATCAAAACTTGTTTACTTACGCTAACTTCACCGCAATCATTTAACCATGCAAGTTTGTAAGGATGCGGATGATTAGTCATAGGCAAATTCAGTTTTCTTACCAATTCGACGCTAGCCACATTCACACAAGAACCAGAATCAATGATCATGGTGCACACTTTACCATTTATCATGCAATGAATATGGAAAATGTTTTCTCTATGTTGTTCGTGATCATCTAATTTCGGATATGCATTTAAAGCTCTACGCACAACAAGAAACTCCTTAGTGTCAAAATCATCTAATGTGCCTAGATCTTCTTCAGGTTCAATTTCATTATCATGCTCAGATTCGTTTTCATGCTCGGACTCAGACACATTCATTTGTCTCCTTAATTAACATGATTCTTTTTGCATTAGGACACTCTTTTCCTATGTGACCACGTCCTTGACATTTATAGCATTTAATGTCCCTAAACCTGTTTGAGAGATCAGAAGAATTTCAGGTAGGAGCCTTTTGTTGGGCGCGGTCATCTCGCCTTTGTTTGGACTGCACACGATTGTCCATCCTTTGTGACGCAGCTTGGTCACGTGTTTGGCCTCCTGTAGGCTGTGAACTTCCCGTTCCTAAAGGCTTGCTGGAAAACCTTGATCAAGACTGATTAGTACGATAAGTGGAATTGAAATTGGAGGAACTACGTACCTTTAGTTGGTGTTCAATCTTTTCAGCCATATGGACCATGGTTGTGAGGTCGAGATAAGGTTGAAGGTCAACTCTCTGCGCAATCTCCCTGTTTAAACCATGTAAAAAACGAGCCTTGGTGGCTTCTTCGGGTTTTTGCAAGTTTGACCTTTCCAACAAAATTTCTAACTCTTTATAATACTCGTCTACATTTTTGGAACCTTGTCGTAAGTTTTGCAAACTTGTGAAAATAGAACTCTCATAATTGTTTGGGATAGAGCGTTGTCTCATTTCAAACTTCATTTCTTCCCAAGTGGCAATTGGCGGTTGTCTTGTCTTAGTTCTATTTCGACACAAATTTGTCCACCAATTTAGTGCATAACCAGAAAACTCAAGAGAAGCGTACCTCACTTTTTGTAATTCACTGTAGTTGGTATAAGAAAAGATTAGATCCACTTTTTTTTCTCATTCCAAACATTCTTCTACATTACTTTTACCATAAAACGTGGGAATATTTATTTTGGTTTTGAGAAAGTTGTCTGTAGGATCTGCAAGGCACCACTAGAAGGGGGGGTTTAATAGTGGGTGCGGAAAATGTGGTTTTTAAAAAAGTTTTAAACCAAAAACCCAACTTCTGAAAACAGTTTCTGTTTTCAGGACCAGTTTTAAAACATTTTTAAAACTAGGTTGCAGGTCTTCAAAAATTCAATCGACATATCAATCAATTTCTGATATTGCTCCATGGTAAACATAAGAGCAGCATGCTGAGGTTCTCTTGCTATGTCATATTGTACATTCTCTGCAACAATTTCATTAGGCAAACCTACATCACTTTGAAAGGAATTGACACAGTTTACCTGGGGCCTGACTTTGTACCCTAGAGGGTAGCCATGTTTTTTGTAACAACCTTCCACTGTGTTTCCAGTCATCCCATAGTGGGTGCATACAGGCCGCTGTGATCCATTATGGTATACTCTACCTGTACCCCTTCTAAAACCTCCAGCCCCAGGCCTGACACTATAAGTGTTTGTAGCAAATGCAGTTTGCTCAGCAGCATTACACATTAAAGCAGTAGGATTATTGTTAAACACATAGGCCTGCCCATTGTTCATTACCTTCCTTTCAAATTGAAGAGCCATCGAAAAAGCACTGCTCATGTTAGGCAGGGGAGGTGTAACACATACTTGAGACTTCACCGAATCAAAGTCATTGTTTAGTCCTTTTACAAACTTAATAACATAATCTCCTTCCACGAATTTCTTCATTTGATTTCCTACATCACAGGTACATCTGGTACATGTGCATTTTGGAATTGGCCTGAGTGCTAATATTTCTTCCCGTATTGATTTCAATTTAGAGTAATACTCATTGACAGACATGTTATCTTGTTTTGTAGCATAAAATTCTTCAATTAATTCAGACAATCTAAAAGGATCACCATTAGCATCCCTGAGTGTGAGATCTCTCCACGTTTCATAGGCAGTTTCGTACCACATTATGATCTGTGCTATTGAAGGAGCAACGCAGTTCTTAATCCAAGCATGTACCATTGAATTGGCTTGGTTCCACGATTGAAATGTGGCATCATCTTCATCTGTCCTCTGTAGAGTTCCATCAATAAAGGCCAGCTTATTCTTAATCGTCAAAGCCATCTTGAAGGTCCTACTCCATGAATGGAAGTTGTGACCAGTTAAAGGTGGTTGTACCAACACCACTGTAGGACTTTCGTTTGGATAAGCATAAAGAAAATTCATAGCGAGATTTTCTGCGGTAGAATTCGACATTGCAGCCATTACTCAAAATTGTCAATTCTAAGTTTCAATGCCCTGATACCATGATAAAATACATGATCTCGAGATAATTTCCAACCAAGCAATACAAACCACAGAAAGCATCATCAACAATGGAGAAATTTCTCCATGTCAACACCAAACCAGAAAATGAAATATAGAGATAAAAGAGAGGAGAAGCAAGAGAGAATACTGCGTTGAGAATTGCAGAGAAAAACTGATATGATTAATGCTCAAAATCTGAAGGATACAAGAAGTGTTCGACGTATTTAAAGCAATCGCAACACTACGCTAAAGAAGAAGACAGAACGTAAAATTACAAACATGCCCTTACTACTACAATTATAACCGCTACAAGAGGGCTATTCTTGTCCTTTTATAATTTTAAAACCAACTCCCTCCTTCTTCCGCCAGTCTTCTTCTTCCTCCCGCAACCTTCTCCACTCCAGCACTTATTCTCCTTCTTTGCCACATCCAAGCGCCATCTTAACCGCTTCTCTTGACTTGTAACGGCCACATTTGACCAGTTAGATATTTCTTCCAACAGGAGTCTTTGAAACACTTCCTTCCAGACTCTGTTGCTCCATCACCCTGCGCCACTAGTGTGCTGACTCTCAACACATAATACTTTGACCGAGATTCGCTTTTAAGTAGTGAATGACATAAATGGCGGCTGCCCAATGATCCGCCCGGGGTGCTTGTATAAATTGCGTAAAGGTTTGAACAACTTAAGAAAATTCAGGACGCATAACCGACTAGTAAATTTGTCGTCTAACTAAATGTCGATAATATTTTGAATCATGCAACAAAAGGGTGGTAAAAGATGTCACCTTGTGGTTTTGATCAAGAGGAAAGGTGGTGGCTTGGCCACCACAGAAGCCAGACTCCTTAAGAATATCAAGAGTGCATTTTTTAACAAAAAAAAAGCAGCACGAGCAACTTCAACTTCGAGAAAATATTTTAGAATACTGACATCCTTCATGTGAAAACACACCCCCCAAATAATCTTTGAAGTCCTGCGAGTGATGAGTATCGCTCCCGGAAATAATTAAATCGTCTGCATAAACTAAAACATCAAGAGAACTAGAGTCACGATGCAAAGTAAATAAAGAATAGTTGGCCTTAGACCGAGTTAAACGATAACTAATTAAGAAGGACATGAGTAAGCTTTGTGAACCAATAGCACTAAGCTAACCATAACTAAGAAGGGCATGAGTAAGCTTCGTGAACCAACAACGCGGAGCTTGAAGTCCATATAAATATTTTCAAAGGCTGCAAAAATATCAGGACAAGGAGTGGAATAAACAGAAGGTCGACTCATATATATAGATGGTTTCTTTATGATCATCGTGAAGGAACGCGTTATGTACATGAATTTGGTGAAGAAGGCAACTTTTCACAGGAGAGAGAACAAGGAAAACTCAAATAATAATCATTTTAGCAACAGAAGCAAATGTCTCATCATAGTGAAAATCCTAAACCTGTTTATTTTTCGAAATAACTAAACTAGCCTTGTGAGGTTGAATAGTAGCATCAAAATTATACTTGACACAATAAGCCATTTGGAGCCGATAGCTTGACACCGGCAGGAAGAGGCTCGAGTATCCAAGTATTATTTTGCTACAAAACTAGCATTTCATTGTCCATGGCAGCACACCAGCAAGCCAGTTGAACAGCTTCGGAGTTCTAGCAAGGCTCAAATCCAGGATGAAATAGTTACTAAAAAGTAGCGATGGTGAGGAGAAAAATTATCACAGTTAACATACTCTGCAATAGGGTAATAGGTACCTGAAAGATGTGAAGGATGGAAGATGATGCGAGCATTGAATTGTCATTTGCAGTAGTTGTACCAACTCGCTGAAAGAACATGTGTCGAACACATTAAAGAAGTAGAGAATTCTTGCTGACGCTGAAAGTAATGGAAGTGGCAAGTGTTGATCACGTGAGTGAGACAGTTGTTCTAGCGGTTGATATCAATTGCAGCGTGCAGGGACTTCATCATTTCCTAGAATGCAGGTGTAAAACTACCTGCTAGCAAAACTCCCCATCATGTGTCAACTCCACTTGTATCAGATCCTTTTCCTCCTACTGCCTTCTCACATATACCAAACATGCCTGTTCATAAAATGGATCTGGACTCTCACTCTAGAAGCTTACCTCCTTCAACACAAAACAACCATATGACATCCCCGTTTGCATCATCACATTCATCAGTTGGCTCCACTCTTAACACGCCTGACCCACATAATACACCTCAGCCCATCACGGGCATTAATATTTGTCTACCATTGCCTAATTTCCTTAGACCTATCACAATCAGAAAACAACCTATTAGGATGCAAGATACTGCTGCAACTCTCAAATCTCAAAGCCCTTCCTGAATCTTCCAATCACATCTCACCTCATTCTCTTCATAAAAGCTTCACCTACCAAACCATGACACCTCAATATAAAACCTATGTGTTAAATGTAGGGAAAAAGAGGGTTTGAGTGATTTCAAAATACATGATTTAAACGTGTTACAAAGAAATACATGGCATATTTTATGACATGACACGCACTTGCATAAAACTTGCCTTATATAGTTCATATGTAATGTTGTCGTACTAACGAGCCATGAAGCTTTAAAGCTTACATCAAATGGCAAACATTTGCTGTGTTTGAACTATTTTCAGGTGCCACCATTAATGAACTAAACTAGTTCATTAAGTGAAGTACTTAGTTAATTAAACTAAGTAGTTCATTAAAGGAAGCAATATTTGGAAAAGGCACAAAGGCAACAACTTGAAGAAAGGAAAGTTCTCCACTCCCTCTCCACACATATACACGCCACATTTAATTATATATATATATATATATATATATATATATATTTTCAAATTTTTTTTGAAAAAGGCACATACACATATATTCCAACGTACTACCGACACGTTATATATTTTACGTACGTACGTTAACGTTACACCATTATATTTAACTCATATTTATGAGTATATTCAGGTCTTATATCATATTATATAAGTCATGGTGATGACAAATTTAATACGACACGTTAAAAGGTTCTAAACCAAAAATTGTCGTATCGGGCGAATACCGAAACTTCGCCAACGTGTCACGTACTTTCCATAAATAGATGACCAGCCCCTACACTTCAAAAATGACCACAAATTTAGTGGCTTACATGATATGTACAGCCATAAAATCATTCCATGTTGGCACACACAAATCACCCCACATTAAGGACAAATTGTGGAGATTCCAATTTCAATTTGTCACATGGTTTAGGCGCCACTTTAAGATCAGCCTAAGTGCTTGATATTAAAGTTTAATTTATGTATATTATGTGTAACATAATATATATAACATGTGCAAAAATTTGGAATTTAATTAGAGAAAAATTGGGTAATTGATAAACGTCGAAAATTCGGTTTTCTACGTACATGACACGTGGAACATTTTTTGCATGGCATATAACATGTATCTAGAAACTTTTTACATATTTCATACATCTCAAAGTGTTCTAGAAAATTCAATTAATGGCTGATTGGAATATACCATGTGTGTATAATTAAATGTGCACTAATTTACAAAGTTTGCAAAAATAAAATTAAGCACATGGACAACCTTCATCACACGCCTATACCAGCTGTATTGGAGCATATGTGGAGCCTTGTTGGCATATTGATTGGTCAAGAATGAAGCATACAATGTTGATGACATAAAGGAAGGAGCTACACAAGGCAACATTTCAAACTTATGTCACATTTGTAACACATGCTGAAAATTTCAGCATGTGCATATGGCTGGCCGATTTTTATCCTTTATGAGCCATAGTTTGTTGTCTTGAATAATGTGGATTGATTGGAAGATCATATGGAAGTTTTTTGAATATTCTATGGAAACAAATAAGGTGATATTTTCAAATATCACACATGCTGAAAATTTCAGCATGTGTGGATGTATGTTGGCCAATTTCTAGGCCTCATTGGTGTCTAATATTTATTCCATAAATGATAAGAATGTCTTGTACTAAATGGTGATTGATTTCTTGTTTAATTTCAAGGATTAAATCAAAGTAAAATTGGCAATATTTTGAATAAAAGGTGAATGTTACACATGCTGAAATTTCAGCATATGAAGAGTCTCAATGGCCGATTTTATGCTCTAAATTCAACATATTTGATTCTTCAATCTTCAAGGAATTAATTTATACATACATGACAATGTTTTTAATATTGTGTGAATATCACACATGCTGAAAATTTCAGCATGTGGAATAAACACATGGCCGATTTTTATGATGGTTAATGTGACAATTTGTCTAGCTAATTTTGTGGGATAATCTTGTGACTTATGGCAATAAGTTTATGGATAATTGTCACATGCTTTTTGAGGTGTAATTTCAGATTTATCTAGTCATCAAATGATGACAACCTTCAACCAATCAATAAGTACCAAGTAAGCAAGAGTTTAATGATCATCCAATGAGGAGATGTCATGTAAGCAAGAACATGTCACAATGATGCAATACACTCTTCCAAGGACTTAGAAGATAATTTTCAAGAGGAGAATAACAACAAGGGGGGCGGCCAACTTGTTAAAAAGGAAGGAAGAGAGCAAAACAAAAACAAGAACAAGTCTTGCAATTTAAAAGATCAAAAACGTGTTCTAGCCTTCTCTTCTACACTCTCTTTCTTTCTTCTCTCTAAAAGCCTATTGTACTTACATTCATATACTTGAATAGGCTTCATATAGTCCACCACATATTCTTTATCACTGTAAAAGATTGATCAAGATATGATCAATCTTGCACTTGCAAGGTGGTGGTGTTCGTGACAATTGTATTCTCATACAAGGTTTGTAAAGGGTTGGAGTTGGTGTGTAACTCCATCAACCCCGTGGTAAGGTGTTCTTTGTGTTGTGTGTTTAGTGCTAACCGAGGAAGGTGTCCTCGAAGACTGGAGTAGGTTGTTTATAACCGAACCAGTATAAAATTCCTGGTGTCATTTACTTTCAGCACTTACTTTCTGTTTCAGCACTGTTTATCGTTTCTAATCACGTTCGTAAAAATAGTAAACGAATTTCAAAAATTACGTAACTTTCCAAAATCATAGCCATACGTCTCAAGGTTATTTTGGCACAAGTTTCAACCCTTTTGGACAAGTATAAGTCATCCAAATGTCCAAAGTTTTGAGACTAGTGCAGTCTGATTTTCAGGCTTGCAAAGGTTGAGACTATGATCGTATTTGATTAACTTCCCAAAATGGTTTTTCAAAACTGTTTCAACCCACTTAAATAAAACTAATAAGGGGTTAGTCATTAAATTTACAGAGCATTTGGAGTTAAGGACAAATAGGAATTAATTTTTCAAAACATACTACCAGTTCTGGCAGATTTGTGCAATCTGACCACCAACGATTTTTAAAGGGGTTAAAGGTTGAATTTTAATCTGAAATTTTTAGGAGATACTCAGAACATCAGAGACTAAGAGCTCTTCAAATTTCAGAATTTTTGAAGACCTGTAACCTAATTTTCAAAACGTTTCAAAATAGGTCCTGAAAACAGAGATTGTTTTCAGAAGTTGGGTTTTTGGTTTAAAACAATTTTAAAAACCAAATTTTCCGCACCCACTATTCAACCCCCCTTCTAGTGGTACCTTGCAGGTCCTACAAGTGGTATCAGAGCGCAGGAACACTCACATCAAAAGGATCCAACGATCTAAGTGAGATGGCAACCACAAACTTCAAAACCGAACAAGAAGGTATGTCCAGTCAAAGGCATCCTCTCTTTGACGGTGAGTCTTTCATTCAATGGAAGTTAAGAATGAAACTTTTTCTTATGGAAATTGATATTGATCTTTGGTCAATTATAGAAGATGGTCCTTTTGTTCCATCAAAATTATCCATTGTAGATAGAGTCACACTAGAGGTCATTAAGCCTAGGCAAGAGTACACTAGTGATGATAAAAAGAGACTAAGCATGAACGCTAGGGCATGCAGTTACTTTTAAATGGACTAAGTAAAAGTGAATCTAGCTATGTTCCAAATTGTTCTAGTGCTCAAGAAATGTGGAAAACTCTTGAAATGAAACACGAAGGCACTAGTCAAGTAAAAGAGTCCAAGATCAACATGCTTATGTCCACACTCGAGTCGTTTAAATTATTGCCAAATGAATCTATAGTTGATATGGATCTTCACTTGACTAACATTTATAATTCTCTTGAGTCTCTTGGCAAAGCATTTACTATGCAGGAAAAGGTACAAAAGGTCTTACGAAGCCTTCCATCCGAGTGGGATCCTAAAGTAACGGCAATAGAAGAAAGCAAAGAGACTAAGTCAATCAAGATGGAAGAATTAATTGGATCACTTAAGGTTTATGAGAACAAAATCACCATAAGGAAATCGGAATCATCAAAACAAGGTAAAGCTATTGCATTTAAATCAAATGAATACGTCTCTACTTCTTCCGATCACGTAGATGATAGTGATTCTGAATCCGATAACGATGACTTAATTTTATTAGCTAAAGGCTTAAGAAAATTCATGAAAAAGTCGTTTAGAAACAAAACTAAGGCAACTTCGACTAAAAGAAATAAGAACAAGACAAACGACAAGGATGTTAAATGTTATGAATGCGGTAAACTTGGACATCTTTCATATGACTGTCCTAATAAGGACAAGCAAATAAAAAAATACCCTGACAAGGATCGAAACAAGAATAGACTCGTCTCAGAACCTAAGCAAAGGAAACGAGCTCTTAAAGCCTCCACTTGGAGTGATACATCGGATTCCGAGACTGAAACAGAAGAGGAGACTGCACAAGTATGCTTTGTGTCCAAAGCATCAAACGAGGTATCATCTGACTCTGATTCTGACTCTGAGCCTTCTATGATGATCGTTTTAGTCAGTACTTAGAATTGCATAAATTCACTAAGACTCTTGCGAAAGAAAAGAAGCGGTTAATTGAAGACAAGAAGCTGTTAGAATCTTCTAACGAAAATCTTGTCGCACAATTATATGATTCAAAAGAAGAGTCGTCATGCATCATTAATGCATTAAAGATAGAGATATCATCATTGACCACGCAAAATAATGAAATGAAATCCGAGATTTCAAATTTGAAATCAAGGAATACAGACTTAGAGAAAATGATGAAACAGTTTGATACGGGATCTAACATGCTAGATCGTATTATTTTATCTCAAAAGCACGAAAGTGATAAAACGGGATTAGGATACATTGAGATATATGACGTATCCATTAAACCAACCAAGTTTGTATTGTCTAAGAAAGTAGACACTCCAAAAGCACATACTTTTAAGTGATGAATATTTAAAAATGTCACACATGGTGTTATATGTGATTAAAAGTTGAATAAGTTGAACAAGTTGACATCGATCTCTCAGGTTGTTGCACATCGATCGATCTATGTACATAAATCTCTCACATCGATCGATCTATGTAACGCAAAAAAGTTTAAGACCTTTCTGTGAGACATCGATCTCGAAATCTAAGACATATCGATCGATGTAGGTCAGAGGAAAACTCTGAAACTTTTTGTGAGACATCGATCTCTGAAGCTGAGACACTTCGATCGATCAATGTCTAGGGTTTTTAGAAATAATTTTCTAAAAAGTGATAAAATGATTGTTTTTATTTGTGCATGATTTATACATGCTCATTATGTGATTATTATGTATTTTTGGTGATTATTATTGTCTTGTGACTAACGTACCTTGGAAGTTTCTACAACTTACCAAAAAGGGCAAAATTGGTATTTTAAGTTTTGTAGGAACATCATATGGTGAAAAATATTTCAAATGCATATTATTATCTTGGTTATCATGACAAATGTGGTATTGTGATTATTTCTGACCATCGGGGGCATTTCTGGAGTTTTCTCACACAAGGGGTATTTTGGTCATTTTACCCCCAAGGGTATTTTTGGTATTTTCACTCAAGGAATCTCTTGAGCATATTATTATCTTCATTCTGGAGCTGTGTTATTATTATTTTGAAGATTATATGGTGATCTTATATCTTATTCTCTCAACCGATGATATTATTGACTATAGCTGGATATGTGACGATTTGAGATGTCACATTCTATTTTTTCTTGAAGACCTCTTATATATGTTATAAGAGGATATTAATCATCATCCTTTAGAGATTACAAGGTGTCCTTGGTGCAAGATTCATCACAATATGTAAAGGAGAAGAAAGTATGAATTTTGGTGTTATATGTTGACATAATCTTGTCAACACTTATTTATTATTTTTTATTCACAAAATTTGATTTGTTATACATACATACAACATCAAAAACGTCCATAAACAGGTGGAGAAGGTGGTATACTCATTTTATAACTTTTGGGCAAGTGGACAAATTCAAAAACAAGCTAGTTGGCAAAAGTTGTCAACTTGAAATTTCAAATTTGAATGTAATGGAGACAAGGTTGTTGGAGATGATTATGGAGGTGCTTTAATTCAAAATTCTCAGCCATCACATGGTCTAAAAGTTGGAGAGAATATGTCATCTATTCACACTATAAATAGGAGGCAAGGTGAAGAAGAGAAGACACACACTTGAAAGCAAAATTGAAGATTGTTGTCTTTCTATTCTCTTCTCATATTTTCGTTCATACTTTGTGTAGCTAAGGTGTTCCAATTTTTTTGTTGTCCAGCTACATTATACACACCTTCTTGGGTTGGATTTGTATGATTGATTAGCCAAATTTATAAGGCTACATCAATAGGTGGTAGAGGTGTTGTAACCAAGAGTTGCATAGAGGTGATTATCCAAGTCTTGAATAGGGTTGGTGTATAACCCAAGGATCAAGCTTGGCTCTTGTTGTAAGGTGTTCATTTGATAGTGAAATCAAGGAAAGGTGTTCCTTGGGACTGGAGTAGGTCACATTGACCAAACCAGGATAAATTCTCGGTGTTCTTCTCTTGTTTCTTTATTTATGTTCTCTGCCCGTTTTTGACTACAGTTTTCACACAATTTCTCACAATTTGAAAAAATAGCTAAACATTTTCAAAATTCGTGATTTTTGGTGGAGTTATACTTCAGACTGTTATATTTCATTTGCATCAAGAATCACTTGATTTGAGCAAGGGAAAGTTAGTCTTTCAGTCTTTGCAAGATAACTGCTCCAATCTGGCTGCAATCTGACCAGTTTTGAGAAAACTTAAATTGGGCCTTTTTCAAGAATTGTTTAAGGTCAGGGCCTTTTGTAAACTTCCTCTACACATCCTAAGGAGCGTTTTTATATAAAGATCAACCTTTTTGGTTGAGTATTCAAAGAGAAATACGTTTTTGCAAAATCAGCAACATTCTGTCCAATTCTGTCCAGATTGACCATCTGAATCTTTTTATTTGTTTGAAGGGTCAAACGATCTTATTTTTATCTGATTTTTGGATAGAGTCTTGTTAACTCATTGAAGTTAAATTCTGAAGAGTTTCATAATTTTTGGAGTTGTGTACAATTATTTGTGAATTTTTGAAAAACGGGTTCTGAATCTGAGGTGGTTTCAGATTCTTTCAAAGGGGATTTTAACAAAGGGTTGTAGTGTAATTTCCGCTAACCACTATTCACCCCCCCTTCTAGTGGTGTTTATTGCAGGTGCACGGTCCAACATTTGGTATCAGAGCCAGACCAACACCACTCAAAAGAAGCAAGATTCAACACCATACGAACAATACAAGGTCAAGAAACAACGATTCATTATATACTGCTTGTCTCAAATCCAAGGTACATACTATGGCTATTGTTTCTCACAAAGGCTATTCTTAATGGCTATAGACATCGATTTATGGTATATAGTTGAAGATGGACCGTACATTCCAACTAAAGTTACACAAGTTAGTGGAGTAACTCCAGAGGTTGAAAAATATAAAAGTGAATAGCCATCAGATGATAAAAAGAAAATGTCCATGAATGCTAAAGCTATGCAATTACTTTTGAATGGACTTACAACTTATGAAGCAGGATATGTGTCAAATTGCACAAGCGCACACAACATGTGGAAATCACTTGTATTAAAGCATGAAGGTACTAGTTGTGTTAAAGTGTCAAAAATAAACATGCTTATGACTGAATTAGAGACTTTCAAAATGTTTCCAATCGAATCCATAACATCTATGGATTCGAGGATTACTAATATTTTCAATGCCCTTGAAGCTTTAGGGAAGTCATTTTCGAACAGTGAAAAGGTTCAAAAGGTGTTACGAAGCCTCCCTGCTGAATGGGATCCAACGGTGACTGCAATCGAGGAGACAAAGTCAATCACTAAGATGGATGAATTGATTAGGTCTCTTAAAGTTTACGAGGTTAAATTAAACCAACGAAAGTCTGAATCATCTAAGTCATCCGGTAAGTCAATAGCTTTCAAAACAACCGAAACACATGCCAGTAACGATGATAGTAATAGTGATACTGAATTAGACGATGACTTGATATTGATAGCTAGAAAACTAAGAAAATTTTTCAAACGTCCAAATAGGAATAGACAACGTAATTCTTCTTCTTCTTCTTCTCAACCTAGGAAGAATAACATAAACAAATGGTATAATAAAGAATTAAAGCGTTATGAATGCGGTCAAAAAGGACATATTTCATACGACTGTCCCACGAAGAAAAATAATAATAACAACAACAATAATAAACAAGCCAAGGACAAGGAGGCTCAAACGACAAAGACAAAGGAGTCTAAGACAAGAAAAGGGAAACGAGCAATGAAGGTGAGCACATGGAGCGACTCATCCGACTCAGAATCCGAAACTGAAGAAGCTCAAGTCTGCTTCGTATCCAACGAGGTATGTTCTTCTTCTGATAGTGACATGACATTTGATGAAATGTATGAAGAATTTCTAAGAATGCATGCTCACTGTAAGAGGCTCTCTAAAGAAAAGAATAAACTAGTTGAAGAAAATGACAAGTTGAAGACGTCCAACTTGGAATTTTCCGATCAACTAGAATCTCTTAAACAAGAGTCAACTAATACTCTTGATTCTCTAGAGAATAAAATTGAATCATATAGGAAAGATGAACATAAGATAAAAATGGAAAATAAGATGTTAAAGTCTAAGTTAGAAAGTTGTGAACATGAAATAACACAACTTAAGTCGTCTAAACTTAACTTAGAAAAAATGTTACAACAATTTAAATCGGGTGCAAATATGTTAGATACACTTATCTCATCACAAAAGTATGGTAATGATGAAACCGGCTTAGTCTATAAAGAAGAAAATGAAAAAGTAAATAAAAAGACTAAGTTTGTTTCATCTAGTACAAAGTTGCCATATAATACAATAAAATCAAATTTGCCTGCTACATCTTCTTCTACACCTTCTTCTACTAATATCAAGGCAAAAATGCAACATACACCCATAAAAGCACACACCCATAAACATACATCTAGGACAAACTTTGCATCTAGACAACCTAGAAATTATGCCTACTTGTATACAAATGCAATTAGACCGAATAAAATGTATACAACTTATTATGAACCTAAGTATAGACAACACTCATATAAATCTTTTAGAAATACATATAAAAACACTTATATAGCCATATAAGAAACAAAGTCACATGCCTTATACAATTCGACCATCCTATAATAATTATCAACCATGGCCAACATGTATAACAATGCATCTTCACTTATGTGGAATAATCATGTATATGCTAATTCTTCTTATTTTCAAAATTATAACAATGCTAAAAATGTGCCTAGAAGGTATATTCAAGTTTGGATACCTAAGGGATATCTAAACAAGAATAGTGCCCCTAACATTCAAGGACCCAAATAAAGGGTACCTAAAACTTTGTCTCCATTGTAGGATAAATGCAAGGAATGCAAGAAGGAGGCAAAGTCAAAGAATCTAAAAACCAAATGGTTTTTAGATAGTGGATGTTCGAGGCATATGACGGGGAACCTCAAACTATTCATCGAATTGGAACATATCAAGAATGGAGGAAAAGCAACATTCGGTGACAACAACAAAGGACAAGTTGTTGGAAAAGGAACAATTGGGGACCCTAACACATTTCAAATACGAAATGTGTTATTAGTAAGCAATCTATCTTATAATTTACTTAGTATTTCTCAACTTATAGATTGTGGTTATAATGTCTCCTTTCTTCCCAATTCTTGTGATATAATAAATGAAAAAGGATAAACGGTTTTAAAAGGAAATAGAGATGGAAATATTTATACTCTTACCTTAGATAACATGTTAGATGCTAAGGTTAAGTGTCTAATATCACATGACTTAGATGTAAATTTATGGCATAGAAGATTAGGCCATATAGGAATTTCAACTATTAAGAAATTGTCTAAGAAGAATTTAATTAGAGGAATGCCTAAGTTAGACTTAGATAATTTTCAAATGTGTGAAACATGTATTAAGGGAAAACACATTAAAGAAACCTTAAAACCAAAACATGAAGTGAGTACTAGTCATGTACTAGAATTGCTTCACTTAGACTTATTTGGTCCAAGTAGGACAAGAAGTCTAGGTGGACACTACTATGTGTGTGTCATAGTAGATGATTACTCACGCTACACATGGACATTGTTCTTAACACACAAAGACGATGCTCCATTAGCAATCGAAACCCTTATTAAGCAACTTGAAAACATTTATGAAGAAAATGTTAAAAGAATTAGAAGCGATAGAGGTGGAGAATTTAAAAACAAAGACGGAATCAAATTTTGCGAACTATATGGAATCAAACATGAATCCTCACCACCTAGAACACCACAACTCAATGGAGTTGTTGAACGTAAACATAGAACAATTCAAGAAGTTGCTAGGACAATGCTGTGTGAAAATAAATTACCTAAATATTTATGGGCTGAAGCTGTTAGTTGTGCATGATATATTATAAATAGGCTCACTATTAGAAATAAATTAAATAAAACGCCTTATGAATTGCTAAACAATAGACAACCTAAGATAGATTATCTTAAAGTATTTGGATGTAAATGTTTTGTGCTGAACACTAAGGATAATCTAGATAAATTTTAACAAAAGTTTATTGAATGCATATTTGTTGGGTATTCAACTAACTCAAGAGCATATAGGTGTTATAATCCTGCATCTAGAAAAATAATTGAATCCATACATGTAAAATTCAATGAAAATGCATTCTTTGAAGTTAGTGATAAACATCAACATAAACAGGAAACAAATGTTGAAAATATGTTTGATGATGATGTATTACCTGAGCCTGTACTTGATCATCTAGAACCAACTCCCCCTGATCAAGACATACATAAACCCTTAGATGAAATAAATCAAGAGACTCTGCAATTGGAAGATACAACTAATGATCTAATTACATATGATAACGTTCACACTAATGAAACATTTGAACAAGATGAGGGTGAACCTAGTCAACCTAGGAATTGGTGGCACCCTAGAGAACTAATCATTGGGGATCCAAGTGTTGGGATTAGAACACGTAGAAATATAAGTCAACTTGAAGGATATAGCTTAATCTCAAAATTAGAACCTAAGAACGTAAAGGAAGCCTTAGGTGACATATCATGGATAGATGCTATGCATGAGGAATTAAATCAATTCACAAGGAACAACGTGTGGGACTTAGTATCTAAACCTGAAGACAAGTCTATTATAGGAACTAAATGGGTCTTTAGGAATAAAATGTATGAACAAGGAAACATTACAAGAAATAAGGCTAGACTAGTCGCACAAGGTTATAATCAACAAGAAGGAATAGATTATGAAGAAACCTTTGCACCCGTTGCACGACTAGAAGCAATTAGATTATTACTTGCGATTGCAAGTCTAAGCAATATTAAGCTCTTCCAAATGGATGTCAAGAGTGCGTTCTTGAATGGATACATCCAAGAAGAGGTGTTTGTCAAACAACCCCCTGGATTTGAAGATCTAAAGAATCCTAACCATGTTTATAAGCTTAAGAAAGCTCTATATGGTTTAAAACAAGCTCCAACAGCTTGGTATGATAGATTTGCAAACTTTCTTATTACAAATAATTATCAAAGGGGGACCATCGACAACACATTATTCCTAAGAAGAAAAGGTAATGATTTGTTAATAGTTCAAATATACGTAGATGATATAATCTTTGGTTCAACCAACCCTACTTTAGTAAAAGACTTCGAAGAATGTATGAAGTCAGAGTTTGAAATGTCAATGGTAGGAGAGTTGAGTTATTTCTTAGGACTTCAAATCAAACAAACCCCTCAAGGAATTCACATTAGCCAACTTAAGTATGTCAATGATATGATTAAGAAGTTTGGCTTTGAAGAGTTGAAACCTACCACTACCCCTATGAGTGTTAGTACCAAACTTGATAAGGATGAAAATGGTAAACCTTTTGATGACACACTTTATAGGTCTATGATCGGCTCATTGTTATACTTAACTGCATCAAGACCTGATATTATATTTAGTGTGTGTATGTGTGCTATGTTTCAATCTTGTCCTAAGGTATCACATTACAATGCAGTGAAAAAGATCTTTAGATATCTTAAGCATACACCTCACTTAGGACTGTGGTATGATAGAAACGCTAAGTTGGAATTACACGCATATAGTGATGCTGATTATGGTGGTTGCAAGTTAGATAGAAAATCCACTAGCGGTACATGTCAATTCATAGGAACTAATTTGATCTCTTGGTTTTCTAAAAAGCAAGCTAGTGTAGCTCTTTCTACCACTGAAGCCGAGTATATCGCTTTGAGTTTATGTACTACCCAAATACTTTGGCTTAAACAGCAACTTAGTGATTTTGGCATTAAAATGAATAAGATTCCAATTTTCTGCGATAGCACAAGTGCAATCAATCTTTCCCGGAATCCGGTGCTTCATTCTAAGGCCAAACACATTGAGGTGCGATACCACTTTCTTCGCGATCATGTTCAAAATGAGGATATAGTGATAAACTATATAAGAACTGATCACCAAATCGCTGACATCTTCACCAAACCCCTTAATCAAGCCATTTTTGAAAACTTACGAGCCAAATTAGGCATGATGACTTACGATCCCATTGCATAGTTCTATCTTTTGCATGATTTGTAAAATAAAAGGGGAGATAGAATAAGAACATGATTTTAGTTGGTAAGTCATGTTTTAGTTGGTAAGTCATGATGAATCATATGCTAAGAGATAGAATAAGAACATGATTTTAGTTGGTAAGTCATGTTTTAGTTTGTAAGTCATAATGAATCATATGCTAAGTTTTTTATTGGTATAAATTTGGGAGCATAGGTTAAGGGGGAGAGTATGAGTTGAGGGGGAGCAGCATACTATTTAAACATTGAAAACATAGTTGAAAACATTTGGTTAAACTTTTGGTTAAACATTTGGTTAAACTTTTGGTTATAAGTTGTGATATTAAAATCATGTTAGGTTATTTTGAAAATCATCCAAAAGGGGGAGAATGTTGAGAAATATGTTTGGATAATTTTCAAAGTCATGATTTTAAGTGATGAATATTTAAAAATGTCACACATGGTGTTATATGTGATTAAAAGTTGAATAAGTTGAACAAGTTGACATCGATCTCTCAGGTTGTTGCACATCGATCGATCTATGTACATAAATCTTTCACGTCGATCGATCTATGTAAGGCAGAAAAGTTCAAGACCTTCCTGTGAGACATCGATCTCTAAATCTAAGACATATCGATCGATGTAGGTCAGAGGAAAACTCTGAAACTTTTTGTGAGACATCGATCTCTGAAGCTGAGACACTTCGATCGATCAATGTCTAGGGTTTTTAGAAATAATTTTCTAAAAAGTGATAAAATGATTGTTTTCATTTGTGCATGATTTATACATGCTCATTATGTGATTATTATGTATTTTTGGTGATTATTATTGTCTTGTGACTAACGTGCCTTGGAAGGTTCTACAACTTACCCAAAAGGGCAAAATTGGTATTTTAAGTTTTGTAGGAACATCATATGGTGAAAAATATTTCAAGTGCATATTATTATCTTTGTTATCATGACAAATGTGGTATTGTGATTATTTCTGACCATCGGGGGCATTTCTGGAGTTTTCTCACACAAGGGGTATTTTGGTCATTTTACCCCCAAGGGTATTTTTGGTATTTTCACTTAAGGAATCTCTTGAGCATATTATTATCTTCATTCTGGAGCTGTGTTATTTTTATTTTGAAGATTATATGGTGATCTTATATCTTATTCTCTCAACCGATGATATTATTGACTATAGTTGGATATGTGACGATTTGAGATGTCACATTCTATTTTTTCTTGAAGACCTCTTATATATGTTATAAGAGGATATTAATCATCATCCTTTAGAGATTATAAGGTGTCCTTGGTGCAAGATTCATCACAATATGTAAAGGAGAAGAAAGTATGAATTTTGGTGTTATATGTTGACATAATCTTGTCAACACTTATTTATTATTTTTTATTCACAAAATTTGAGTTGTTATACATACATACAACATCAAAAACGTCCATAAGCAGGTGGAGAAGGTGGTATACTCATTTTATGACTTTTGGGCAAGTGGACAAATTCAAAAACAAGCTAGTTGGCAAAAGTTGTCAACTTGAAATTTCAAATTTGAATGTAATGGAGACAAGGTTGTTGGAGATGATTATGGAGGTGCTTTAATTCAAAATTCTCAGCCATCACATGGTCTAAAATTTGGAGGGAATATGTCATCTATTCACACTATAAATAGGAGGCAAGGTGAAGAAGAGAAGACACACACTTGAAAGCAAAATTGAAGATTGTTGTCTTTCTATTCTCTTCTCATATTTTCGTTCATACTTTGTGTAGCTAAGGTGTTCCAATTTTTTTGTTGTCCAGCTACATTATACACACCTTCTTGGGTTGGATTTGTATGATTGATTAGCCAAATTTATAAGGCTACATCAATAGGTGGTAGAGGTGTTGTAACCAAGAGTTGCATAGAGGTGATTATCCAAGTCTTGAATAGGGTTGGTGTATAACCCAAGGATCAAGCTTGGCTCTTGTTGTAAGGTGTTCATTTGATAGTGAAATCAAGGAAAGGTGTTCCTTGGGACTGGAGTAGGTCACATTGACCAAACCAGGATAAATTCTCGGTGTTCTTCTCTTGTTTCTTTATTTATGTTCTCTGCCCGTTTTTGACTACAGTTTTCACACAATTTCTCACAATTTGAAAAAATAGCTAAACATTTTCAAAATTCGTGATTTTTGGTGGAGTTATACTTCAGACTGTTATCTTTCATTTGCATCAAGAATCACTTGATTTGAGCAAGGGAAAGTTAGTCTTTCAGTCTTTGCAAGATAACTGCTCCAATCTGGCTGCAATCTGACCAGTTTTGAGAAAACTTAAATTCTGTATTTTTCAAAAATTGTTTAAGGTCAGGGCCTTTTGTAAACTTTCTCTACACATCCTAAGGAGCGTTTTTATATAAAGATCAACCTTTTTGGTTGAGTATTCAAAGAGAAATACGTTTTTGCAAAATCAGCAACATTCTGTCCAATTCTGTCCAGATTGACCATCTGAATCTTTTTATTTGTTTGAAGGGTCAAACGATCTTATTTTTGTCTGATTTTTGGACAGAGTCTTGTTAACTCATTGAAGTTAAATTCTGGAGAGTTTCATAATTTTTGGAGTTGTGTACAATTATTTGTGAATTTTTGAAAAAACGGGTTCTGAATCTGAGGTGGTTTCAGATTCTTTCAAAGGGGATTTTAACAAAGGGTTGTAGTGTAATTTCCGCTAACCACTATTCACCCCCCCCTTCTAGTGGTGTTTATTGCAGGTGCACGGTCCAACACATACGGCGTCTAAGATGAAGCAAAGACCCCCTCTCCCCTCATCTCATAATATTTCTTCTTCATATCATGCGAAATATAATTTTGTGCCATATAGATATGAGAAGAAACAAGTGATGCATACACGACGTTTATTTCATCCATCTAGATCATGCACTACGCACACTAACACAAGGACATATCAAAAACGTCCTACATATAATGTATATAAAGGAGTTCTTGGCCAAAGGCCCAAAGTGCACTCACCACATGTCTACTATATTGCACCTTCATCTACATTCTTGCCATTTGCTAGACCGAGAAGGATCACCCAAGTATGGGTACCGAAAGGTACTTTTACTAAGAGGTGAATAACTAACTCGTAAGGACCCAAAATTAAAAGGGTACCTAAATCATTTTTGCACATTGCAGGGAACCCATACATCAAAAGATACATATATTAAGTGGTTCCTTTACAGTGGTTGCTCGAGGCACATGACGGGTGACCCGAGCCTATTCACGAAATTGAAGAAGGTCACAAAAGGCGGATCCGTGACCTTTGTAGACAACAATGAAGGCAAGATCATTGGAAAGGGTACAATTGGAAACCCAAACGCCCTTCAAATCACCAACGTATTTTTGGTAAGCAACTTATCTTATAATCTTCTTAGCATTTCACAATTTATTGATAATGGCTTTGATGTGTGCTTTACTCATCCCTATTGCAATATCATAAATAAAAATGGAGAAGTAGTGTTAAAAGGAAAACGTGAAGGAAGCATCTTTACGCTTTCTATGGATGATACGTTAAACGCTAAGGTTAAGTGCTTTATGTCAAATGAACCTAACGTAAACTTGTGGCATAGACGTTTAGGACATATTGGCATTTCTATACTAGAAAAACTCCAACGAAAGAACCTAATACGTGGATTGCCTACACTTGATTTAGACAACTTTCAGTTGTGTGAATCTTTCATAAAAGGCAAACAAACACGCGAATCACTTAAACCTAAGAATGAAATAAGCACGTCTTGAGTTTTAGAATTATTACACATTAATTTGTTTGGTCCTAGTCGCACTACAAGTATTGGTGGGCGTCACTATGCTTGCGTGATTGTTGATGATTTTTCTCGTTATACTTGGACTTTGTTTCTTGCACATAAGGATGATAGTGCTATTGAAATTGCTAAACTCATAAAACAACTTGAAAATCAATATGGCGTTAATGTGAAAAAAATAAGAAGCGATAGAGGTGGTGAATTTAAAAATAAGGACATGATTTCATTTTGCGAAGAAAAAGGAATTAAGCACGAGTTTTCGCCACCTAGAACTCCACAATTAAATGGAGTAGTAGAAAGAAAGAATAGGACATTACAAGAAATTGCTAGAACTATGTTATGCAAAAATAAATTGACTAGATTTTTGTGGGCGGAAGCCGTAAACTGTGCATGCTACATAATAAATCGCTTGTCCATTAGAAAGAAAATAAATAAGACGCCTTATGAGATATTAAATTATCGCATGCCTCATAAGCACCACCATAAGTACTTTGATTGTTGTAATAAGGTTTCCCTCCACCATAAGTGAGGCTACTCATTAATAAAATTTGTCTTTCATTATAAATAAAAAAAAAATTATCGCATGCCTAAAATTGACTATTTTCGTGTGTTTGGATGCAAATGTTTTGTTTTAAATACAAAAGACAATTTAGATAAATTTGAATCTAAATCAATTGAATACATCTTTGTTAGATATTCTGTAAATTCAAAAGCATATAGATGTTATGATCCTCTCACTAGATAAATTATAGAATCTATTCATGTGAAGTTTAATGAATTTGGTGAAATTGATAAAGATAAGAAATATAATGATGATTTTGAATTGAAACCCATATTGAATGATGATGATGGCACGTTTGATATGCATGATACACTAGAAATGCATGATCACTTAGAAATGCATGAGAACATAGAAAATAATCAACCAAGATGGCATAGAGATCACCCACATGATCTCATTATAGGCGACATCACTCACGGTGTGCGACCACGTAGAAGAATAAATCCGGATGAAATAAATCAATTTGATGCTATGATTTCCGAAATTGAACCTAAAAATGTGCATGATGCTTTGAGTGATTCTTCTTGAATTGATGATATGCATGACGAACTTAATCAATTTGTTAGAAATGACGTATGGGATTTAGTGCCACGACCACAAGATAAGACCATAATAGGCACAAAGTGGGTGTTTAGAAATAAAATGAATGAAGAAGGAAAAGTTGTTAGAAATAAAGCTAGACTTGTAGCACAAGGCTATAATCAAGAAGAAGGAATTGATTATGATGAAACATTTCCACCCGTAGCATGTTTAGAAGCTATACGACTTTTACTTGCCATTCTTGCATGAAAGATTTTAAACTTTATCAAATGGACGTGAAAAGTGCATTCTTAAATGGATTTATACAAGAAGAGGCATATGTGAAACAACCACCCGGTTTTGAAGATTTGAAACATCCCGATCACGTGTACAAACTAAAAAAAGCACTATACGGACTAAAGCAAGCACCTAGAGCATGGTATGATCGTTTTGCTACTTTCCTTTTAGAAAATGGTTTTAAAAGAGGTACTATAGATAGTACATTATTTTTGAAACAAGATAAATCGGATTTACTTATTATTCAAATTTACATTGATGACATCATTTTCGGCTCTACTTCTCATAAACTTGTTGAAGATTTTGAAAATTGCATAAAATTCGAATTTGAAATGTCTATGGTTGGTGAATTGAACTACTTTCTAGGCTTGCAGATTAAACAAACGAGTAAAGGCATTCACATAAGCCAAGCTAAATATGTAAATGATATGATTAAAAAGTTCAATTTTGAGAATTTAAAACCATTCCCCACCCCTATGAGTGTCACTACTAAATTGGATGAAGATGAACATGGTAAGGATTTTGATAATGCCTTATATAGATCTATGATTGGTTCTTTACTATATCTTACTGCTAGTAGGTCTAATATCATGTTCAGTGTATGTATGTGTGCACGTTTTCAAAGTCAACCTAAGTTGTCCCACTATAATACGGTAAAAAGAATATTTCGATATATTAAGCACATACCCACCTTAGGCATTTGGTATGATAAAGATTGTGACTTTAATTTTCATGCCTACACTGACGCTGATTATGGTGGATGTAAGATAGATAGAAAAAGCACGAGTGGCACTTGCCAATTTATAGGAAACTCACTTATTTCATGGTTTTCCAAAAAGCAAGCAAGCGTAGCTTTATCCACTACTGAAGCTGAGTACATGTCACTTAGTCATTGCTGCACACAATTACTATGGATAAAACAACAACTTTCGGACTTTGGAATTACCGTAAATAAAATCCCTATATATTGTGATAGTATGAGTGCAATTAACCTATCTAAGAACCCCGTGTTACACTCTAAGGCCAAGCATATAGAAGTACGCTATCATTTTTTTGTGATAACGTAAATAATGGTGATATTGTCATAGATCACGTATGCACAGAGGCACAAGTAGCGGATATCTTCCCTAAAGCCTGAAATCAAGTCACGTACGAAAATCTTCGTTCTAAATTAGGCATGATTTCTGCTGATTTGATTTGATTATCTTTCCATATTTACATGCATTATTGATTGACTTTCCAAAAATAAAGGGGGAGAGAATGCATGATTTAAGGGGGAGAGAGAAACTGATTTCATAAATCAAGGGGGAGCGAATTTGAAATTCAAAATTTCAATTTATGCACGATTGAAGGGGGAGTGATAAGTTTAAATCATGAATGTAGGTTATTTTGAAAATCATCAAAAGGGGGAGATTGTAGAGAAAAAGGGGTTTTGAGTGATTTCAAAATACATGATTTAAACGTGTTACAAAGAAATTCATGACATATTTTATGACATGACATGCACTTGCATAAAACTTGCCTTATATAGTTCATATACAATATTGTCGTACTAACGAGCCATGAAGCTTTAAAGCTTACATCAAATGGCAAACATTTGTTGTGTTTGAACTATTTTCAGGTGTCACCATTATGAACTAAACTAGTTCATTAAGTGAAGTACTTAGTTAATTAAACTAAGTAGTTCATTAAAGGAAGCAATATTTGGAAAAGGCACAAAGGCAACAAGTTGAAGAAAGGAAAGTTCTCCACTCCCTCTCCACACATATACACGCCACATTTAAATATATATATATATATATATATATATATATATTTTCAGATTTTTTTGAAAAAGGCACATACACATATATTCCAACGTACTACCGATACGTTATATATTTTACGTACGTACGTTAACGTCACACCATTATATTTAACTCATATTTATGAGCATATTCATGTCTTATATCATATGATATAAGTCATGGTGATGACAAATTTAATACGACACGTTAAAAGGTTCTAAACCGAAAATTGTCGTATCGGGCGAATACCGAAACTTCGCCAATGTGTCACGTACTTGACATAAATAGATGGCCAGCCCCTACACTTCAAAAATGACCACAAATTTCGTGGCTTATATGATATGTACAGCCATAAAATCATTCCATGTTGGCACACACAAATCACCCCACATTAAGGCCAAATTGTGGAGATTCCAATTTCAATTTGTCACATGGTTTAGGCGCCACTTTAAGATCAGCCTAAGTGCTGAATATTAAAGTTTAATTTATGTATATTATGTGTAACATAATATATATAACATGTGCAAAAAGTTGGAATTTAATTAGAGAAAAATAGGGTAATCGATAAATGTCGAAAATTCGGTTTTCTACGTACACGACACATGGAACATTTTTGGCATGGCATATAACATGTATCTAGAAACTTTTTACATATTTCATAGATCTCAAAGTGTTCTAGAAAATTCAATTAAGGGCTGATTGGAATATACCATGTGTGTATAATTAAATGTGCACTATTTTACAAAGTTTGCAAAAATAAAATTAAGCACATGGACAACCTTCATCACACGCCTATACCAGCTGTATTGGAGTATATGTGGAGCCTTGTTGGCATATTGATTGGTCAAGAATGAAGCATACAATGTTGATGATATAAAGGAAGGAGCTACACAAGGTAACATTTCAAACTTATGTCACATTTGTAACACATGCTGAAAATTTCAGCATGTGCATATGGCTGGCCAATTTTTATCCTTTATGAGCCATAGTTTGTTGTCTTGAATAATGTGGATTGATTGGAAGATCATATGGAAGTTTTTTGAATATTCTATGGAAACAAATAAGGTGATATTTTCAAATATCACACATGCTGAAACTTTCAGCATGTGTGGATGTATGTTGGCGGATTTCTAGGCCTCATTGGTGTCTAATATTTGTTCCATAAATGATAAGAATGTCTTGTACTAAATGGTGATTGATTTCTTGTTTAATTTCAAGGATTAAATCAAAGTAAAATGGGCAATATTTTGAATAAAAGGTGAATGTTACACATGCTGAAATTTCAGCATGTGAAGAGTCTCAATGGCCGCTTTTATGCTCTAAATTCAACATATTTGATTCTTCAATCTTCAAGGAATTAATTTATACATACATGGCAATGTTTTTAATATTGTGTGAATATCACACATGCTGAAAATTTCAGCATGTGGAATAAACACATGGCCGATTTTTATGATGGTTAATGTGACAATTTGTCTAGGTAATTGTGTGGGATAATCTTGTGACTTATGGCAATAAGTTTATGGCTAATTGGCACATGCTTTTTGAATTGTAATTTCAGATTTATCTAGTCATCAAATGATGACAACCTTCAACCAATCAATAAGTGCCAAGTAAGCAAAAGTTTAATGATCATCCAATGAGGAGATGCCAAAGAAGAAAGGACATGTCACAATGATGTAATACACTCTTCCAAGGACTTAGAAGATAATTTTCAAGAGGAGAATAACAACAAGGGGGGCGGCCAACTTGTTAAAAAGGAAGGAAGAGAGCAAAACAAAAACAAGAACAAGTCTTGCAATTTAAAAGATCAAAAACGTGTTCTAGCCTTCTCTTCTACACTCTCTTTCTTTCTTCTCTCTAAAAGCCTATTGTACTTACATTCATATACTTGAATAGGCTTCATATAGTCCACCACATATTCTTTATCATTGTAAAAGATTGATCAAGATGTGATCAATCTTGCACTTGCAAGGTGGTGGTGTTCGTGACAATTGTATTCTCATACAAGGTTTGTAAAGGGTTGGAGTTGGTGTGTAACTCCATCAACCATGTGGTAAGGTGTTCTTTGTGTTGTGTGTTTAGTGCTAACCGAGGAAGGTGTCCTCGAAGACTGGAGTAGGTTGTTTATAACTGAACCAGTATAAAATTCCTGGTGTCATTTACTTTTAGCACTTACTTTCTGTTTCAGCACTGTTTAACGTTTTTAATCACGTTCGTAAAAATAGTAAACGAATTTCAAAAATTATGAAACTTTCTAGAATCATATCCATACGTATCAAGGTTCTTTTGGCACAAGTTTCAACCCTTTTGGACAAGTATAAGTCATCCCAACGTCCAAAGTTCTGAGACTAGTGCAGTCTGATTTTCACGCTTACAAAGGTTGAGACTTTGATCGTATTTGATTAACTTCCCAAAAGAATTTTTCAAAACTGTTTCAACCCACTTAAATAAAACTAATAAGGGGTTAGTCATTGTATTTACAGAGCATTTGGAGTTAAGGACAAATAGGAATTAATTTTGCAAAACAGACTACCAGTTCTGGCAGATTTGCGCAATCTGACCACCAACAATTTCTAAAGGGGTTAAAGGTTTAATTTTAATCTGAAATTTTTAGTAGATACTCAGAACATCTGAGACTAAGATCTCTCCGAATTTTAGAATTTTTGAAGACCTGTAACCTAGTTTTCAAAACGTTTCAATACAGGCCCTGAAAACAGAAACTGTTTTCAGAAGTTGGGTTTTTGGTTTAAAACAATTTTTAAAACCAAATTTTCCGCACCCACTATTCAACCCCCCTTATAGTGGTGCCTTGCAATTTCTACATTAAACACTAACATGCATATTGAGCCTACTTCTTATTTTGAAGCAGCCAACTCTCCAGCTTGGCAAGATGCTATGCAGGCTGAGCATGCAACCCTAAAAGCTAACCGTACTTGGTCTATAATGCCTCCACCTATAGGTAAGCACCTCATTAGACACAAATGGATGTATAAAGTCAAGCATAAATCTGATGGAGCTATGGAGAGATACAAAGTCAGGCTGATTGGCAAGGGGTACACCCAACAGTATGGAATAGACTATCAAGATACCTTTTCTCTCATGGCAAAAATGACTACAGTTAGACTGGTTTTGACACTTGCAGCTAGCAAAGGCTGGTGCCTCCAATAGTTGGACGTCAACACTGCTTTTTTTGCATAGTGATTTGCAAGAGGAAATCATACGATGCCACCACCAGGCCTCTCAGTTCCTTAACCTAATCTAGTTTGCAAGCTTCAGAAGTCTTTATATGGGTCAAAGTAGGCTAGTGGGAAATAGGATGCTAAACTGACGAAATTCTGCTAGCAGCTGGTTTCACACAGTCAAAAAATGACTATACTCTCTTCCTAAAGTCCACTTCCAGTTACTTGTTAATCGTCCTACTCTATGTGCATGATATCATTCTTGCTTGTTCTGATACACTGGACATTTATGAAATTAAGCATCAACTTCATACAACTTTCAAAATTAAAGACCTGGCTGAATTTAGGTACTTCTTGGGTATAGTAGCAGCCAGGTCACATGAGGGCCTCTTCATCAATCAAAGGAAGTACACCATGAAGTTACTTGAGTATACAGGTTTTCTAGGAGCAAAGCCTGCTGGAGGTCTTATGGACACGAACCTAAAACTAACATATGGTGACTCAGAATTGCTAAATGAGGTAGCTAGTTACAGAAGCTTGATTGGCATGCTGATCTACTTGACTATTACAAGGCCACAAGTTGCCTTTCCTGTACAACAGTTGAGCCAGTTCTTGGACTGTCCCACTTTCAATCATATGAAGGCTGCACGCATGTTATTGAGGTATTTAAAAGGCATCATTGGGCAAGGGTTAACATTTCTTTTTGTGAAGCAACTCAAATTGAAGGCATTTGTAGACTCGGATTGGGACGGATGCTTAGAAACTAGAAGATTTTTGATCGGTTACTGTGTATTTCCTGGGGAGACGTTTGTGACATGGAAAGCAAAGAAACAGACCACGGTGTCGAAGTCATTAGCTGAGGCAGAGTACAGGGCAATGGCAAGCTTGACATGTGAAGTACAATAGTTGTTGTACCTAGCAGCAGACCTGAAATAGAAGAACAAATACATGTAGAAGTGTTCTGTGACAGCAAGAGTGTTATGCACATTGCTGAAAACCCAAATTTTCATGAACAGACAAAACACATTGAGATTGATTGCCACATTACGAGGGACAAAGTGAAGGATGGTGTTATCAAACTCATGCCTGTTAGAACAGAACTCCAATTGGCAGACGTCTTCGCAAAAGCCTTAGATACAAGGAGGCTGGAGGAATTGATCAAGGCGTTTGATGTGTGCAACATTTACTCCAAGCAGAGCTTGAGAGGGTGTTGAAGTACCAGCTCGATGAAGCTGGAAAAACATGTGTCGAACACCTTAAAGAAGCAGAGAATTCTTGCCGATGCTGGAAGTGATGGAAGTGGCAAGTGTTGATCACGTGAGAGAGACAGTTGCTCTAGCGGTTGAGATCAATTGCAGCATGCAGGGACTTCAACATTTCCTGGAATGCATGTGCAAATCTACCAGATAGCGAAGACTTTTGGAAGCAGCGAAGGAGAAAGAAGAAGGAGCGCAGGAAATTTATATAATCAGTAAAAAGACCAAAATACCCATGAACCTGGCATTGTAATCGTAGTAACCGCCGTCCTTTCTTGTAATTTCGCACACTGAATGTCTTTGGTAGTATTTAATGTTTACCAGGCTTTGTAGAACATGGTGAATTCAATTCAAATTCTGAGGATTACTTGATTTTATCTCTATCACTTGCTCTTCATCTCTTCCTCTTCTTGATTCGTTTGTTGCTTGACTATAAATGCATTCTCGTTGCTTTTTCTTTTGTAGTATCAGTGGCAAAACCATAAAAAAATGTAAGGACATTTAAGACGTTGACTTCGACCAAGTAACTCAGTAGTAGAAGAAAATGGTTTCTTATTACACGAGGGAGAAAGCGAAGTAGGAGAAAATCTAACTAGAAGGGTGGTATGCGTCGGTGAAGGCCCCCTTGGCATTATCATGAGTCTCATGAGGAATATATGAGCTGGGTGCAATGGTAAGTTGGGTGCGACTAGTATTTGTTATTTTTGTCAAAGATATGACAGAAGAGGCTGAAAGTGAGGGAGGAAGGGAAGAGTAGACAACATATTGGCTGAAGGGCATGATCCGTATCACCAAGCAGTTGATACCGCAGGATGAGAATGGGAATCAACGATTAAGATGCTTATTTAGTGAAGTGAGCTGAAGGAAGCATGGGACAATCAAGATAGCACGGTAATCCCGTGATCTATTAAAGAGGTTGGCTAGAGTGCAGGAAGAAGAAGAAGAAGAAGAAGAAAATGGCGTGAAGTGTTTAGAACGAGTGAAATGATGAAATTGCGCTTGATAGTTGTTTCGTATGAGTAGTTAAAATAAGGACTTTCTTGTAATTTTGTTTGATTCATCATCTTCCTTATTAGTGAGCCTATGCGCTGAAGGCAGTTAGATTTTCAGGTGTGAATCTCACTTTTCTTTTGAATGAGATTTCTCGATTGTTCTTGTTCATCCTCTCCCTTTCATTCGTTTTCTTCAAGTTTTGCGTATTGATTGATTGTTGATTAGAAATTTGAATCAATCCTTACAAATTTCACATGGTATCAGAGCCTAATGTGTAGATGAATTTTGGCACTTTCATGGCTCGAATAACTTCTCTCCAAATATTTCTCCTTCTTTATCAAATAATCCACTTCCTAATAATGGTGTTACGGATCCAACAGAGGATCCATTCTATGTGCATCCTAGTGATAGTTCTTCGTTGATACTGGCACAACCACTTCTTCATGGAAACAATTATCATTGTTGGAGTAGGTCGATGAGACGCATATTGGAGTCCAAGAATAAACTAGGTTCCGTCAATGGAATGCATCCAAAGCCAGCAGAAGCAACGCGTAGATACAATGCTTGGATCAAGGCAAATAACATGGTAGCAGTGTGGTTGGTAAATTCCCTATCTCCTAGCATTGCACAAAGTGTTATGTGGCTGGACAATGCAGTAGAAATTTGGAATGATCTGTTATTTAGATATGGCAACATTGATTCATTTAGGCTTTCTGATTTGCAACAAGCATTTTATATGGTAAAGCAGGAAAGCAGTTCAGTGACGGAGTATTATACAAAACTTAAAGGAATTTGAGAAGAATTGTCTGTTTTGAGAGCAATACCTAATTGCGTGTGTGGTAGATGTACTTGTAATTTGACTGCCAAGATTAACAAGTTTGTAGAAGATGACTGTGTAATCAAATTTTTAAAAGGACTGGGTGATGATTTTAAAGCGGTTAAATCACAGATTCCACTCCTTTACCTGATCTTAAAACTGCGTTTGCAATGGCAATCAAATTGGAAAGGAAAATGACATACACAACTAATCAGAATCAGTTTATGAATAATCCATCTGCAGTAGTGAATGTAAACTTCAATAACCAAGGGAGATCGAATGCGTATAATTCTAAACCATCTGGTTCAAGTGGTCTGTTTCCAAGACTAGTTGGAAAAGGTTTTGGAAGAGGAAATGGGAAGTTCAATCAGAATACATCTAAGACGCCTTTCTGCACATATTGTGGTATGGTTGGACATACTGTTGACAGATGTTATAAGAAGAATGGGTATTCGCCAGGTTTCAAGCCAAAAGGTCAGGTGAACCTTGTGTATGGTGATGGAAGTTCACAATTAGGAAGTGATATGCTAAATTATGGAGAGTGTGAAGGATTTGAAGATTCAGAGGAAAGTCAGGAAGGACCTACGGTATCACCTTCATTGACAGCGGAGCAGTGCACTCAACTGCTTCATATGTTCATGAGCACCAGGACAGAGCAAATAAGAGTAGTGCTAAGTCCACTGGTGGTGCAACAGCTCACCATTCCGTCATGTCAGCATAGAAAGTTGGTGATTCTGGTAAGAATGCAGGTAATGAATTACATTAGAGTTTAAACATATAGATATTGGATTCTGGAGCCAGTGATTATGTGTGCTGTGACTTAAATCTTTTTGATTCATTTCATACTGTTAACTCCTTGTTTGTGAACCTCCCAGATAAATCTTTAGTCAAGGTATCCCATGTTGGGACAGTTCAACTCAATCAATACCTAGTCCTTACAGATGTGTTTCATATTCCATCATTTGCCTTTAACCTATTATCCTTGAGCAATTTAACCAAACTGAAACATATTGCTATCTCATTTCATCATAACATTTGTTGTATTCAGGACCTAAGGACCAAGAAGATGATTGGTTTAGCTGAAGGGAACCAAGGACTTTATCATCTTCATGGATCTCCTAAGGTCATTCCCCAGCCAAAGACACTTTATGTCATCTCTTCTTCTACCTAGTTATGGCATGCCAGGTTGGGACACACATCTCATGCCAGACTTAAGGAGATACAGAAGATGGACCCAATGGTGACTGTAGAGTATGATGAATTTAATAAGTGTACTATGTGCCCAATGTCGAAGCAAAAGAGAGTTCCATTTCCTGTTTCACATTCAGTTTCCTCAGCCCCTTTTTCCCTCATACATATTGACATTTGAGGACCTTATAAATACCCTACAATGTACAGACAACAATACTTTCTTATAATAGTTGATGATTACAGCAGGTTTTGTTAGGTGTGTCTGATGAAATGTAAGTCTGAAACAAGGTCCATCATACAAAGCTTTTATGAATATACACTGGTTCAATTTGAATGTCATGTCAAGATCATTAGAACTGATAACAGCCAAGAGTTTAACATGAATCAGTTCTATGCATCTAAGGGTATTGTGCACCAGACAAGTTATGTCTATACCCCACAACAAAATGGTATTGTAGAGAGGAAACATTAGCATATACTTTCAGCAGCTAGAGCTCTCAGGTTCCAGTCACATGTACCCTCAGCTTATTGGGGCTTTTGTATTCAACATTCAATATTTCTTATAAACCTGATCCCTACACCATTGTTGAACAATAAGTCTCCTTACCAACTTCTGTACCACAAAACCCCCTCTTATTCCCACCTTAAAGTCTTTGGATGTCTTACCTATGGAACCAATACAAAGCCAAACAAAGACAAGTTTGACCCAAGGTCTAGAAAGAGTATTTTTCTAGGTATTTCATATACTACAAAAGGGTACATTTTGCAAGACCTTGATACAAAAGATGTGCATGTATGTAGAGATGTTGTTTTTCATGAGAACATATTTCCTTATGGGACAAAATCAGATCATCAGGACCATGTGGCCTTATCATAGTGACATCCCCAGAATCCACTTATCCACCAGCAAATGATGTTATACCTAACTACATAGACACTTCAGTCTCATCTCCCAATCTTGTGCCACCTCTTATGTCTCCTTTGTCTAATTCACCTGCGATCCCAGCAAATGATCTTCATCTACCCCCGTCAGGGTCCTTATCTGAGACTAATAAACCTTCTTCCACTTCAGATTGGCCATGACAACCGCCATTGCCTCCAGGAGAACTGGTTGTTCAGCTTCCTCCTCTTGAACCTGCAAATGAATATAATTCTGACCATGCCAACCACAGACCTCAACGTACCGAACATGATCCCACTTACTTACAGTACTATTATTGTAACCAACTCTCTAAATCCTCTAAACCAGCTTTTCATACTTCACCTCATTCTTTGTATAAGTACTTCACATTTGCATCACTGACTCCAAAATACAAAGCATATGTTTTAAACTTAAGTGTACATACAGAACCTCAAACTTACCTAGAAGCATCTAGCTCTTCTGTGTGGCAGGAAGCAATGGGAGCAGAGATAGCAGCGTCAGAAGCAAACAAGACTTGGTCTATAGTGCCTTTACCTCTAGGAAACAGAGCAATTGGGTGCCAATGAGTCTACAAAACCAAGCTGAAGTCTGATGGTGTGATGGAGAGGTACAAGGCAAGGTTAGTTGCTAAAGGGTATGACCAACAGCTAGGCATAGACTATCAGGACACTTTTTCCCCAATTGCTAAGCTAACCACAGTGAGAGTGGTCCTTGCCCTTGCAGCACAGCATGGATGGCCTATCCATCAAATGAATGTCAACAATGCTTTCCTCCATGGAGAATTACATGAGGATATATATATGACTCCCCCACTTGGGATGATTCTTTTAGATCCAAGCCTGGTATGCAAATTAGAGAAATCATTATATGGGCTTAAACAGGCTAGCAGAGAGTGGAATGCTACTCTAACTCAAATTTTGATATCTCAGGGACTCCAGCAATCAGAGGCAGACTATACATTATTCACTAAGTCAGGGGGTTCTTCCCTACTCATTTTATTGGTGTATGTTGATGATATAATAGTCACATGTCCGTCAGAAGCATCTATATCCCAGATTAAATAGGCTCTTCCCAACAAATTTCAAATTAACGATCTGGGAGACCTTAAATACTTCATTGGCATTGAAGTAGCCAAGGCAAGGGGGAGTTCACATCAATCAAAGAAAGTACATGCTGGAATTATTGGATCAGGCTGTTGGACCATGCACCTGCAATAAACACCACTAGAGGGGGGGATGAATAGTGGTTAGCGGAAATTACACTACAACCCTTTGTTAAAATCCCCTTTGAAAACAGAATCTGAGACCACTTCACATTCAGAACCCGTTTTTGCAAAATTCAAAAATAATTGTACAAAACTCCAAAAATTATGAAACTTTCCAGAATTGAACTTCAATGTGTTAACAAGACTCTATCCAAAAATCAGACAAAATAAGATCGTTTGACTCTTCAAACAAATAAAAAGATTCAAATTGTCAATCTGGACAGAATTGGACAGAATTTGCTGATTTTGCAAAACGTGTTTCTCTTTGAATACTCAACCAAAAAGGTTGATCTTTATATCAAAACACTCCTTAGGATGTGTAAATGAAGTTTCCAAAAGGTCATGACCTTAAACAATTCTTGATAAATACAGAATTTAAGTTTTCTCAAAACTGGTCAGCTTGCAGCCAGATTGGAGCAGTTATCTTGCAAAGACTGAAAGACTAACTTTTCCTTGATCAAATCAAGTGATTCAAGTTGCAAATGAACACTAACAGTCTGAAGTATAACTCCACCAAAAATTCACGAATTTTGGAAGTTTTTAACTATTTTTTCAAAACATGTGAAGTTGTGTGAAAACTGCAGTAAAAAGGGCAGAAAACAGAAATGAAGAAACAAGACAAGAACACCAAGGATTTATCCTGGTTCGGTCAATGTGACCTACTCCAGTCCCAAGGAACACCTTTCCTTGGATTTCACTATCAAATGAATCACCTTACAACAACAACCAAGATTGATCCTTGGGTTATACACCAACCCTACTCAAGACTTGGATGATCACCTTCTAAGCAACACTTAGTTGCAACACCTCAACACCCTATTGATATAGCCTTATAAGAATGGCTAATGAATCTTAAAAATGAAGCTCAAGAGGCTTGTAGCACAACAAAAACAACAAAAACATTTTTGCTGCAAAGAGTGGAACAAGAACAACAACAAGAAGAAGATGATAGCTAGACAATTCAACAAATGCTTGTAAGCTTCAAGTGTGTTTCACCTTCTTCACCATTGCCTCTATTTATAGTGTGAATTGAGCCTTGGAGATAAGACTTCCAATGTGTCACCATCTTCATCATCAAGTCCAAGTGTCTTCTCATCATTGGTTGACTTTGTACACTTGGAAAAATTAGACAACATAATTGGTCCACCTTGGCACACCATGTTGGCCGAAATTTCCAACTAAAAATAGTCTTGGATTTATCTTGAAATGTGAAGATAATAGCCATAACAACTTCATTATCTTCTCAACTTTTTGGCACAAGAATAGGCATGTGAGACTTGACAATTTCAAACTTCAAAATTCAGCTCCAAGACACAATGTAGCCGTTGGCTACCTTTTTCTTTTTCCAAAAATAACTTTGATTTTTATTAATAAAATAAGAAAGGATAATACCGCCAAAATATCCCCAACTTCAAACACAATAATAGGACATGTGAATGTAGTATAATTCAAACTCAAAAATAATCTCCAAGTCTTGCTAAGTAGCCGTTGGCTACTAAGTCAAAATATCCAAGTTGGCACTTTTGCCAACTAGCTCCTTTTTGGTTGGTCCACTTGTCACCAAGTCATAAAATGAATTCCACATCATATACAACTGCATATGCACGTTTTTGAGCATACATATATTTATAGCAACTCAGATGTTTTAAGAAGAAATCAATAGATAATGGTTGACAAGATTATGTCAACGTGTAACACCGAAATTCCCAATATTTCTTCTTATATGTCATGAACATTTCCACACCTTTGACACCTTTAATATCTCTGAATAATTATGATAAATGTTCTCTTATAACATATATAAGAGGGTCTTCAAGAAAAAATAGAATGTGACATCTCAAATCGTCACATATCCAGCTATAGTCAAGAATATCATCATGTGAGAGAATAAAACAGAGAATCACCATATTATCTTCAAATTAATAATAAATCAGCTCCAGAATGAAGATAACAATATGCTCAAGAGATTCCTTGAGTAAAAATACCAAAAATACCCTCGGGGGTAAAATGACCAAAATATCCCTGGTATATGAAAACTCCAGAAATGACCCGGATGGTCAGAAAATAATCATGATATCACCTTTGTCATGATAAATAGTATAAGAATAAGTCCTTGATTTATTTTCACCATGTGATGTTCCTACAAAACTCAAAATACCAATTTTTCCCTTTTTGATAAGTTGTAGAAACTTCCAAGGCACGTTAGTCACAATGCTTTTAAAATCATCAAAATCACATAATATTCACATAATGAACATGTATAAATCATATACAAATGAAAAAAATCATTTAAACACATTTTAGAAAAATATTTCTAAAAACCCTACACATCGATCGATCGAAGTGCCTCAGCTTCAGAGATCGATGTCTCACAGAAAAGTTCAGGTTTTGTCTCTGACATACATCGATCGATCGAAGTGAGGGTTCGATGTACATCGATCGATCGATGTGTCTCAGGTATAGAGACCGATGTCTCACAGTAAGTTTTGGTTCTTCTCAGTTCAACATGGATCGATCCACGTGAGGGGCTGATGTACATGGATCGATCCATGTGTCTCTGCCTGAGAGATCCACGTCATTTTTGTTCACTTTTTCAACCTTTAATCACTTATAACACCATATGTGACATTTCTAAGTATTCACCACTTAAAATCATGACTTTGAAAACTATCCAATCATATTTCTCAACATTCTCCCCCTTTTGGATGATTTTCAAAATAATTGAACATGATTTTAATGTCACAACTCATAACCAATTATTTAACATCATAAATCTTACCAATTGTTTTCAAACTTTTGTTTTCAACAAAATTATGCTCCCCCTCATCTTATACTCTCCCCCTTAACCTGTACTCAACTTATACCAATTAAAACTTATCATATGACTTACCAACTAAAATCATGTTCTTATTCTATCTTCCCCTTTATTTTGCAAATCATGCAAAAGATAGAACTATACAATGGTGTCGTAAGTCATCATACCTAACTTGGCTCGTAAGTTTTCAAACGTGGCTTGATTAAGGGGTTTGGTAAAGATGTCAGCGATTTGGTGATTAGTTGTTAGGAAGAAAGTGGTATCGCACCTCAATGTTTTTGGCCTTAGAATGAAGCACCGGATTCTGTGAAAGATTGATCGCACTTGTGCTATCGCATAAAATGGAATCTTTTTCATTTTAATGCCAAAATCACTAAGTTGCTATTTAAGCCAAAGTATTTGGGTAATACATAAACTTAAGGCAATATACTCGGCTTCAGTGGTAGAAAGAGCTACACTAGCTTGCTTTTTAGAAAACCAAGAGATTAAGTTGGTTCATATGAATTGACACGTACCGCTAGTGGATTTTCTATCTAATTTGCAACCACCATAATCAGCATCATTATATGCGTGTAATTCCAACTGAGTGTGTCTATCATACCAAAGTCGTGAGGTGTGTGTTTAAGATATCTAAACATCTTTTTCACCGCATTGTAATGAGATACCTTAGGACAAGATTGAAACTTAGCACACATACACACACTAAACATGATGTCAGGTCTTGATGCAGTTAAGTATAACAGGGATCCAATCATAGACCTATAAAGTGTGTCATCAAAGGGTTTACCATTTTCATCCTTATCTAGTTTGGTGCTAACACTCATGGGGGTAGTTGTAGGTTTCAACTCTTCAAAGACAAACTTCTTAATCATATCATTGACATACTTAAGTTGGCTAATGTGAATTCCTTGAAGGATTTGTTTGATTTGAAGGCCTAAGAAGTAGTTCAATTCTCCTACCATTGACATTTCAAATTCTGACTTCATACACTCTTCGGAGTCTTTTACTAAGGTAGGGTTGGTTGAACCAAAGATACTATCGTCTACATATATTTTAACTATTAACAAGTCATTATCTTTTCTTCTTAGAAATAATGTGTTGTCGATGGTCCCCCTTTGATAATTATTTGCAATAAGAAAGTTTGCAAATCTATCATACCAAGCTCTTGAAGCTTGTTTCAAACCATATAGAGCTTTCTTAAGCTTGTAAACATGGTTAGGATTCTTTGGATCCTCGAATCAAGGGGGTTGTTTGACAAACACCTCTTCTTGGATGTATCCATTCAAGAATGCACACTTGACATCCATTTGGAAGAGCTTAATATTGCTTAGACTTGCAATCGCAAGTAACAATCTAATTGCTTCTAGTCGTGCAACGAGTGCAAAGGTTTCTTCATAATCTATTCCTTCTTGTTGATTATACCCTTGTGCGACTAGCCTAGCCTTATTTCCTGTAATATTTCCTTGTTCGTCCATTTTATTCTTAAAGACCCATTTAGTTCCTATGATAGACTTGTCTTCAGGTTTAGGTACTAAGTCCCACACGTTGTTCCTTGTGAATTGATTTAATTCCTCATGCATAGCATTTATCCATGATATGTCACCTAAGGCTTCCTTAACATTCTTAGGTTCTATGTGTGAGACTAAGATATGTCCTTCAAGTTGACTTATGTTTCTACGTGTTCTAACCCCCAACACTTGGATCCCCAATGATTAATTCTCTAGGGTGCCACAAATTGTTCTTTTTCCAAAAACTTGTCCTTTGTTGCTGTCACCGAATGTTACTTTTCCTCCATTCTTGATATATTCCAATTCGATGATTAGTTTGGGGTTCCCCGTCATATGCCTCGAACATCCACTATCTAAAAACCATTTGGTTTTTAGATTCTTTGACTTTTCCTCCTTCTTGCATTCTTTGCGTTTTTCCTACAATGGAGACAAAGTTTTAGGCACCCTTTTATTTGGGTCCTTGAATGTTAGGGGCACTGTTCTTGTTTAGATATCCCTTAGGTATCCAAACTTGAACATACCTTTTAGGCACATTTTTAGCATGGTTAAAATAAGAAGGATAAGCATATAGATGATTATTCCACATAAGTGTAGATGCATTGTTATACACGTTGTGCCATGGTTGATAATAATTATATGCTGGCCGATTTTTATAATGTGTATAAGGCATGCGATTTTGTTTCTTGAATGGTGCTATATAAGTATGTTCATAGGCATTTCTATAAGACTTATAAGAGTGTTTCCTATACTTAGGTTCATAATAAGTTGGATGCATTTTATTATGTCTAGTTGCATTTTTGTACATATAGGCATAATTTCTAGGTTGTCTAGATGCAAAGTTTGGCCTAGATGTATGTTTATGCATGTGTGCTTTTATGGGTGTATGTTGCATTTTTGCCTTAGAATAAACAGAAGAAGGAGTAGAAGAAGATTTAGCAGGCAAAGTTGTTTTTATATCTTTATAAGGTTGTTTAGTAGTTGAAGATAAAAACTTAGTCTTTCTACCTACTTTGTCATCTTCTTCTTTATAGCCTAAGCCGGTTTTATAATTTCCATATTTTTGTGATGACATTAGTGTATCTAAAATATTAGCACCCGACTTAAATTGTTCTAACATTTTTTCTAAGTTAAGTTTAGAAGACTTAAGTTGCATTATCTTATTGTCACAACTTTCTAGCTTAGACTTTAACATATTATTTTCCGTTTTCAACTTTTGTTCATCTTTCATATATGATTCAATTTTATTCTCTAAAGAATCAAGAGTATTAGTAGACTCTTGTTTAAGAGATTCTAATTGATCGGAAAATTCCAAGTTGGACGTCTTCAACTTGTCATTTTCTTCAACTAGTTTCTTCTTTTCTTTAGAGAGATTCTTACAGTGAGCATGCATTCTTAAGAACTCTTCATACATTTCATCAAATGTCATGTCACTATCAGAATCACTATCAGATGAAGAACATACCTCGTTGGATACGAAGCAGACTTGAGCTTCCCTCAGTTTTTGATTCTGAGTCGGATGAGTCACTCCATATGCTCACCTTCATTGCTCGTTTCCCTTTCTTGCCTTAGACTCCTTTGTCTTTGTCGTTTGTGCCTCCTTGTCCTTGGCTTGTTTATTATTGTTGTTATTATTATTATTTTTCTTCGTGGGACAATCGTATGAAATATGTCCTTTTTGACCGCATTCATAACACTTTAATTCTTTATTATACCATTTGTTTGTGTTATTTTTCCTAGTTTGAGAAGAAGAAGAAGAAGATCGTTGTCTATTCCTATTAAGACGTTTGAAAAACTTCCTAAGTTTTCTTGCTATTAATACCAAGTCATCATCTAATTCAGTATCACTATTACTGTCATCATTATTTGTATGTGTTTTAGTTGTTTTGAAAGCCATTGACTTACTTGATGATTTAGATGACTCGGACTTCCGTTGGTTTAGTTTTACCTCATTGACTTTAAGAGACCCGATCAATTCATCCATCTTAGCGATTAACTTTGTCTCCTCGATTGCAGTCACCTTTGGATCCTATTCAGCAGGAAGGCTTCGTAGAACCTTTTGAACCTTTTCATTGTTCGAAAATGACTTCCCTAAAGCTTCAAGGGCATTGAAAATATTAGTAATCCTCAAATCCATAGATGTTATGGATTCGTTAGGCAACATTGTGAAAGTCTCTAATTCAGTCATAAGCATGTTTATTTTTGACTCTTTAACACCACTAGTACCTTCATGCTTTAATACAAGTGATTTCCACATGTCGTGTGCGCTTGTGCAATTTGAAACATATCATGCTTCAGACGTTGTAAGTCCATTCAAGAGTAATTGCATAGCTTTAGCATTCATTGACATTTTCTTTTTATCTTCCGATGTCCATTCACTTTTATATTTTTCTACTTATTGAGTGACTCCACTAACTTGTACAACTTTTATTAGAATGTACGGCCCATCCTCAACCATAAACCATAAATCGATGTCTATAGCCATTAAGAATAGCCTCATTCTTAGTTTCCAATGAACAAAATTATTGCCATAAAAAAGAGGAGGCCGTTGGATGGACATACCTTCCAACTCACCTTTGTGAGATACTATTGCCATTGTAAATACCTTTGTTTTGAGACTAGCAGGCTACAAAGAATAATTGTTTCTTGGCTTTGTATTGATTGTATGATGTTGAATCTTGCTTCTTTGAGTGGTGCAGACCTCTCTCTGATACCAATTGTTGGACCGTGCACCTGTAATAAACACCACTAGAGGGGGGTGAATAGTGGTTAGCGGAAATTACACTACAACCCTTTGTTAAATCCCCTTTGAAAACAGAATATGAGACCACTTCAGATTCAGAACCTGTTTTTGAAAAATTCAAAAATAATTATACATAACTCCAAAAATTATAAAACTTTCCAGAATTGAACTTCAATGTGTTAACAACTCTGTCCAAAAATCAGACAAAAATAAGATTGTGTGACCCTTCAAACAAATAAAAAGATTCAGATGGTCAATCTTGACAGAATTGGACAGAATGTTGCTGATTTTGCAAAACATGTTTCTCTTTGAATACTCAACCAACAAGGTTGATCTTTATATCAAAACAGTCCTTAGGATGTGTAGATGAGGTTTCCAAAAGGCACTGACCTTAAACAATTCTTGATAAATAAAGAATTTAAGTTTTCTCAAAACTGGTCAGATTGCAGCCAGATTGGAGCAGTTATCTTGCAAAGACTGAAAGACTAACTTTTCCTTGATCAAATCAAGTGATTCTTGTTGCAAATGAACACTAACAGTCTGAAGTATAACTCCACCAAAAAGTCACGAATTTTGGAAGTGTTTAACTATTTTTTCAAAACGTATGAAGTTGTGTGAAAACTGCAGTAAAAACATGCAGAAAACAGAAATGAAGAAACAAGACAAGAACACCAAGGATTTATCCTGGTTCGGTCAATGTGACCTACTCCAGTCCCAAGGAACACCTTTCCTTGGATTTCACTATCAAATGAATCACCTTACAACAAGAACCAAGCTTGATCCTTGGGTTATACACCAACCCTACTCAAGACTTGGATGATCACCTTCTAAGCAACACTTAATTGCAACACCTCAATAACCTATTGATATAGCCTTATAAGAATGGCTAATCAAATTTACAAATGAAGCTCAAGAGGCTTGTAGCACAACAAAAACAACAAAAACACCTTTGCTACAAAGAATGGAACAAGAACAACAACAAGAACAACAACAAGAAGAAGATGATAGCTAGACAATTCAACAAATGCTTGTAAGCTTCAAGTGTGTTTCACCTTCTTCACCATTGTCTCGATTTATAGTGTGAATTGAGCCTTGGAGATAAGACTTCCAATGTGTCACCATCTTCATCATCAAGTCCAAGTGTCTTCTCATCATTGGTTGGCTTTGTACACTTGGAAAAATGAGACAACATAATTGGTCCACCTTGGCACACCTTGTTGGCCGAAATTTCCAACTAAAAATAGTCTTGGATTTATCTTGAAAATGTGAAGATAATAGCCATAACAACTCCATTATCTTCTCAACTTTTTGGCACAAGAATAGGCATGTGAGACTTGACAATTTCAAACTTCAAAATTCAGCACCAAGACACAATGTAGCTGTTGGCTACCTTTTTCTTTTTCCAAAAATAACTTTGATTTTTCTTAATAAAATAAGAAAGGATAATACCACCAAAATATCCCCAACTTCAAGCACAATAATAGGACATGTGAATTTAGTAGAATTCAAACTCAAAAATAATCTCCAAGTCTTGCTAAGTAGCCGTTGGCTACTAAGTCAAAATATCCAAGTTGGCACTTTTGCCAACTAGCTCCTTTTTGGTTGGTCCACTTGTCACCAAGTCATAAAATGAATTCCACATCATATCCAACTGCATATGAACGTTTTTGAGCATACATATATGTGTAGCAACTCAGATTTTTGAAGAAGAAATCAATAGATAATGGTTGACAAGATTATGTCAACGTGTAACACCGAAATTCCCAATATTTCTTCTTATATGTCATGAACATTTCCACACCTTTGACACCTTTAATATCTCTGAATAATTATGATAAATATTCTCTTATAACATATATAAGAGGGTCTTCAAGAAAAAATAGAATGTGACATCTCAAATCGTCACATATCCAGCTATAGTCAATAATATTATCATGTGAGAGAATAAAATAGAGAATCACCATATTATCTTCAAATTAATAATAAATCAGCTCCAGAGTGAAGATAACAATATGCTCAAGGGATTCCTTGAGTGATAATACCAAAAATACCCTCGGGGGTAAAATGACTAAAATACTCCTGGTATATGAAAACTCCAGAAATGACCCGGATGGTCAGAAATAATCATGATATCACCTTTGTCATGATAAATAGTATAAGAATAAGTCCTTGATTTATTTTCACCATGTGATGTTCCTACAAAACTCAAAATACCAATATTGTCCTTTTTGTTACGTTGTAGAAACTTCCAAGGCACGTTAGTCATAATATTTTTAAAATCATCAAAATCACATAAGATTCACATAATGAACATGTATAAATCATATACAAATGAAAACAATCATTTAAACACTTTTTAGAAAAATATTTTTAAAAACCCTAGACATCAATCGATCGAAGTGTCTCAGGTTTAAAGATCGATGTCTCACAGTAAGTTTTTGTTCTTCTCAGTTCAACATGGATCAATCCACCTGAGGGGCTGATGTACATGGATCGATCCACGTGTCTCTGCCTGAGAGATCCACGTGATTTTTCTTCACTTTTTCAACCTTTAATCACTTATAACACCATATATGACATTTCTAAGTATTCACCATTTAAAATCATGACTTTGAAAATTATCCAAACATATTTCTCAACACAGGCTAGATTTTTGGAGTCAAAACCAGCAAAAAGTCCTATGGAGAGTAGTTTGAGATTGACACATAATGATTCTCCACTAATAAAAGATGTCTCACAGTACAGAAGATTGATAGAAAATTGCTTTACCTCACTATATCTAGACCTTATATAGCATTCCCTGTACAACAGCTCAGTCAATTTCTAGACTGCCCTACTGAAAATCATCTTAAGGCTGCACATAGAGTCCTGAGATATATTAAAGGGACATTAGGACAAGGTCTGTTGTTTCCCAGAATGGAAGGTTTGGAGTTGAGGGCATTTGTGGATGCAGACTGGGGAGGTTGCCATGAAACAAGGAGGTCTATCAGAGGGTATTGTGTGTTCTTAGGGGAAGCTTTGATTTCTTGAAAATTAAAGAAACAAACTATAGTATCAAGGTCCTCAGTAGAGGCAGAATATAGAGAAATGACATTAGTAACTTGTGAGGTACAATGGCTCACTTATCTTTTGAAGGATCTGCATGTAAGTACCATTAAACCAGTTGATATATTTTGTGATTGCAAAAGTGCCATTTACATAGCTGAGAATCTAGTGTTTCATGAAAGGACTAAGCACATTGAGATTGATTGTCATGTGGCAAGGGACAAATTGCAAGAAGAAGCAATCAAATTGATGCCAATTAGAACTGAGTTACAATTGGCCGACATGTTCACTAAGCCTCTAGACTCAAAAAGGCTGGGAGCACTTTCTGCAGCATTATGGACGTATAACATACATTCCAAGCTTGCCTTGAGGAGGGGTGTCAAAGATATGGCATAGAGGCTGAAAGTGGGGGAGGAATGGAAGAGTAGACAGCACATTGGCTGAAGGGCATGATCCGTGTCACCAAGCAGTTGATACCGCATGATGATAATAGAAATCAACGGTTAAGATGCTTAGTTAGTGAAGTGAGCTGAAGGAAGCACGGGACAATCAAGATAGCACGGTGATCACGTGATCTACGGAAGAGGTTGGATGGAGTGTGCAGGAAGAAGAAGAAGAAAAGGGCGCGAAGTGTTTATAACGAATGAAATGACGAAATTGCCCTTGACAGTTGTTTCGTATGAGTAGTTAAAATAAGTGCTTTCTTGTAATTTTGTTTGATTCATCTTCTTCCTTATTAGTGAGCCTATGCGTTGAAGGCAGTTAGATTTTCAGGTGTGAATCTCACTTTTTCTTTGAATGAGATTTCTCGATTGTTCTTGTTCATCCTCTCCCTTTCATTCGTTTAATTCGTTTTCTTTAAGTTTTGCGTATTGATTGATTGTTGCTTGGAAATTTGAATCAATCCTTACAAATTTCACAATTTTTGGAAAAATGAAGTGGGGAGGCGGTCGGGGAAGAGGAAGGAGAATAAGTAATGTATGGGTGAAGAAATAATATCTGATGGCACACAAGAAAAAGGCATTCATTTCCGGAAAACACAACACCGCGAGAAATCAAATAGCGATCATTGTCCAAGTCATACACGCCATCCCCTTTTCCCATAAGGCTAACTCAACAAAACTAAATGAAGCTCATGACTAGCAAATTTATCCCCATGGCGAGTAAGATTGTGGACAAAGGCACCAAAAAAACAAGCAATGTATCATACGAAGGAGGCTTTCCATATATTAATTCAACCGGAGATTTGCCATTGAGTGATGCAGAATGACTGTGATTTATTAAATAACCTGCAGTACGAATACTTTTACCTCAAAAACAAATAGGTAAACATGCTTGAAAGAGTAGAGTATGAGTCATATTAAGTATATGTTGGTGTTTTCTTTCAACACGTTTATTTTGGTGGCATGTCACTGTAGAAAGTTTCAAACATAATACAATTTTGAGTAAAGTACGAAATCAAGGGTTTGAATTCCGTAGTATTTTCACTAAGAACGACTTTGCTTTTTTTTTTTATATATACATTAAAATGTCGTTCGACTAGTGCAAATAAAGAACGCAAAGTAGAAGCAACTTTGGTTTAATCAACTGAAAGAAAAATTTAAAACTACGAGAATAATCCATCAATCGTAGTTAAAAAATATTTAATACCACATGAAGAAGGGGTACGATATTGACTCCATAAATCACAATGAACTAAAGAAAAGAAGAAAAAGCAGCGCGATATTGTTTGACGTGAAGACATGTCACGTGGCTTATTTTGTAAAATACTATTTCTACAAGAGCCTGAGCTAGAAAGTAATTCAATGACTTTGGTAGACGGGTATTCCAAACGTTTATGCCACACCTCAAAAGAAGGCAAACCAGTAGACGATGGACGGAAGCAACAAGGGGCTATGGAAAAAACAAAGTCCTTCTCGCATTATACCCACGCCAATCAACATCTTCTTTATTGGTCATATATTACAAAAATTTTATTAAAAACAACCCCTGTATATTTCTAACACATGAATATAGTTGCATACATCTAACCTTCTCATACTTCGCCATAGGCAGGAACTTCTAAGGCAATAGAATAGTGTTATTGTTGTAGTATTAGAAAACTGAACACTATTTTTGGTATGACCAAGTGTTGAGATATAGAAATCAAATTGCATTGAAGACCAAGTACATATAAAACTGTTTGAGAAAATTGGAAGAAATGGGTCAAGTTGCAAATAGCAACGTACTTTGAGCTTAGTTATTATTAGTTTTCACTCGTGATGAGTGGAAACTAATGAGTCTTTAATTATCTACGTGACGAGCTGATAATTTTAGGCTTTTGAATCACTTAATTCCGATACCGAATGAATGAGGAATTAATGCTCAAAGTAAGGGGAAAATCAGCTTAGCTCGGCCCGTGCCTGGATGTGGGCTCAGCTTGCAGACTGAGCTGCGGACCTAATGGGCTCAGGTTGCGGACTGAGTTATGGGCCTGATGGGCTGCAGACTGCAGGTCGGGCTGTGGGCTGCAGACTACAGGCCGAGTCCTGCAGCAGCGGGTCGGATCTTATCAGTTGGGGTGAAGTTGGTTTGAGTTTATACTTCTCTAGGTTGTTAAGATAGGCTAAGATTAAATTTTGAAAAGTTGATGTGCTTTAACCGTGCCGAGCTGGCCTGATTTTGTTATGATCTGACGGTTTAGATTGGACAGTTATTTTATTCGACAACTGAGGACAGACCTGATGCAGTTATCTGATCCAAGGGTTTAGGCCAAGCAGGTATCTGATCCTGCGGTTGTGGTTGAATTGAATGTAACAGACTGACCTCAGAATTTCCCTATAAATAGTGGCCAAGCTGACCTGAGTGGTCACTCAGGAAAATCTATAACTTCTTATCTTTCTCTGCAATCTCCCTCTCTGCATATTCATTCTCTCGTATACATAAAACACTCTGCATTTCAAGTAATCTGAGAATTCAGGACAACTTACAGGTTTATTGAGTTCATACGCTGCAGTACCGCTTGTCTAAACTGAATCCATTGTATCTTTGGAGACGATTGCTCCATCTGGTTGGGCATAGCATATTGGAGCAATACGACTTAAGGATAGAGTCCTGGACTCACCTCAGATCTCTGCTCAGCTGAGCTGTTGATGTTATTGCCGAGCTGAGCTCTGTTGTGTGCTGAGCTTAGATGATCGAGGGATAGCGCATCACTGTTGTTGTACAGTGTTGTCGAGCTGAGCTCTGCTGTTTGGCTGAGAGCATTCATTGTTCTACAACACTACCGTGCTGAGCTCTGCTGGTGTGCTGAGCTCGGATGAAGCGGCTGAAAGCACAAATGTTGTTCTGTTGTGGTGAGGTGCTAAGGTCCGCAGGTCGGCCATCAGTCGAGAACGCAAATACAATTGCACTAACTGGACTGACCTGATCTAACTGATCAATATGATTTCAGTTCAGCTCGGCTGGAAGGCTGATAGCACAGAAGAACTGTTCTGAAGTGCTATTGTGTTGAGAGCGGCAGGTTGGTTGACTATCAAAACGTAAATTCAATTGAGCTACCTAGACCGACTTGACCTGGCAGATCGGTACGACCTTCAGTTCAGCTTGGCAGGTCGGCCACTGCTTTATTTCACCAGCAAATTGTACAGAAGTCAATTTTATTTGACTTGAATTATTTCCAGCATTCTTAAGACGTATTGTATTGATTCTGTACTGATTCTCGTTGTTTGTTACAGAAACTTAAATGGAGAACACACGCTCGAGCTCTGTTCAAGGCGCAGACGTACAGAATGCAGCTCCTATGGCACCGAATGCTGGGATGCCGATGACTGCTCCTCCTGCACGAGGTCCCGTGGTGGCCCAAGTGGAGAAAACAGAGAAGTTCACTGGGAGTTTCTTCAAGCGATGGCAGCAAAAGATGATGTTCTTCTTGACTGCCATGGGGCTGGCCACGCTATTGACCGAGGACCAACCTGTGGTGGATCCTATGGAGGACCAGACCCAGAATATACACTATTTTTTGAAGCATGAAACTTCAATAATTATGTTTTTTTGGTCATATTCTGAAATACCACATGGAAGATGCCGTCACTAAGAAATTTATTATCGGCATATTCCTGGATTTTGAAATGTCAGATTCTCGCACTATTGTTTCTCAAGTTGAGGAACTTCAGATGTTGGTAGCCGAGATGGAAGAGGAGGGCATGTTGCTTAGAGAATCTCATGGTGGCTACGGTGATTGAGAAGCTACCTCTTTCGTGGAGGGAATTCAGAAGCTATCTCAAGCACAAGAGAAAGAAGATGACATTGGAAGATCTGATTGTCCGACTTTGCATAAAAGAAGATAATCGCATATCCGAAAGAAAGCCACATATCAGTGCTGGTCAGGCCAAGGCCATGTTGCATAGGCCAAAAAGAGGAAAGGCCATCTTGGGGTGAACAACAAGAGTAAGCAGATAGCCAAGAAATTCACTGAAAAATGCTACAACTGTGACATTCAGGGGCATATCAAGAATGAATGCCGCAAGCCCAACAAGAAGCAAACCAAGGCAAAGGCGAACCTCGTTGATGCCATGGATGATCTGAACCTCTGCGAGGTGTCTTAAAGTGAAGCTATGGGAGAAAATGTAGAATAATGGCTGGATGCTGGTGCCACAAGACATGTCTGCTGCAGCAGAGAAATGTTCACGGAGTACCAGGCCGGAAACAATGAACAACTTTACATGGGGAACTTTGCCTCATCCAAGATCGAAGGCGAGAGCAAAGTTGTTCTGAAGCTGACCTCGGAGAAGCATCTGACCTTGCAGAATATGCTGCACGTCTCCGACATTCGGAAGGATTTGGTTTCTGGAGCTCTTCTAGTCATTCATAGCTTTAGACTAGTGTTAGAGTCCAATAAGATTATTCTTTCAAAAATAGCATGTATTTGTGGAAGGTGTACTTGACGAATAGGATGTTCATATTAAATGTCATCACCATTGTACTAAAGGAATATTTGCCTGTAGAGGCTAATAATAATGCTTCCTCTTCTACTTACAAGCTTTAGTCTTCTTGTTTATGGCATATTCATTTGAAACACGTTAATTATAAGTCAATACAGCATATGATTAATCTTGACTTATTACCCAAATTAAATTTTGATAATGAAAAATACCAAATATGTGTTGAAACAAAGATGGCAAAGGCTCCATTTCCTTCAATAGAAATAAACACTGAACCTTTGGATCTAATTCAAATAGATGTGTGTGATTTAAAGTTTGTGCAAACAAGATGTGGTAAAAAGTATTTTGTATCTTTTATCAATGATTGCACACGATAATGTTATGTCTATTTGCTAAGTAGCAAAGATGAGACCATTGATGCTTTCAAAGACTATAACGAAGTCGAGAATCAACTTAGCAAACGAATTAGAGCAATTCTTAGTGATAGAGGTGGCGAATATGATACACCGTTTAATGAGTTCTATTCAAAACATGGCATTATTCATCAAATGAATGCACCATATTCACCTCAATCGAATGGTATTTCTAAACACAAAAACCAAACTCTAAAAGATATGATGAATGATATGTTTATAAGTTCGGGCTTACCTCAAAACTTGTGGAGGGAAGCCTTTCTCTCAGTTAACTTCATTTTGAACAGAATTGCATCTAAAGGGATGGATGAAACCCTATATGAGCTTTGGAAAGGCCAAAAGACTTGTAAAAAATACTTGAAAGTGTGTAGGTGTCTGGCAAATGTTGCTGTACCTAAACCAAAACAAGTAAAATTGGGCCTAAAACAGTAAACGGCTGACTGCATGTTCATAGGATATGAAACTAACAGTAGTGCATATCGTTTCTTGATACACAAATTGGATATTCTTGACATACATGACAACGTTGTTATAGAGTCGAGGAATGCAGTGTTTTTTGAAGATGTATTTCTGAGGAAAGACTAGAATAATGAAGAAACAAGTACTGGTAAGCGAATGCGTGAGGCGACTCCTCAAGGAAATGAGGAACTTCGTCAAAGCAAGAGAGACAGAATACCAACTTGGTTTGGACCGGATTTTCTAACCTATATGGTAGACAATAAGCCAAGGAACATTTCCGAGGTGATGTCAACTCCAGAAGCTCCTTTTTGGAAAGAGGAAATTAACAGTGAGATAGACTCGATTCTTCTGAATCACACTTGGAAGTTGGTTGACCTTCCACTGGAAGTAAACCACTCGGGTGCAAGTGTATTTTCAAGAAGAAGATGAAAGAGGATGGGTCTATCGAAAAGTACAAAGCCAGATTGGTAGCTAAAGGCTATCGACAGAAGGAAGACTTTGACTTTTTTGACACCTACTCACCAGTAACTAGAATCACTTCTATAAGGATGCTAGTTGCTATTGCTACAGTCTATAATTTGGAAATCCATCAAATGGATGTAAATACTGCTTTTATGAATGGTAAGTTGGAAAAAGAAATTTATATTGAACAACCCAAAGGATTTATGGTTCCAGGACAAGAATCGAAAGTCTGTAGACTTGTTAAGTCGCTGTACAGACTTAAACAAGCGCCTAAACAATGGCACTTGAAATTTGATCAAGCTATGCTAGCTAATGGTTTCAAGATCAATGAGTGTGACAGGTGTGTCTACATTAAGAACGCATAATGCATATGTGATAGTATATCTCTATGTAGACGACATGTAAATCATGAGAAGTACTCGTGATATCATCTTAAATACAAAGCAGATGTTGACGAAAAACTTCGATATGAAGGACATGGGAATTGCCAATGTTATTCTAGGATTAAAATTTCTAGGATAGCCAAAGGACTTGTGTTGTCACAAAGTCATTATATTGAATTTGTATTAAAACGTTTTGATATGCCTGATGTGAAACCAATAAAAACTCTATTTGACTTAAGTATACACTTAAGGAAGAACCGAGGAGAGCCAGTAGCTTAATTGGAGTACTCGTAAGTAATCGCAAGTCTGATGTGCATAACGAATCGTACAAGCCCAGACTTAGCATACTCAGAAAACAAGTTGAGCAGGTTTACTAGTAATCCAAGTGATGATCATTGGAAAGCTTTGAATAGAGTGGTGAGATACTTGAAGTATACAATTAATCCTGGATTACATTACTTGAGATATACGGCAGTGTTGGAAGGCTATTGTAATGCCAACTGGACAGTAAAGATTCTAAGTCCACTAGTAGATATTTATTCACTGTTGGTGGAGGTGCTGTGTCATGGAAATCCACGAAGCAAACGTGCATAGCTTGTTCCGCTATGGAAGCGAAGTTTATAGCAATAGATAAAGCCGGAGAAGAGGCTGAATGGATTCAGAATTTTGTGGAAGATGTGTCATGCTGGCCTAAGCCAATTGCTCCTATCAGCAGTTACTGTGATAGTTAGTCACCTATAGGACGAGCTCAAAGCAACATCTATAATGGTAAGTCTTGACACATGCGCCGTAGACACAATACCATTAAACAATTAATCTCTAAAGACGTTATTTCCATTGATTACATAAAAACAAAGGACAATCTTGCGGATCCGCTTACAAAAGGCTTGCCTAGAGTTCTGATGTCAATTTTGACAAATGGAATGGGACTAAAGCCTATAATGCATGAATCTTTATTACGGAAACCAAACCTTGTTGACTGGAGATCCTATAATCTTGGTTCAATGGGACAACGAAGGTATGAAGTTCAGTGAGCATTTACTCATTCTGCTAAATAAAAGTGATATCTGCAGAAAAGTGAGGGCAAGATGAGGCTTTTAATGGTTTCTATATGTTGACATATCAAGTGGGGTATGGTAGAATACTCTTGATAGGAAACACCTATGTAAGTGTGAAGTGTGACCGCTTCTATGAAAATTTTGTAAGGCAAAAGTTCTCTAACACACTTTCTGAAACTGGTTGGTTCATGGCCAAAACAAACACAATCACGAGAACCAAAAAGGTGTTAAAGGAAATGTTGTGTAAATGCTATTGTCTAGGTTCACAATAAAGGATGGTTAGTTCAAGACATCAAGCCACTAATTAGCCGAGTGGATCCGATAGTATATCACTAAAAAAGGTTCAAAGGCAGAAGCTACCTCTTCTGATGCAGCATTTTCTTGTCTGACTTCTCGATAGAGTCTACATATGCATTTGCATTAATTCTCATTCATTTAGGGGATTGTTGGAGAAAATTGGAAGAAATGGACCAAGTTGCAAACTGTGGTTAGCAACGTACTTTGAGCTAAGTTATGATTAGTTTTAATTAGTGATGAGTAGAAACTAACAAGTCCTTAATTATATAAATGACGAGTAGATAATTTTTGGCTTTTGAATCACTCAATTCCGAAACCGAGTGAATGAGAAATCAATGCTCAAATTAAGGGGAAAAGCATCTCAGCTCGGCCCGTGCCTGGGCATGGGCTCAGGTTGCGAAATGAGCTACGGACCTGATGGGCTCAGGTTGCAGACTGAGCTGCGGGCCTGATGGGCTTAGAATACAGGCCGGGCTACAGGATGCAAACTGCAGGCCGGGTCCTACAGGAGCAGCTCAGATCTTATTAGCTGGGGTGAAGTTTGTTTGAGTTTAAGCTTCTCCAGGTTGTTAAGATAGGCTAAGGTTAAATTTTGAAAAGTTGTTGAGCTTTAACTATGCCGAGCTCACTTGAATTTGTTATAATCTGACAGCTCAGATTGAACAGTTTTTCGATCCGATGGCTGAGGGCAGATTTGATGCGTTATATGATCCAAGGGTTCAGGCCTAGCGGGTATCTGATCCTACGGCTGTGGTTGAACTGACTGTAACAGACTAGCCTCATAATTTTCCTATAAATAGTGGCCATGCTGACCTCTGTTGTCACTCAGGAAAATCCAGAAGTTCTTCTCTTTCTCCACAATCTCCCTCTCTGCATATTCATTCTCTCGTATACGCAAAACACTCTGCATTTCAAGTAATCCGAGAATTCAAGACAGCTTACAGGTTTGTTGAGTTCATACGCTGCAGTATCGCTCGTCTAAACTGAATCTGTTCTATCTTTGGAGACGATTGCTACATTTGGTTGGGTATAGTATTCTGGAGCAATACGTCTTAAAGACAGAGTCTTGGACTCACCTCGGATCTCTGCTCAGCTGAGCTGTTGATGTTCTTACCGAGCTAAGCCCTGCTTTGAGCTGAGCTCAGCTGATCGAGGGATAACACAACAATGTTGTTGTACAGTGTTGCTAAACTAAGCTCTACTGTGTGCTGAGCCCTGCTGTTTGGCTTTGAGCATTCGTTGTTCTATAGCATTGCCGTGTTGAGCTCTGTTGGTGTGCTGAGATCGGCTGAAGAGGTTGAAAGCAAAACTGTTGTTTTATTGTGCTGAGGTGCCAAGATCCGCAGGTCGGCCATCAATCATGAACGCAAACACTATTACGGCTGACTGGACTGGTCTGATCTGACTGATCAATCTGATTTCAGTTCAGCTTGGCTGGAAGGCTGATAACACAGAAGAACTGTTCTAAAGTGCTATTGTGCTGAGATCGGCAGGCCGGGTGACTGTCCAGAACGTAAACTCAATTGCGCTGCCTAGACTGTCTTGACTTAGAAGATCGGTACGACCTTCAGTTCAGCTCGCCAGGTCGGCCACTGCTTTATTTCACCAGCAAACTATACAGAAGTCAATTTTGTCTGACTTAAATTATTTCTAACAAAAACATAATCCAACTGTAAGGCGGAATCAATCAACACATAGCCTTGCTTAGTAGCAAAATTGTGCTGGCCATTAGGCAAGTTAATAGAACAAGGCGCCACAGCACGAACGTCAAGTGACAAGGAAATATCGCCAGTCATATGTCGGGATGCACCATTATCAAGAAACCATAGTTTACAAGTCAATTTGTCATCAATATGATTAGGTTGAGCAGCAAAAATAAAAAAAAAATTACGTAACGGATCCCATTGATCCGCACTGATGCCGATGAGTCCAAATTGCTCAATGGTGTAAGGTAGCTCGACCGCCCCAAAATTAGAGGCAAGGGCGACATTGGTTCTGAGCCCCTCGGCCACGCCCAACTAAACTGGAAGAAGGAGCTCTCCCACGCATTTAACCACAGCATTTTTCAACCCACCAATTAGGAAAACCCTGTAACTTAAAGCACGTCTCTGCTTCATGACCTGTGCGTTTACAATGAGAACAATAACAAACTGAAGGATCACTCTTATCCAAGCTATTTTCTATTCGAGTAGGGAGCATGGGAACCTGGACGGCAAAGATGAGGGCATCATCTTTGTCATTCGTTTTGGAAATAATTCAAGTCAGACAAAATTGACTTATGTACAATTTGCTGATGAAATAATGCAGTGGCCGACCTGCCAAGAAGAACTGAAGGTCGTACCGATCTGCCAGGTCAAGAAAGTCTAGGTAGCGCAATTGAGTTTAACTTCTGGACAGTCAGCCGACCTCCTGATCTCAACACAATAGCACTTTAGAACAGTTCTTTATGCTATCAGCCTTCCAGTCGAGCTGAACTGAAATCAGATTGATCAGTCAGATCTGGTCAGTCCAGTGAGTCGTAATTGTATTTGCGTTCATGATTGATGGCCTATTTGTAGACCTTGGCACCTTTGCACAACAAAACAATAGTTGTGCTTTAAGCCGCTTCAGCTGAGCTCAGCACACCAACAGAGCTCATCATTGCAGTGCTACAGAACAACGAATGCTCACAGCCAAACAGCAGAGCTCCACACACAGCAGAGCTCAGCTTGGCAACACCGTACAACAACAGTGTTGTGCTATCCCTCGATCAGCTGAGCTCAGTACACAGCAGAGCTCAGCTTGGCAATAACATCAACAGCTCAGCTAAACAGAGATCCGAGATAAATCCAGGACTCTGTATTTAAGACGTATTGCTCCGATATGTTGTTCCCAGCCAGATGGAGTCATCTCCTTGAATACAACGGATTCAGTCCAGCGGCACTAGAGCGTATGAACTTAACGAACTTGTAAGATGTCCCGAATTCTCGGATTACTTGAAATGCAGAGTTTTTTGTTTATGCGGGAGAATGAATATGCAGAGAGGGAGATTGCAGAGAAAGAGAAGAACTTCTGGATTTTCCTGAGTGATAACAAAGGTCAGCTTGACCACTATTTGTTGGGAAATTCTGAGGTCAGTCTGTTACAGTCAGTTCAACCACAACCGTAGGTTCAGATACATGCTCGGCCTGAACCCTTGGATCATACAACCACATCAAGTCTGCCCTCAGTCGTCGAATCAAATAACTGTTCAATCTGAGCCGTCAGATCAAAACGAATACAAGTCAACTCATCACGGTTAAAACTCAACAACTTTTGAAAATTTAACCTTAGACTATTTTAACAACCTGGAGCATTTTAAACTCAAACAAACTTCACTCCAGCTAATAAGATCCGACCCGCTGCTGCAGGACCCAGCCTACAGTCTGAGCCCATCAGGCCATCAGTTTAGTCCACAACCTAAGCCCATCAGGTCCTTCATTATGACCATAAAATCGCCCACTACCATATGTAGTACATGCTGAATTTTCAGCATGTGCAATAATCTCAAGGCTTTCAAATTGTTGCCATATTGCTACACATTAATCCCTTGAATATTGAATAGCAAATTGAGTAGCTAATTGATCACAAATAAGAGATAATATTCGGCCATAAGACTACACACATGCTGAATTTTCAGCATGTGTCATATGTGTGACATAGTTTGAAATGTTACCTTGTGTAGCTCCTTTCTTTATGTCACCAACATTGTATGCTTCATTCTTGGCCAATCAAGATGCCAACAAAGCTCCACATATGCTCCAACATGGCTGAGCTAGGTGTGTATGATGAATATACATGTGCTGAATTTTATTTTTGCAAACTTTGTAAAATAGTGCACATATAATTATACACATATGGTATATTCCAATCAGCCCTTAATTAATTTTTCTAGAACACTTTAGAATGTATAGAAGTATGTAAAAAGTGTCTAGATACATGTTATATTCCATGACAAAAATGTTCCATGTGTCGTGTTCGTAGAAAACCGAATTTTCGACGTTTGTCGATTACTCGATTTTTCTCCGATTAAATTCCAACTTTTTGCACATGTTATAGATATTATGTTATCCATAATATACATAAATTAAACTTTAATATTCAGCTCTCATGGCTGATTAAAGTGGCGCCCAACATGTGACAAAAATTGAATTTGGAATCTCCACAATTTGGCCTTAATTTGGGGTGATTTGTGTGTGCCAACATGGAATGATTTTGTGGCTGTATATACCATGTGAGCCACGAAATTTGTGGCCATTTTTGAAGTGTAGGGGCTGGCCATCTATATATGGCAAGTACATGACACATTGGCGAAGTTTCGGTATTCATCCGATACGACAATTTTTGGTTTAAAACCTTTTAACGTGTCGTAATAAATTTTTCATCACCATGACTTATACCATATGATATAAGACCTGAATATACTCATAAATATGAGGTAAATATAGTGGTGTGACGTTAACATATGTTCGTAAAATATATAACGTGTCGGTAGTATGTTGGAATATATATGTATAGTGCCTTTTTAAAAAAAATCTGAATATATATATATATATATATATGTTAAAAGACGTGTATAAAGGAGAGGAGAAGACTTTCCATTCTTCAATCTGTTGCCTTTGTGCCTTCTCCAAATATATCACCATTTAATGAACTACTTAATTCATTTAACTAAGTACTTCACTTAGTGAACTAGTTTAGTTCATTAATGGTGGCATCTGAAAATAGTTCAAACACAACAAATGTTCGCCATTTGATGTAAGCTTTAAAGCTTCATGGCTCGTTAGTACGGCAACAATATATATGAACTATATAAGGTAGGTTTCATGCAAAAACGTGTCAAGTCATAAAACGTATCATGCATTTCTTTGATACACGTTATTTAAATCATGCATTTTGTAATCACTCAAACACCTTTTTCTCAACAATCTCCCCCTTTTGATGATTTACAAAATAATCCTAGTACATGATTTAAATTTTGTCGCTCCCCCTCCAATCGTGCACAAATTCAATTTTGAATTTTGAATTCTCTCCCTCTTAATTTGTGCAATTAATCTTTCTCTCTCCCCCTTAAATCATGCATTCTCTCCCCCTTTATTTTAGAAAGACAATCAAAAGCGCAAGTAAAGATGAAGATAGCAAAAAAATCATGCATTTCAAATAACATCAAAAGTGCGTTCTTAAGGGTTATGTATTCAACCCTTTGAGAGCGTCCCTTTTGGTACCCAAATTTGGGTGACCTTTCTAGGTCTTCCAAAAGGTGAGAAAGGTGATGAAAACGCAACATAATATACGTTAGGGGCAAATGCGTTTGGCCTTTGGCCGAGAATCCCATCATGCATATAGTGTGGTTTTCGTTTTTGATATGCATTTCGGTTTGCATGCACGGGGCATGATCTAGATGCATTTTTATGAAATGAATGTCGCATATGCATTAATGGCTTTCTTTCATATCTATATGGCATATGATTGCACTTTGTATGATATGAAGAATAAGAAGCACGATGAGATGAGATGAGTGGTGTACTAGTCTTCTTCTTAGGTTGTATAGTTTCATGCGGTTTCATAGATGTAGATAAAATTAATTTTGTAGCCTTATTTTGTACTTTATTCTCTTCAACGTATCCTACTCCTGTTTTATCATTTTCATGCTTCTGAGAAGAGGTGAGACGACCTAGAATACAAGTATCCGTATCGAATTGTTTTATAGTCTTTTCTAGATCTTCGTTTCTTGATTTCAAATTTGAAATCTCAGCTTTTAGTTCAGTGTTCTCAGATGTCAATGATGAAATTTCAGACCTTAATGAATTTATGATGCAAGACGACTCTTCTTTTGAATCGTTTAATTAAGACACAAAGATTTGTGTTAGAAGATTCTAACAATTTCTTGTCTTCAATTAATCGCTTCTTTTCTTTTGCAAGAGTCTTAGCAAACTTATGCAATTCAAGATATTGGACAAACAAATCATGATATGATGGTTCAGAATCGGAATTAGAATCGGAACCAGAATGTACCTCACTATCAAGAAGTGGAGGCCTTTGGCTTGACATACCTTCTTGCTCGGTTTTGCGTCTAGTGGTTGCCATCTCATTAAGATCGTTGGATCTTTTTGTTGTGAGTGTTCCTGCTCTCTGATACCACTTGTAGGATCTGCAAGGAACCACTAGAAGAGGGGGGTTGAATAGTGGGTGCGTAAAATGTGGTTTTTAAAATTGTTTTAAACCAAAAACCCAACTTCTGAAAACAGTTTCTGTTTTCAAGACCTGTTTTGAAACGTTTTGAAAACTAGGTTACAGGTTTTAAAAAATTCTGAAATTCGGAGAGATCTTATTTTCAGATGTTCTGAGTATCTCCTAAAACTTTCAGATTAAAATTCAACCTCTAACCCCTTTAAAAATTGTTGATGGTCAGATTGTGCAAATCTGCCAGAAACGGTAGTCTGATTTGAAAAATTAATTCCTATTTAACCGTAACTCTAAATGCTCTGAAAATTTAATGACTAACTCCTTTTTAGGTTTATTTAATTATTTTAAAACTGTTTTGAAACATTCTTTTGGGAAGATAGTCAAATACGTTCAAAGTCTCAACCTTTGCAAGCCTGAAAATGAGACTGCACTAGTCTCAGAATTATTGACATTTGAATGACTTATACTTATCCAAAAGGGTTAAAACATACTCCAAATGAAACTTAAGAGGTGTGGCTATGTTTTTGCAAATTTTGGTAATTTTTGAAAGTCATTTGATATTTTTACTAATGCAATGAAAACGATACAAAGTGCTGGAAACTGAAAGTAAAGTGATGAAAGTAATGACACCGAGAATTTTATACTGGTTCGGTTAACACAACCTACTCTAGTCTTTGAGGACACCTTCCTCGGTTATCACTAAACAAAATAACACCTTACCACAAAGGGTTACTGGATTTACACACCAACTCCAACCTTTTACAAACGATACAAGTAAGCACACCTTTCACGAACACCACCACCGAACGAATGATGGTTTGATCACACCTTGATCAACCTTTTACAACAATGAACGTATATGGTAGTCTATACAAACCCTATTCAATATATTTGAATATTAGAACAATAGGCTTGAAAGAGAAGAAGAAGAAAGAAACGTGGAAGAAGAAAGTGGAAGACTTTTTTTTTCACTTGGAAATTATGAGACTTGTCTTGCTTTTGTTTTCTACATCTCTTCTCCGTTTAATCAGCCTTGGCCGCCCCCTTAGGGATCTTTTCCATCTTGAGAATTCTCTTTTAAGTCCTTGGAAGAATGCCTTGTGTAAATGTGACATCAACTTGCTTACTTGGCACAACATGATTGGATGGAAGTTGTCATCATTTGATGACTAGATAATCTGAAAAATATCACTTAAAACATGTGCCAATTTGTGTTTAAAACATTGCCAAATATCACATAATTAATCCCACATAATTTGGAAGTAAATTGGTCTTCATTATGACCATAAAATCGCCCACTACCATATGTAGTACATGCTGAATTTTCGGCATGTGCAATAATCTCAAGGCTTTCAAATTGTTGCCATATTGCTACACATTAATCCCTTGAATGTTGAATAGAAAATTGAGTAGCTAATTGATCACAAATAAGAGATAATATTCGGCCATAATACTACACACATGCTGAATTTTCAGCATGTGTCATATATGTGACATAGTTTGAAATGTTACCTTGTGTAGCTCCTTTCTTTATGTCACCAACATTGTATGCTTCATTCTTTTCCAATCAAGATGCCAACAAAGCTCCACATATGCTCCAACATGGCTGAGCTAGGCGTGTATGATGAATATACATGTGCTGAATTTTATTTTTGCAAACTTTGTAAAATAGTGCACATATAATTATACACATATGGTATATTCCAATCAGCCCTTAATTAATTTTTCTAGAACACTTTAGAATGTATAGAATTATGTAAAAAGTGTCTAGATACATGTTATATGCCATGACAAAAATGTTCCATGTGTCGTGTTCGTAGAAAACCGAATTTTCGATGTTTGTCGATTACCCTATTTTTCTCCGATTAAATTCCAACTTTTTGCACATGTTATATATATAGTATGTTATACATAATATACATAAATTAAACTTTAATATTCAGCACTCATGGCTGATTAAAGTGGCGCCCAACATGTGACAAAAATTGAATTTAGAATCTCCACAATTTGGCCTTATTTTGGGGTGATTTGTGTGTGCCAACATGGAATGATTTTATGGCTGTATATACCATGTGAGCCACGAAATTTGTGGCCATTTTGAAGTGTAGGGGCTGGCCATCTATATATGGCAAGTACGTGACACGTTGGCGAAATTTCGGTATTCATCCGATACGATAATTTTTGGTTTAAAACCTTTTAACGTGTCGTAATAAATTTGTCATCACCATGACTTATACCATATGATATATGACCTGAATATACTCATAAATATGAGGAATATAGTGGTGTGACGTTAATGTACGTTCGTAAAATATATAACGTATCAGTAGTACGTTGGAATATAGGTGTATAGTGCCTTTTTAAAAAAATTTGAATATATATATATATGTGTGTGTGTGTGTGTTAAAAGACGTGTATAAAGGAGAGGAGAAGACTTTCCGTTCTTCAATTGGTTGCCTTTGTGCCTTCTCCAAATATATCACCATTTAATGAACTACTTAATTCATTTAACTAAGTACTTCACTTAGTGAACTAGTTTAGTTCATTAATGGTGGCACCTGAAAATAGTTCAAACACAACAAATGTTCGCCATTTGATGTAAGCTTTAAAGCTTCATGGCTCGTTAGTACGGCAACAATATATATGAACTATATAAGGTAGGTTTCATGCAAAAACGCGTCAAGTCATAAAACGTATCATGCATTTCTTTGATACACGTTATTTAAATCATGCATTTTGTAATCACTCAAACCCCTTTCCTCAACACAATAGTGACATAATTATGCAAGAGGCTCAATTTACCCGTCATGTGATGGGAAGCTCCAGAGTCGATAATCTATGAAGAGTCAGAATATTTACCACTCAAGCGTTCTGTCGGTGTGTGCTTACGAGCACTGAGAGCACGGACCACCAAACCCAAATCATCCTCGGACAGCCCCGCTAAGGCCTCTACAGCACTATTCATGGCATCGGGAGTCGCAACAGGAGGCTTCATATGAACGGACACTATATGGGCAGTGGCAATCGTGAGCCTAGACTGAGAAGAAGCCCTGGCGCTGGTACTTTGGAGTTGGGTGGTTCCTTCAAGTGATCACCCCACCATTCCGGATAACCAGCAATTTGAAAACATGCGCTTACCTCGTGTCCTTTATGAGGACAATGTGAGTGCACCACTACAGCTTTGGTCATTCTTTGGTCTCCGCTATGTGTTGCCGCCAGCGTCAATGCATACCCGGCGACTTCGCACTATTCTTCTATCAAGACAATGGACCCGAGACTTTCTTCTTGAACCATCATATGATAGACACGGTTCAAGTTTGGAAGAGGTTCCTGATTAAGAAAAGAAGAATATAAAGTTCTGTAAATTGTATCATCAAGCCCATAAGAAAAATGAACCTTGTCCGCTTCCTTTCGTCAGGCAAGAATGTGAAGTAGGTCATCTGCAGCAGGTGTAAGAACATATTGGGATGTCATCATAATCCTTTTACTCATCCCAAAATTTCTTCAACTTTCCGTAGTAGATCATAAGTGAGTCATCATTTTGTTTGCAATTCGCGAGTGTCTTTTTCAAATGCTGCACCAGAGGAGCATTCATCACAGCAAAACGCTATTTGATTTCATCCCATAAGTCCTTAGCTTTCTCCTCATAAAAGACGGTGGAACGCATGCCGAGTTTGATAGTATTCAATATCCATGCAATAATCATCGAGTTGATTGACTCCCAATCGGCCAAGTCAGGGGAGCCATCAACCGGTTGCTCTATGGTTCCATCCAGGAAGCCATACTTTCGGCGGGCAACCAATGAGCAGCAGACAACATGTGTATATTTTTTATAATTTGATTATGTCAAATGTACATGAGTAACAAGCAACGGAGGATGATCACGTGAGTGCAAGTCATAGGGGGAAACAATTTTCTTGTGGTAAGAACATTCAGCTGCCGTGGTTTCAATGAAGGACGGAGAGGTTTGTGTGCATGACGGCGGTATTAGGGTGCCTTGGAGACTGGCTCTGCTACCATGTAAAGGAATACTTTGGCAGCCGAAAGTCTGACTTTCTTTATTCAATCATACAAATTTATAGTAATTACAATAGAAATGTGATGTTAATTTGTATCCTAAATTATGCTGAAAGGATATGCACGAATCCTACTATTTATGTACATAATAAAATACATTTAGAGATATTAGAGGATCTCGTTAATCTTGTTAACAAGGTAGATCTATTTAGATCTAAGCAAATCTAAGTAAATCTGTTTATATATGGTAGCTGCTATGGAGAATGTAATAATGACGGGAGGGGCGCGGTGGTGGATGAGCTGTGGCGACTAGGAGGGTAGGGGGCGGGAAGGAGGGCTAAGGGAAGATGAGGTGAAGAGGTAGGATGGGGGAGGTGGAAAAGGGTGGAGGGCAGGCGAGGGACACCACAAAAAAAAGAGACATAGCGACAGACAAAACTCGTCGCTATTTCATCGCTAGAGGCGTATAGCGACGAAATATGCAGGTCGTTATACGGCTTGTCGCAAAGTAATTTTCGTCGGCGAAGCTTCGCTATATTGCGACGAGAAAAATCTCGTCGGCGGTTCGTCGCACAATTGCGACGAAACTCTGTCAGGTCTGCGGCCTGTTTTGTCCGTCGTCGTTGCGTCGGTATATCTTTGTCGTCGCTATTTTTAAATTTTTGATTTTTTTTTATTTCCGGCTGCGACATTTCTGTTTCGTCGCAGATTTTCGTCGGTATATTTTTTGTCGTCGCTATTTTAAAATTTTTGATTTTTTTATTTGAGGTCTGCGACTTTTTTTTCGTCCCAAGTTCGTCGCTATCATGTAAATTAATATTAAATATTAAATATTTATAATTTATTAATAATATCAATATATTATTAATTAAATAGTTTTTATTATTATTTAATTTTTATAATATATTTTATTTTGTATATTAAATCATTTGTACGAATATTATACAGAAATACGGTATTTGCGTATTGAAGTTCGTATAATTAAACAACACAAAAGAAATGGAATCTGTATAAATGTCTGATAAAATATAAAAGAACAAAGAATATGTCAATACAATAAATGAAATAGTCTGTACAAAAAATCAAAAAATGAAATACTATGCAGAGGAAGATGGAGGGGGATCATGCGGAGAAGAGTGACCATCAGGAGGGGGAGGCTGAGGCTGCGAGGAGCCGGAAATGAAAGAGATGATGAGATGCGATAGCTGCGAGATTTGCTGGTTCGTCGCCTGCTGCACCTGCATCGTCTGCTGCTGCGCCTGCTGAACCGCCTGCTGTACCGACTGCTGCAGCGCCTGCTGGGTCTGAGTCAGCTGCGACCGCAGTGCCTGTACACTCTCCTCATGTTGCGCTCTGATGGTCTCCACCTCATGCTGCAGCGCCGCATGATCTGATTCCAGGCGCGAAATATCCTCTGGGGTCGCAGAAGGCGCGGAGGTGCTGGCCTCAAAGGAAGCACCTGGATGCAGAACTTCGGGCAAGAATCGCGTCGCTGTTGATCCAACCCCGTACACCTCCCTCTTCTTCTTATTCTGAGGGCCGACGGTCCGAACCGCATCCCAATAAGCGCGGTTCTTGTCAGCCTCTTCTCCCCTATGTGCGAGTAATCTGTTGTACTCGTCCTAAAATGAGAATAAGAATTGTTAGGGTTTAGGGTTTAGAAATAAAACAAACTAAGGAAAAAACAAATGATATCATAGTCTACTTACACTGATGTCGCGGGCCTTCGACGTGATACAGTCCTCCATCCCGTCGGAGGCTTTCTTCCGATGCGTCTTGTAGAAGAGATCGTAGGAGGCTGGCCACTCCCCCGTCTCCTCGTGCTGAAAGAATGAAATAAAATATGTTAGTGAAATCCAGAATTTTAAAAATTTCGGCATGACCTATTCGTTTATCGGAGGTATCCCGGCCTTAAAGGCCTCTCCCAAGTCAAATCAAAAATAAAAAGAAAAAGTCAAATGAACACATATATTACTTAAATTAACCATATAAGAATACCAAAAAAACAACAGCGCAACATAAGAAATCAATGAATGTAAATAATCCACTTAAGTCAATGAATCTAAATAATCCAATGAAATCAATGAATCTAAATAATCCAATATTAAAATTCTTACCATAGAACGCATCGTGGTGGCGTGGGAAACCGAACCACCTGAGTGTGTGGCAGGTGCTAGGCCCTGTAGATTGCCGCTGCGCCGGTTTGCTGCGTTTCGGGCGCTGCAGGCTTGGGTAGCAGGGTCCGTCCACCCTTCTATTCACCCCGCCCAGGTGGCCTCGGATACGTAGGCAGGCCTGGCAGAAGTGGGGTCACGCTCTTACTTGGTCTTGTGCGAGTTGACGAAGTCCCTATAGCGTTTGGCGGCCCTCTGCCGCCAGGCCTGCTTCACGTCATGGGCGATGTCAGCTGTCCAGCTGTACGCCTTCTGCAATTATTATACGGAGGAAAAGTAAAAACGTGGTTAGAAAAGTAATGATCGATTACGCATCAAAAAGTGAAATTCATCAAATTTGAATACCTGAAACTCATCCCAGTAGAACCTACGTGTCTGCAGGGTGATACGGGACCAGGCATATCCAGCTGGGTCCTGCCTCAGGTGGAAGGACCGAGTGATGCAACCGGAAATCTAGCCCGAGTCCGGTGCAAACCTGAAAGAGGTGAAGTTGTTAGGGAAAAATAACGCGTGAAATATATTTGAAAACATGTTAAAAAAATAAATCATTACTTACGTATGGGTATCATGTGACCAAGGGAGGGCACGACGCCCTGGTATGACACCCTCGTCCGATGCCGCATCAGACGCCGGATGAGGTGCTGAACCAGTGGGTGTGGGTGGCGGCGTAGATCGGGGGGGTGCGGACCTCTCGGCATACCCTAAAAGGTCCGCGTCTGCAGCCAGAGCGGCGGTCGACACCGAACCAAGCAGGTCATGCTGAGAGACGAATAGCTCAAACTCTCCTGAGAGGGCCTGGCTGGCTGGTGGGTAGGTAGATCGAGTAGGTAAACCCTCGCTAGCCATCAGATCTGAAAGGGTGAAAAATTTAAAAGGCACATTCAACGAGTTTAGGGTTGGTTGGCCAGACAAATAAGATGTCCAAAAAATGACAAGTGTTTAAATACATTTAATGCAAGATATTAATAATTTTGAAAATTTCGGCATGACCTATTCGTTTATCGGAGGTTTCCCGGCCTTAATGGCCTCTCCAAAGACAAATCCAAATCCAACAACATGACATGATTAACCAAACTACATAATCAAACTTCATCATCAAATTACACGTCAAAGTATACATCACTTGAACTTGATACTTAAAGCATAAATATGCATCACCTCTAAACAAATTACACTTCAAATTGTACATCACCTATACATACTTATGATAGATAACTTGTAACAGCCCACCCCGCCCACAGCCCACTCCTGCCAACAGCCACCCTCCGCCCCACCCACTCCCGCCAACAGCCCACCCCGCCCACAGCTCACTCCCGCCAACAGCCATCGTCCGCCCCACCCACTCCCGCCAACAGCCCACCCCGCCCACAGCCCACTCTCGCCAACAGCCACCCCCCATCCCACCCACTCCCGCCAACAGACCACCCCCCGCCCACAGCCCCAGTCCCGCCAACAGTCACCCCCGCCACACCCAGTCCCACCCACAGCCACTCAGCCCCCACCCACAGCCAGGCGGTTCCACCTCCGCCATCCTCTCCGTCATCCCCTCCAACACCCAGCCCCACACCGTCACCACCCAGCCTGAATCCCTCCATCCCAGCACAATCTCTCCTCCAAAACCTACAATCATCATTATCCCATTCTAAAACCTACAACAACGAAAACGAAAACAAGCAGTACAGCCCACCCCCGCCACAGCCCACCCCCGCCACAGCCACCCCCTTCCACGCAACACCCAGCCAACCCGCCACAGCCACCCCCTTCCCCGCCAACAACCACCCCGCCCACAGCCAACCCCCGACCACAGCCACCCCCCTTCCCCTTTCTTCAATCAATAACTAATTAAACTCATTAAAAACGAAATAGGAAGAAAAACTAACTAGGGAAAGGAGGTCACCGGAGAACTTGATGGCAGCTGCGCAGAATTTTGCCGGGGGAGGGAGGGAGATTTCGCCAGGGGAGGGAGGGAGTTTTCGCGGGGTGGGGGAGAATTCGCGGGGGAGGGAAATGGGGAAGAAGAAGGGGGATTTCAGTTTTAAGTTCGAAATTTTGCGACGAAAAAGCAAGGATAGTTCGTCGCTGTTTACTGTGTCGTCGTTATTTCAAATTTGCGACGACACTTGTCGTCGGTAAATCGTCGGCGCTCTTCAGAATTGGAAAAAAATAATACAAAATATAAAGTACTTACAGACACACAGTATGTATATGCATGTGTATAAGTACATCAACACATACACACATTCACATAAAAAGGTACATAAAAATTATGACTAACGTCAATCTTTTGTTTTTCCAGGCACATTCAGCACTGTATTGAAGATGTTGTCAAACACGTTCTTCTCAATGTGCATGACATCCAGGTTGTGTCAGATCATATTGCTCTTCAAGTACGGAAGCTCCCAGAATATGCTTCTCTTCTTCCACCCGATACAGTAACGGGCCAGGTCTGCGTTGTGGCTGCCGTTCGGATCATCAGCGACCCCCACGAATGCACAACTATCTATCTCCTCCAACACCTCCGCACCCGTGAGAAGCTCGGGCTTCGTGTCTTTCTCCACGATGCCAGGCATGAACGCCGTCACGTTCTTTCTGTACAAATGACGTCTGGGCAGGAACTTCCTATGGCTGTCGAACTAGCAAATCTTACGTCCATGTTTCAAGGACATCGTCTTAGCTTGCTTTATGCAGTAAGGGCAAGCGTATTTCCCCGCTATACTCCACCCCGACAACATAGATTAAGCCAGAAAGTCGCTGATCGTCCACATCAGCGCAGCGCGGAGCTTGAAGTTTTGTTTGGTGGATACATCGGACGTCTCCATGCCAAACTCCCACAACCACTTCAGCTCCTGTATCAATGGCTGCAGGTATAGGTCGATCTTCTGTTTCGGATTCCTAAGACCCGTGCGATCACAGTCAAGAACATGTACGGCTTCTTCATGCACATCCAAGGTGGTAGATTGTACGGCGTCACGATGACAGGCCACGACGAATACTGCTCTCCCGACTGTCCGAACGGGTTGAACCCGTCGGTGCATAACCCCAACCTAACGTTCCTTGTCTCTGACGAAAAACCCGAATGTGTCGCATCGAACGTCCTCCAAGCTTCGCCGTCAGATGGATGGCACATCTCACCGTCTTTCGTGTAGTGCTCAGCGTGCCACCTCATCTGGCTAGCTGTGGCACCGGATGCGTAGAGCCTCTGTAGTCTAGGAGCGAGAGATAAATAGTAGAATTGATTTCTTGGCACGTTCCGGTTTCTTTTGTTCGTTCTCCACTTGGGTGTCCCACAGACCCTGCACTTGTCTTGATCCTTGTTGATGCCCCAGTATATGATGCACCCCTCCGAACAACAATCGATCTTCTGAACCGGCAGTCCCAACGCCTGCAGCTGTTTCTTCGTCGAATAAAAACTGTCGACCATCGTGTTCCTTTCGGGAAGAGATTCCCTCATAAACTGACACATCCCATCGTACAATCTTTCCGTCATGCGGTGCTCCGTCTTCATGCTCGTCATCTGACCGATCATGGACATCTGTGTGTGACTACCGCAACCGGGATACATCGGCGTGTTGGCAGCGTTCAGCATCTCAAAAAACTGCCTTGCCTGAGGGTTCGGATCTTCGTCCACAAATATACACGGCTGTTCATCCGGATCCTATGCACGTTCGTACCCGACATGAGACTGTAAGTACTGCTCTCCCGTAAATACGCCGGCGGCTGCGTCTTGCACCATCTGCACGTATGGGTTGTGAGATCCCTCGCCTATTTCTTCGACATCAACCTGACCGGGTCCCCCTTCGAAGTGAACAGTTGCAGATATAGATGCCCCCTCATATTCGCCGTGGCAGTACCATGTATGGTAATTGTGCACGAAACCTTGTTTAAATAAGTGAACCCTCACGTCACCCGGATCCATATATTTACGGTTCTTGCATTTCTTACATGGACATCTACGCAAAATCCACAAATTCTTCGAGACCTTCAACAAATCTAAAACTCCACTCCCCGTTGTTTACTCTCTCGTACATCCACTTTCTATCGCTCCTCATCGGATCCATTTTCTCGCTATACCTTCAAAATAACAGCAGCTCTTTTTTCTCGGTGTGGATTTATGTGTTTGAAATGGGAGAAGAATGGGAGAAGAGTGGAAGAAGAAAGCTGCGTTTTATGGTTCTCAGCCTGCAATATTACCAACGTCTTAGATTGTTACAACTATACCTTCAAAATAACGCTATAGCGACGACCAAGAAACACAATCTTCGTCGAATAAAAGGCAACAAACACAAATACCGATGCCTTAGCGACGCTAATAGCAACGACTTTCATCGTATGGTGTGCGTGGATTAATGTCTGCATTCATTGCTTATTGATACGATGCAATTCGCCGCTATTTTTGTCGCTAAGGCGTCGCTATCCAGTGTCAGTACAGTGCCAGATTGTTACAACTTACGATGCATTTACGTCGCTAAGGCGTCGGGATGTCGTCGCTGAATTCCCCTACACATCGATCGATGTGAGGGGTCGAAGTCACTTCTATCGATCGATGTAGGAAGGGCTGAGAGATCGATGTTCTCTGATGGACATCGATCGATCGATGTGAGGGTATGAAGTCACATCGATCGATGTGAGGGTATGAAGTAGCGAATATGGCATTTGAATTGAGCGACGCCCTACCGACGAACTAGCGACGCACAATATGGCGTTTGAAGTCACAAATACCGACGGTTTACCGACGGAATGTCATCGCTATCCAGTGACCGTACAGTGCCCGATTGTTACAACTTCCGATGCATTTACGTCGCTATGTTGTCGCTGAATTCCCTATATAAACAGCCTGCCGTGACTCCTATATTACAAAAAAAAACAAAATCTCCTTTATAATCATATAAAAAAAGACAAATATGGTTCGTACTAAGGCCCAGGCACGACGTGGTAGTGGACGTACATACCCAAGACGGGGTCTTCAACCACCGGCACCTGTACCGGTTCCTCCACGTCCACAAGCACCCCCGCCGGCTGACTCCTCCGAACCAACTGTGCAAGGGCCAAGGAGGCAAGAGGATCGCCAAATTGGCGATCCTCGTGTAGAAATACAGGAGCTGTGGAAAACAGTGGAGAATATGAATGAGGTGCATAACTATCAGGATGAGCGTCTCCAGTACCTACACACAAGGCAGATGCGCATCAAAGCCAAAGCTGCGCAGCTGAGACGCCTCCTGAAGGCGTGCGCGGAGAGTGTTGCTACTCTCTGTTCGGATGACGAACAGTGAACGGCTCCTCTCCGCTATTCTTATAGATTTTTTTTTTCGTTTTTTCCTTATGTATATTGTAATTTATAATTCTATATTAATGAAATTTTTTTCCCAATCATCACTTTCGTTTTCTTAATTTAAACACGTGTTCAATCCCTTACGAATCTCGGCGACGCTAAAATACAGATGAAATGTGGTTCGAAAAAATTTGGGACGACTAATTCACCGACTAAACAGCGACTATATACCGACGAAACATAAAACGACGAGAACCTGGTAACCTGTGAATATGGCGTTTGAATTTAGCGACGCTTTATCGACGAACTAGCGATGCACGACGTCTCTTCACACCATTCGGCGCATTTCATCACTACTGCGTCGCTATTCGGCAGTGTCCGCACAGTACCCGATTGTTACAACGTACGATGAATTTACGTCGCTAAGTCGTCGCTAATGCGTCGCTAATTCGAACGAAGCGTCACGCCCGCACATATTCCCATCTTGATTAACGGTCAAAAAATTCGTCGCATGTTCGTCGCTAGGTCATCGCTAACTTTACCTATTTATAACCCCACATCCCATCCGTACATTACACAAACAAATTTATAAAACTTCAAATTATGCCGTGTCGTTATAGAAGAACCCCAAGGCGTGGAGGGGCAAACAGTGCACCTCCACAACGGCCTCCTCCTCAACCACAACCATCGGTTGAGCGGGAGGGTTCAATATCTGTGCATGGCCTAATGCCGCAAGAGGATCTTCACGAAGAAATGCCGGAACCGCATATGGACTACCATATGCTTATAGCAAACATGCAGCAGCAGTCGAGGCAACTGCGCAGCGTGAATAGAAGGCTGCGCAAGTTGAAATGCAGATATTACAAGCTGAAGCGCCTCCTCAAAGAGTTCGCAGAGAATGTGGTAGCCATTCTTTCTTCTGATGACGAAGAGTGAACCTCTTTGCCTCTCTTTTAGATTTCTTTTTTTAATTTTTCTTCTTCATAATGTAAATTTTTATTACTAAATGAATAAATATTTTTCCCAATCACAGCTTTCTTTTTTCTTAATTCATACACGTGTTTATACGTGTTTATGTTTCTGGAATTTTTGCGACATATTACCGACGATATAGCGACGAAACGTTACAAACTAAATAGCGACAAACAAAAGATACAGAGTAGAGACGAACCAACGACAAAACACCGACGATATTTTAACGAAATGATTAACCTGACAGCTTTTTTGTTAGCGACAATGCATTTCATCGCAGTTTCGTCGCAATTAACGACGAAAATGCGTGTATCGCAATTTCGTCGCAAATTACCGACAAAACACCGACATACCTTGTTTCGTCGGTGACTTTTTCGTCGCTAAACCAAATTCTTTTTGTGGTGGGAGATATAGGAGGGTGAAGGTTAAAGGTGCAGGGAGGAGGGCAGGAGAAGTAGAAGAAGGTGGAGGTGGGCATGTGGATAGAGCGTGCGGAGAGGGGATGGGCACGAGGTTTAGAGGGATTACAATAGGTGGACATGTGTTTGGATGTAGTGGTTTGGCAAAAAATTTAGTTTTTTACTTCGGTAGAAGGTTTGGAATGCGCATGTACACGTCTTCCTCTTTTCTATTTGTACGTTTTTTGTGATCTTTTTAGTTTAATTCTTTTTAATATTTGGCATTAATTCTTAAGCTCTTCTTTTTGCTAAATTAAGATTATTTATTCAAGTCAAAGATTTGATTCACGAAAAGCTCAGACCCTGACGCGCAATGTAGTATGCTCTAAGAGATTAGAAACTGCTGCAGCTGAATATAGACCTAATTGAAATATGTATACACCTCCATCTCTGAGTGGCACAGATTTTTGACATCTGTCTCGATTAGATTCAAAGCACTTCTCTTGAAATGAACTCTCTTAACTGAGTTGAGGATTCAAGATTAAAAGTCTTAGTTAAATGTTGTAGGGGAGAAACAAGTAGGATACAACACCTACAAGGATCAACTTCAAGACAATCAACCAAAGCTTAACTCAATACACCACAATTGATTCACCAAGCAAATATCAATCACACACCAAAACCTCAAGCAAATTATCCAAGATAAAGCTTCAAACAACACAAAAGATTTATACGTGGAAAAACCCCTTTAATGTGAAGGATAAAAACCACGGGACTTGTAAGGAGTCCACCCTTCTTCTTCTCTTATTATGTAAATTGAGGGTAAAAACACCCAAATCAGTCTACAAGGATGTTACAGCCCACCAACAACAACATACATAAGAGACAACAATTGAGAGGGAACAAAAATGCAGAAATGTCTCCAAAATCGCAGCTGACACCGGCAGCGACTAAAAACGATCTAAAGCTCGAATTCAAATTCTGAACGGTCAGAATGTTGCCCTGTGTGTTCTGAAGATGCTGTCCAAATTTCAGCAAAATCCAACGGTTGGATCTCCGGCGATCGTCCAAATAGCAGAGGCTGCCCAGAAAAAATTGTTCTGCGCGAAAACTATCTGTTCTCCCTTTCTCTCTCTGTTTTTCTGCCTCAGATGTTCTACAGTCCCTCATCCGAATTTTAGCCAGCAAAAAACACATTTTCAAGGGTTGCTAAAACCATTTGGGCCTTATAAAATAAGTGATTGGTCTATCACTTACAAAATGTCCAATAACAAATGGACTGGACTAATGCCCCAACAATCTCCCCCTCCAGTCCAATTTGGGGAAGATCATATGCAAAGCTCATCAAAAGGACATACCTGCAAGCTTGGAACAAAATTCAAACTTGCTTCCAGGAACTACCTTTGTTAACATATCAGCACCATTCTTATTGGTGTGGATCTTCTTCAACTTCATTAGTTGCTCTTCAATGACATCACGCAACCAATGATACCTCACATCAATATGCTTTGTGCGAGCATGGTACATGCTATTTTTACTCAAGTCCATAGCACTTTGACTATCACAAAACAAAACATACTTCGTTTGCTTCAAACCCAACTCTTGAAAGACACGTTTCGACCAAAGCATTTCTTTACATGCTTCCACAGCTGCTATATACTCTGCCTCGGTAGTAGACAATGCTACACACTTCTGTAGCTTGGATTGCCATGAAATGGCTCCCCCTGCAAATTTGAACAAGTAACCAGAGGTAGATCTTCTGTTATCAATATCACCAGCCATGTCAGCATCTATAAATCCCTCAAGAATAGGCTCACCACCTCCAAAACACAAGCTCAATTTTGAGGTGCCACGCAAATATCTCAAGATCCACTTTACAGCTTCCCAGTGAACCTTGCCTGGATTAGCCAAGAATCTGCTAACCAATCCAACAGCATGTGCTATATCTGGTCTTGTACACACCATAGCATACATCAATGAACCAACAGCAGAAGAGTAAGGAATATGTGGCATACTTTCCTTTTCTTTCTCGGTAGTAGGACAACACCGCTTGCTCAACTTGAAATGACATGCAAGTGGTGTATTAACTGGCTTGGCATTCTTCATATTGAACCTTTCAAGCACCCGTTCAATATACTTCTCTTGTGACAACCAAAGCTTACCAGCTTTTCTATCACGAACAATTTCAATACCAAGAATTTGCTTTGCAGGACCCAAATCCTTCATATCAAAGGACTTTGACAAGACCTCTTTCAATCTGCGAATCATCTCAACATCTTGTCCCACTATCAGCATATCGTCAACATACAACCAAAGGATAATGAAGTTACCTTCAGAGAACTTTCTAAAATAAACACAAGGATCTGCAGAAGTCCGCTTGTATCCATTAGTACTCATAAAGTAATCAAACTTGCGGTACCATTGCCTTGGTGCCTGCTTGAGTCCATAGAGACTCTTTTTCAACTTACAAACAAAATTCTCCTTTCCTTTGACTTTAAATCCTTCCGGCTGCTCCATGTAAATCTCCCCATGCAAATCACCATGTAAAAAAGCAGTTTTTACATCAAGTTGTTCAATTTCAAGATCCAAACTGGCCGCTAGTCCCAAAATTATACAAATGGAAGTCATCTTCACCACTGGTGCAAAAATCTCATCAAAGTCGATGCCTTTCTTCTGGTGGCATCCCTTCACTACTAGTCTTGCCTTCCGCCTCACTAGCTTATGCCCATCTTTCTTGTTCTTAAACAACCACCTGTTCTTCAAGACTTTCTTCCCTGTTGGACGCTTCACCAAGTCATAGGTTTCATTCTTCTTTAAAGAATTCATCTCCTCTTGCATAGCCTTGAGCCAATGGTCTTTGTCTGGATGTGACAACACCTCTTGAAAGCTCTCAGGCTCCCCCTCATCTGTGATTAGGATATACTCAGAACTGGGATAAAGTCTTGAAGGTTGTCGAACTCGGGTTGACTTTCTAACTGTTTGCTCTTCCACCTGTGGGCTGAATTGCTCCCCCTGATTAGAAGACTCTCCATGTTCAACATCTACATCTTCATTTTCAGGTTGAGGTACAACAACTTCTGGTTGTACTTCTTCAACATGATCATGTTCATGAATGGTGTCATGACTATCCTCAGGAGCATCACCTGTTTGTTGATCATCTGGAACAAAAATAGGAGACATATCAATAGCATCATGCGAGAAATCAGTAGAATAAGACTTACCAACACCTAAGAGATGAAAACCCATCTCGTGCTTATAGAAGACAACATCTCTACTCCTCACAACTTTTTGCTTTGCTAGATCATAAAGTCTGTAACCAAACTCTTCATCACCATATCCAACAAACACACAAGGAGAAGTCTTGAAATCAAGCTTCAATCTCTATTCGTTCGGCACATGCATGAAAGCCTTGCATCCAAACACCCTCAAGTGAGAATAAGAGGGATCTTTCTCGAACCAAACCCTCTCAGGAATCTCAAACTCCAAAGGAACTGATGGTGCTCTATTTATCAAGTACACAGCGGTTCCAACTGCTTCTCCCCAAAACGACTTAGGAAGATTGGACATCCTAAGCATACATCTCACTTTTCAACAATAGTTCTGTTCATCCTCTCGACAACACCATTGTGTTGTGGGGTACCAGGTTCTGTTCTTTCATGCCGAATGCCATATCTTGAGCAATATGCTTTAAACTCATTTGAAGTGTATTCAGCTCCATTATCAGTTCAGAGACGCTTCAATTTGCAATCTGACTCCCTTTCTACCATGGCATGAAACTTCTGAAAGATACCAAATACCTCGCTTTTGTTCTTCATCATATAAACCCAAGTTCTCCGAGTAGCATCATCAATAAAAGTAACAAAGTATTTGTTACCACCAAGTGATTCCACCTCAATAGGACAACATACATCAGAGTAGACCAACTCTAGCTTCACTTTGTTTCTTGTGGATCTCCTCGGAAAAGAAACTCTATGTTGCTTTCCTGCTAAGCAATGATCACAAGGGTCAAGAGAGATGGTAACATCAACAGGAATAAGAGACTTACCAACCAGCAACTTTATACCCTTCTCACTGACATGTCCTAATCTTCGATGCCATAAGTTAGGTGAAGTTTTCTCCTCAACAGCATTCAATTTACTAGTACACACTTTCAAGTGTGTCTTATACAAGGTGCAACAGAGCTTGCCACGAGCAACAGTCAAGGAACCCTTAGACAATTTCCATTTACCCTCACCAAAAGTGTGCTTGTAACCTTCTTGATCAAGTACATTAGCAGACAATAAATTGAGGCATAAATCTGGAATGTGGCGAACATCTCTCAATGTCAAACAGCACCCAACACTGGTTTGTACTCGAATATCTCCAATTCCAACAATACTAGCTGAACTCTGGTTTCCCATCTTCACACTACCAAAATCTCCAGTTCGGTAGTCAATAAAGTACTCCTTAACAGGAACACAATGATAAGAAGCCCCAGTATCAATAAGCTATTCAGAATCGGAATTGTCAACATGACAACAATCCCCAGTAGTACAAATCAAAGAAACAGAATCATCTGAAGTAGAAGCTGTCGCAGCTGTATTATTGTCCTCACCCTCTTTGTGATGATCATTTTTCTTCTGTCGCTGATCTCTTTTCAACTTATAGCAAAATTTTTGAATATGGCCAGCCTTGCTACAATGGTGACATATCGTGGGTTCTCTCTCATCCTTGGACTTGGACCTGTACTTTGACTTGCCACGCCTCTTGGGACATCTACTCTTGCTTCTTCCTCTATTCTCTACCACAAGTGCCTGTGAAATATCAACCCCCATCTCCTTTCTTCTAAGCTCTTCATTGAACATGCTCTCTTTAATGACATCCAATGAAAGCGTACCATCTGGAGCTGAGCTGCTGATGGCACAACTAAGGTTTCCCAACTGTCCGGCAGAGAACTCAATATGAATAAAGCCTGAAACTCATCATCAAGAACAATCTTCATCACAGCCAACTTGTTAATGATATTTTGAAAGTCACTTAGATGCTCAGAAACTGACTTCCCTGGCTTCAACTTGAGATTAACAAGTCTCTTAATCAATGAGGCCTTGTTGTGAGCAGTCTTTCTTTCATAAAGACCCTCCAATTTTCTCCACAACTCAAGTGGCTCATTCTCTTGGGACACATGATTGAATATGCTAATGTCAATCCACTGTCTAATTGTTCCCAAGGTCTTTCTCTTTAGCTTTTCCCATTCTTTATCCGACATCTTCTCTGGTTTAGTGGGCGTGTCATCTTTCTTGGTTTTATCCACATCAATTGGGTCAAATAAATCTTTACAGTATAGCAAATCTTCCATCATCAGACGCCAAATGGAATAATTCGTTGATGTCAATTTAACCATAGAATGATTTCCAGATTCCATATCTACAGTTTAACCAAACGCTCTGATACTAGTTGTAGGGGAGAAACAACAAGTAGGATACAACACCTACAAGGATCAACTTCAAGACAATCAACCAAAGCTTAACCCAATACACCACAATTGATTCACCAAGCAAATATCAATCACATACCAAAACCTCAAGCAAATTATCCAAGATAAAGCTTCAAATAACACAAGAGATTTATACGTGGAAAAACCCCTTCAATGTGAAGGATAAAAAACCACGGGACTTGTAAGGAGTCCACCCTTCTTCTTCTCTTATTATGTAAATTAAGGGTAAAAACACCCAAATCTGTCTACAAGGATGTTACAGCCCACCAACAACAACATACATAAGAGACAACAATTGAGAGGGAACAAAAATACAGAAATGTCACCAAAATCGCAGCTGACACCAGCAGAGATTAAAAACGATCCAGAGCTCGGATTGAAATTCTGAACGGTCAGAATGTAGCCCTGTGTGTTCCGAAGACGCTGTCCAAATTTCAGCAACATCCAACGGTTGGATCTCCGACGATCGTCAAAATAGCAGAGGCTGCCCAGAAAAAATTGTTCTGCGCGAAAACTTTCTGTTCTCCCTTTCTCTCTCTGTTTTTCTGCCTCAGATGTTCTACAGTCCCTCATCCGAATTTTAGCAAGCAAAAAACACATTTTCAAGGGTTGCTAAAACCATTTGGGCCTTATAAAATAAGTGATTGGTCTATCACTTACAAAATGTCCAATAACAAATGGACTTGACTAATGCCCCAACAAATTTTGAGACAATTTTTCTATATATGTTGTTTGATAAAAAAAAAGTTTGTAGATTGCATATATGTTTCTTATACCAAATTTGTTAGTCAATCTTTGTAAAGTATTATAACTATTATGTATAGAGGTATTAATTCAAATCAAGTTCATTCTTCATTTTCTAAAAAAAAAAACATTCTAAAAAAATGGAATCAATTTAATAAACTTCCAAATGTTTTATCTTTTTTTTTCCTTCTCATTTTCAGCTTTTTATCCCATCCGATTTGACACTATCATTCCTTCTCCTTCAATGCCAGGAGATAACTAAGGCAGGTATGCAATGCGTATTCAGATTGGTATATGAAAAGGACCATTTAAAATTAAAGAAACGAAAGGGCCATTTACAATCAAAGAACCGAAAGAAATAATGGTATAATATGGTGCCTCCCACTAAGTCAATCAACCATCCTAACGTAATTGGAACTCAAGAAAAAAAAAATAAAAGATTGTACTTAAGCTCCTCCGAATTAGACCAAGATTGACTTCTTCTTTACCTTTTCTCTTTTTTTCCGTGTATGTATATATATATATATATATATATATGCTAATCATCTAGCTTTTGCTGTCGTTGGGATATACTGGGTCCGGATGATGATCATATATGCTAATCATCATTTTCACTTGCGATTTCTCACCGTCCGGCATCTTGGATGAGTATGATTTCGATTCCTGCAAAACTGGCAGTGGTTACCCAGGAACACACATCGCTTCCACGTCTTTGATCGTAGGTTATATATTATATTTGTACTTAATATTCTTGGCATTTATTTATTTCCTTATTTTGGTATTCTTGACATTTATTTATTTCTTTTTATTGGGGGGAGTTTTCCGTAGATTTTAGGGCTTAAATGTAACTACGGTATTCCTCCGCCACAAGTGAGGGTTGTATATATTAATAAATTGCTGGATGGTACCGTCTGTGCTTCACCAATATATATATATATATATATATATATATATATATATATATATATATATATATATTATAAATGCAATGCATAACGTGTCATCTTATAGTGATGTCACTATAATACATTGAATAAACTAAATATGCCACAGCAGTAAATGCGAAGAATTAGTGTAATACATGGATTTAACTCACTATACTTGCTGTAAAGAAATTTGTACTTGCAAATATATAATAGAGCTTTATTTCTAACCACTTAGGTCAAACATGATGGATACACCAAAGTTCTCATTGACATACCAAGATTGATTTTTATATTGAGTTTTTGGTCATGTCAGCGCAGGCTGATGCACTCTATGTCAAAGCAGAATTTAATATCTTATCCAAGAGGTCAAGAGTTACAATCTACGAACATGTATAGTGTAGAAGTTCTATTGCTGTTAGGTCAAAAGCCTGGTTTGCGGGATCATCTTGTGTGAGTCACTTCGCAAATCCTCATCCAACTTAGGAGTCCGCTGAACCCCTGATTTACATCCTCTACAATGCTCTTTAGGGCTGGAGCAGTGGAGGTCCTCAAGACCCACCTTTTGTTCAAAGAATTTAATGTCTTATATCGAATTGGACCTTCAGTCCCATCAATACTAAGTTTGTTTACTAGATGTTATGCTGGTTGCTTCAGGCGTATTCACTTTTGGCGGGAGAACCCTTAGGTTTTCCGGGTATTGGTGGAGTCTTCGGTTATTAGTTTAGGATTTTATTATTAATATAGGTAAAGGAAATCTTTGTTGACGATTTTCTATTACATCTATGAAAATAGTGTTCAAAATCAGATTCAATTGTCAACTGCCAAGCAAAGAAAGGTTGAACAAATTAATTAGAGTTTTGTTCAATTCTAATAGAATTTCAAAAGGAAAAAACACACAAAAGTTTGTATCAACGTTTGAAGGGCTAATTATTTCTAAAAGTGTCAAATAGGACAGAGCAGCCAGCTTTATTTTCAAGTTCCATTGGTTGATTTAGATCATGGGACATTGACAGTTTAAGATAAAACAAAATCCTCCAACGGAAACGAAACAAAGGAGTTATAAGTAGTCCAGTTATTTGACTTCTTGTCTAAATATTTCTTGGCTATTGATTTCACTATGCAAGAAGAGCTGAATGTATATTGAAGGGAAGAGATGAAAAGGAAATCTTTAGTACAAATGCTGCACTTTATGCTAAATGGTCGTAAGTAACTTTCCAGATAATTACCAAATATCTGAAGTCCACTGATTTTCACGGAAAAAATCTAGGTTTTAGAGATACCCGTAAGATGGATAAAGGCAGAATATTCCTATGATTTTGATAAACATTACACATTTAGACATATATTTTTTTACTTATTTTGAAAAATACCTTAGACCATCACCAACGACAAAGTTAAACAACAAATTTGGTGTAAATTCCCCCCCACCCACCACCCTCCCCGCAACAGAAACGGCAAAACTTGCGTTACTTTAGCGCCAAGGGGTTTTGGGTCAAATTTAGTTCATATTGCTTCACACGCTATCTTGCTTTTCCTTTTTTTTTTTTAATTGGCGTGACATTTGGAATATACTTGAAACATTCTTTTATATATATAATAAAAAATATAAAGGGAAAAGAGGAAGATGAAATTGTATTTACCATGCAAGAACAGTAATCCAATGTGAAAAAAGAATCAACTAAAAGTTAAATAAAACTACATTCATACATTCTCAAACTTCAGAAAAGTCAAATCAAAATGACGTAAGCTGGATTTCCAAAGATTAAAAAAAAGAATGACATAAGCTTGAGGACATATCAGTTATCACATTGTGGAGAACTTGTGGAGAAATTATATGATATTACGTGTCGACCCTTGACAACTTAGTCATATTTCTATAAATAGAGGAACCAATCAGGCCATACTCAATCTTAGGTCTGTTGGCTACATACTGTAATCAACAAGAAGTGATGAAGGTATATATATTATACACTACTAACACCTGCAAATCTCATAGAATCTAGTTTTTTTTCCGTCCACATACATAGTTCAGTTGGTATTCAGGTTGAAATTTATTTCAAGAGGTCAAGAGTTCGATTCCAAAGACACTTAGAGTATGAGTGTTCCTCTGATGCTCGGCCTGGTTTACAGAGGAAACACCTTGTGTGGGTCACTGCATAAGATATCACCCAATTTAAGACACCACAAAAAAAGACATATAGCGACAGACAAAAATCGTCGCTATTTCTTCGCTACAGGCATATTGCGACGAAATAGCGACGAAAAAAGTAGGTCGCGATACGGCTTGTCGCAAAGTGAATTTCGTCGGTGAAGCGTCGCTATATTGGGACGGAAAAATTTCGTCGGTGTTTCGCCGCACAGTTGCGACGGAAATCTGTCAGGTCTGCGACCTGTTATTGCCGTCGTTGTTTCGTCGGTGTATTTTTTCGTCGCTATTTTATAATTTTTTATTTTTTTATTTCCTTTCTGCGACATATTATTTCGTCGCAAAGTTTCGTCGGTATATTTTTTCGTCGCTATTTTTAAATTTTTGATTTTTTATTTCCGGTCTGCGACATTTTGGTTTCGTCGCAGGTTCGTCGCTATTTTTTAATTTAATATTTAATATTAATTTAATATTAAATAATAAGTATTTTTAATTTATAAATAATACAATATATTATTAATTAAATAGTTTTTATTATTATTTAATTTTTATAATATATTTTATTTTGTATATTAAATCATTTGTACGAATGTTATACAGAAATACAGTACTTGCGTATTGAAGTTCGTATAATTAAACAACACAAACGAAATAGAATCCGTATAAATATATAAAATATAAAAGTACAAAGAATATGTCAATACAATAAATAAAATAGACTTTACAAAAAATCAAAAAATGAAATACTATGCAGAGGAAGGTGGAGGGGAATCATGCGGAGAAGGGCGACCATCATGAGGGCGAGACTGAGGCTGCGAGGAGCTGGAAATGAAAGAGATGAGGATCTGCGATAGCTGCGAGATTTGCTGGTTCGTCTCCTGCTGCGCTTGCATCGTCCTCTGCTCCGCATGCTGAAGCGCCTGCTCAACCGCCTGCTGCAGCACCTGCTGGGTCTGAGTGAGCTACGACCGCAGTGCCTGTACACTCTCCTCATGCTGCGCCCTGATGGTCTCCACCTCATGCTGCAGCGCCGCATGCTCTGATTCCAGGCGCGAAAGACTCTCTGGGGCCGTAGAAGGCGCGGAGGTGCTAGCCTCAGAGGAAGCACCTGGATGCAGAACTTCGGGAAAGAATCGCGGCGCTGCTGATCCAACCCCGTACACCTCCCTCTTCTTCTTATTCTGAGGGCTGACGGTCCGAACCGCATCCCAATAAGCGCGGTTCTTGTCGGCCTCTTCTCCCCTAAGTGCGAGTAATCTGTTATACTCGTCCTGAAATGAGAATAAGAATTGTTAGGGTTTAGGGTTTAGCAATAAAACAAACTAAGGAAAAAACAAATGATATCGTAGTCTACTTACACTGATGTCGCGGGCCTTCGCCGTGATCCAGTCCTCCGTTCCGTCGGAGGCTTTCTTCCGATGCGTCTTGTAGAAGAGATCGTAGGAGGCTGGCCACTCCCCCGTCTCCTCCTGCTGAAAGAATGAAATAAAATATGTTAGTGAAATCCATAATTTTAAAAATTTCGGCATGACCTATTCGTTTATTGGAGGTATCCCGGCCTTAAAGGCCTCTCCCAAGTCAAAGCAAAAATAAAAAGAAAAAGGCAAATGAACACATATACTACTTAAATTAACCATATACGAATACCAAAAAACAACAGCGCAACATAAGAAATCAATGAATATAAATAATCCACTTAAGTCAATGAATGTAAATAATCCACTTAAGTCAATGAATTTAAATAATCCAATGAAATCAATGAATCTAAATAATCAAATATTAAAATACTTACCATAGAACGCATCGTGGTGGCGTGGGAAACCGACCCACCTGAGTGTGTGGCAGGTGCTGGGCCCTGTACATTGCCGCTGCACCGGTTCGCCGCGTTCTGGGCGCTGCGGGCTTGGGTAGCAGGGTCCATCCAACCTTCTATCCACCCCGCCCAGGTGGCCTCGGATACGTAGGCAGGCCTGGCATAATTGGGGTCACGCTCCCACTTGGTCTTGTGCAAGTTGATGAAGTCCCTGTAGCATTTTGCGGCCCTATGCCGCCAGGCCTGCTCCACGTCGTGGGCGATGTCAGCTGGCCAGCTGTACGCCTTCTGCAATTATTGTACGGAGGAAAAGCAAAAACGTGGTTAGAAAAGTAATGATCGATTACGTATCAAAAACTTAAATTCACCAAATTTGAATACCTGAAACTCATCCCAGTAGAACCTATGTGTCTGCATGGTGACACGGGACCAGGCATATCCAGCTGGGTCCTGCCTCAGGTTGAAGGACCGAGTGATGCAACCGGAAATCTGGCCCTGGTCCGGTGCAAACCTGAAAGATGTGAAGTTGTTAGGAAAAAATAACGCGTGAAATATATTTGAAAAAGTGTTAAAAAAAATAAATCATTACTTACGTATGGGTATCATGTGACCAAGGGAGGGCACGACGCCCTTGTATGACACCCTCGTCCGATGCCGCATCAGACGCCGGATGAGGTGCTGAACCGGTGGGTGTGGGTGGCGGCGTAGATCGGGGGGTGCGGACCTCTCGGCAGACCCTAAAAGGTCTGCGTCCGCAGCAAGAGCTGCGGTCGAAACCGACCCAAGCTGCTCATGCTGAGAGAGGAAAATATTAAACTCTCCTGAGATGTCATGTGTAGATGGTGGGTAGGTGGATCGGGTCGGTAAACCCTCACTAGACATCAGATCTGCAAGGGTGAAAAATTTAAAAGGCACATTCAACGAGTTTAGGGTTGGTTGGCCAGACAAATAAGACGTCTAAAAAATGACAAGTGTTTACATACATTTAATGCAAGATATTAATCATTTTGAAAATTTCGGCATGACCTATTCGTTTATCGGAGGTTTCCCGGCCTTAATGGCCTCTCCAAAGACAAATGTATGTCCAACTCTCGAGCTTAGTGAACACCTTGAACTAGTATCATACCGAAAATCATATGCAAACCTCTTACAAAACAGTTTGTACATACATCATTCATTGGCCAAGCACACCACATTTCTACTAATTCAACCTTAACAACAATTTTGGTGCATACGCACCCTAGTCACCAACAGCCCTTTTTCGGTACATGCAAGGCAAAATAGTATGTAATATCCAAAACTTATTCATTTTCATATCTTAACATATATATTATACATATTTCATCACATATCATATCTTAACTATTGAAACATAATATTGATAAAATTAAAGTCAATTAAGCCAAAAATTACTTAATAGCCGAATATATATATATATATATATATATATATATATATATATATATATAATACATATATACACCGAATATATATATATAGATATAATACATATATATATATAATACATATATAAACCGCCCCACCTCCGCCCCACCCCCGCCCCATCCAGCCGAACCCGCCCCATCCGGACCCCACCCACAGCCACCCAGGCCCACGCATAGCCACCCAGCCCCACCCGGCCTCCACCCACAGCCACCCAGCCCCGCGCATAGCCACACCGCCCCACCGGACCCCACGCACAGCCACCCAGCCCCACCCATCCCCTCCGCCATCCCCTCCAACACCCAAGCTACACCACTGCCCCTCCGCCATCCCCTCTGCCATCCCCTCTGCCATCCCCTCCGCCATCCAGCCCCACACCGCCCCACCCAACCCGAATCCCTCCACCCCAGCACAATCTCTCCTCCCAAACTGCTCTCAAGTGTATAACAACAACGAAAACAAGCGTCACAATCCACAAACAAAATAGATCCTATAAAAACAAATAAAATAATAAAAACAAACGCACTAACCTCCTAAATAGCCTCTGCTGTATTCGCCGGAGACGATGGGGGGAGGAGGCGACGGGAGCCTCTGCTGTATTCGCCGGAGAAGAGGGGGGAGGAGGCGAAGGAATTTCGTTGAAAATTTGGGGAAGGGGGAAAGGAGGGAAACGCAGAAATGGGGAAGAAGAAGGGGGATTTCAGCTTATCATCGAAATTTTGCGACGAAATAGCGACGAACTTTCGTCGCTATTACTGTGTCGTCGCTATTGCCTGTGTCGTCGTTATTTCAAATTTGCGACGACAGGTTTCGTCGGTAACTTGTCGGTGCCATCAGTATTGAAAAAAATAATAGAAAATATAAAGTACTTACAGACACACATTATGTATATACATGTGTATAAGTACATCGACACATACACACTTTCACCTAAGGAGGTACATAAGAAATTGTGACTAACCTCAATCTTCATTGTCATCCGCATCCTCATACGCATCTTCATTTTCATCCTCATTTTCATCTTTATTTTCATCTTCATCTACATGCTCGTCGTCCTCTTCATCCTCGTATTCGTCTTCGCCTACATCTTCAATATTGTCAGACGGTTGTATGTTGAGATGAATTTCGATGAAACCGCCGTTGGGGTCATTTAGAGGGAGGTTGTGCAGTTCAACATGCGTCGTATCCAGAACGGGCAGGTTTTCTTCTTGAAATGCGGCATCCGTGCCATCTGAACCTGGCTGTATACTGACATCAAACTTGCTCGATTTCACTTTGCACACGGCTCGCCAGTCTTTTGAGCTCGCATTCAACCTCGTTGTTGGATACGATAGATAGTACACCTGGGACGCTTGACTAGCCAAAACGAATGGATCGTACTTTCTGTACCGTCGCCCTTGGTGTATGTCTACCAACTTATATCGGTCATGAACCTTTGTGCCAGCGCGATAACCTTCCCGAGTTGGATCGTACCATTCGCATTTGAATAGCACCACCCGCTTTATAGGCAATGCGGGATATTCGAGCTCAATGATGTCAGTAAGGTAGCCGTAGAAGTCATCCTCGTCCGGGCTATTGTCATAACGCTTGACACACACTCCGCTGTTCTCCGATGATTTTCGGCTGGCATGGGAGACTGTGTGGAATCTATAACCATTGACAAAACACATATCGTGGCGCGTGACTCTGTTCAATGGACCCTCGGCTACTGATGTCAGAATGTAACCGTACTCATCGTCAGCCAGATGACCTTTGCTCGCCTGTAAAACGACAAGTAAGTATACATCAGCGGGGCAATAAATGCGTATCACATGACGTACACGTAACCGGCAAATATGTAAACTTACATGCCACCTGAACCAATCAGCAAACTTGGCATCTAACTCATTGTTTATTGCATCGCTCGATATACCCGGTGAACGGTGTTGCAATAAATCAACGAACAAGCTGAAGCAAATTACGAATGAGTACCCTGTATATCTTTGTAATATAATGGATATAGTAGCGCAAGGTATTTACAAATTAAAATTGGATATCGTTTATACCTCTGGAAACGGTCGACTTGACGGCAGTTGCGCAGAACATAAGAATGAGCAATCTTCAGCTCGCTGTCCCCCAATATCATTTCCTTTCCTTGTCCGTGAAATCTGATCGGATGTGTGAATATCAGGAGGACACCGGATCTGGAAATGCCGTCGTCGTTCCGGGGAACATCTCTGCACCTCGACGGGACATCTGGATCGAAGTAATGAGACACGAAGGTCGAGACTTCCTCCGTCAGGTAGGCATTGCACATCGAGGCCTCGACTTTCGCCTTGTTCTTGATGTTCAGCTTCAAATGCCTGAGATATATGTTCATATAGGGAATATCTGTTCAAATGCTTGCGCTTAAACACATAAGAACGGCACGTAATAAATAAGAGTACCTCTCGAACGGATACATCCACCTGTACTGAACAGGACCACCAACGCGTGTCTCGTATGGTAGATGAACTGGCAGGTGTTCCATTGAATCAAAGAAGGCCGGAGGAAATACAGTTTCCAGCTTGCAAATGATCAATGGGATTTCGCCCTCCAGCCTTGACATATCATCTGCCCTCAGTCTCGTGGATGTAAGACATCTGAAGAACAGACTCATCTCGGTAAGTGCTTCCCATACATTGGTTGGAAGCAGCTCGCGGAATGCAATGGGCATCAACCGTTGCATGAATGCTAAGTCGTCGCTATTCGGCGGTGTCCGCACAGTGCCCGACTGTTACACTTACGATGCATTTACGTCGCTATTGCGTCGCTATGTCGTCGCTGAATTCCCTATATAAACAGGATGGACCGTGACCCCCAACTACATAGAAAACAACGTCCTTTATAATCATTAAAAAAGACCCAAATATAGTTCGTACTAAAGCGCAAGCGCGACGTGGTAGTGGCCATTCAGCGGCAAGACGGCCTATTCAACAACCCTCTTCTTCAGCAGTTCCTCCACCACAAGAATCACCCCCACAGGCTGAGTCCTCTGAACCCAGTCTTTTTGGGCCACGTCGAGATCGCCAAATTGGCGATCTCCATAAAGAAATACAAGAACTGTGGAAAACAGTGGATGACCTGAGGGAGCATATTATGTACCAGGATGAGCGTCTCCAATACCTGGACACAAGGCAGATGCGGATTAAATCCAAAGCTGCACAGCTGAGACGCCTCCTGAAGGCGTGCGCAGAGAGTGTTGCTACTCTCTGTTCGGATGACGAACAGTGAATGGCTCTTCTCCGCTATTCATTTAGATTGTTTTTTCATTATTGTCCTAGTATATTTTGTAATTTATAATTCTATATTAATGAAGTTTTATTTTTTCTAATCATCGCTTTTGTTTTCTTAATTTAAACACGTGTTTAATCTCTTACGAATCTTGACGACGCTAAAATACAAACGAAATGTGGCTCAGAAAAATTTGAGACGACTAATTCACCGACTAAACATCAACTATATACCGACGAAACTTAATACAACGACGAGAACCTACTAAACATATCGACGAAACTTAATACAACGACGAGAACCTATTATCCGCGAATTTATTGTCGGTGTGCTGAATTTAGCGACGCTTTACCGACGACCTAGCGACGCACGACGTCTCTTCACACCATTCGACGCGTTTCGTCGCTACGGCGTCGCTAGTGCGTCGCTATTCCGTTCAGTTCCCAACGGTTACAACGTACGATATTACGATATTATCTTCATCAGCTGAGAGCTGATATTATCAACGAATTAAGCGACGGGTTACCGACGAACTAGCTACGCACGACGTCTTCACACCATTCGACGCGTTTTGTCGCTAATGTGTCGCTAATGCGTCGTTATTCCGCAGTGTCCGTTCAGTTCCCAACGGTTATAATTAATTAGAACGTGTTTACGTCGCTAATTCGTCGCTAAGTGCGTCGCTAATTCGAACGAACGTCACGCCCGCACACATTTCGTCGCTTATTCGTCGCTAATTCGCACGAAGCGTCACACCCGCACATATTCCCATCTTGGTTAACGGTCGAAAAATTCGTCGCAAGTTCGTCGCTATATCGTCGCTAAATTTACCTATTTATACCCCAAACATCCGCACATATATATACACACACACAAAGTTATAAAACATCAAAATATGCCGCGTCGTTTTAGAAGAACCCCAAGGCGTGGTGGAGGGGCAAACAGTGCCCCGCCACAAGGGCCTCCTCCCCAACCCCCATCGGTTGAGCGGGAGGGTTCCGTATCTGTGTATGGCCCACTACCGCGAGAGGATGCTCAAGAACAAATGCCGGAACAGGATATCGACTACCGTATGCTGATAGCAAACATGCAACAGTAGTCGAGGCAACTGCACAGCATGACTAGAAGGCTGCGGAAGTTGAAATTCAGATATTACAAGCTGAAGCGTCTCCTCAGAGAGTTCGCAGATAATGTGGCGGCCACTCTTTCTTCCGATGACGAAGAGTGAACGGCCCCTCTGCGCCTCTCTTTTAGATTTCTTTTTTTAATTTTTCGTTTCATAATGTAAATTTTTATTATTAAATTAATAATTTTTTTTCCAATCACTGCTTTCTTTTTCCTTAATTAATACACGTGTTTAATCCTCGACGAATCTGCGACGACACAACGACAAATCGGAATATGAACGAAAAGTAAAACAAAACATTTGCGACACGCGGGTTTCATCGACAAAAAAACCGACGATACACAACGCCAAGAACCTACTCACCGACGAATTTATTTTATCATTGTTCTGGAATTTTAGCGACAAAATAGCGACGATATAGCTACGTAACGCTACAAACTACATAGCGACGAATAAAACACACAGAATAGCGACGAACCACCGACAAAACACCGACGAACGTATTAATCTGACTACTTTTTTGTTAGCGACAATGCTTTTCATCGTATTTTCGTCGCAATTAACGACGAAAATGAGTGTATCGCAAATGCGTCGCAAAGTACCGACGCAACACCGACGAACCGTGGTTCGTCGGTGAATTTTTCGTCGGTAAATGAAATTCTTTTTGTGGTGAGAGGCCGTTGAACTCTTGATTTGCATCCTCCACACATGCTCCTTAGGGCCAAGATGGTGAAGGACCCTGAAGTGAGGGATTTGATCTCTTACTCCAAGAATCTAGTCTTTTTCCTTATGATCTAAGGTTGATTGCAGCTGCTTTTTTCTCTCTCCCCTCTCCCTGCCCTCCTCTTTTGCAGCAAAGAATTGTTCTTAGAGTCAACATGTTTGATGAGAAGTCTCGTAAGAAAGCTCTCAAGACTGCTGTTTCGAAATCGGGTAATGGCATAAAGCTCTTTTCTGATTTTATTTTTTCCCTCTTTGGGTTGTTTGTTGGCTTTTTTCCCCTTTCAAAATACATTAGCAATATAAAATTATATATACACATACATACATATATGTGTGTAATATCGAGTGTGTTTTCGAAGAAACTTAAAATATGTGTGTGAAGCTATATTCATAATATTTTTTAAAGGATTTGATATATTTCTTTAAAGTGGAGATGGTTTGAATAAAATGTCACAAACATAATCTCTAGAATGACATTTTATACGAAACCAATAAACTATCTAGGCACTAGTCTAATTTAATCATATATCACGTGTATAATGGTAGAAAGACCAAGCCAACGCTGACGTTTCCTTCCTGAGTTTGTGAAGTAATCAATTTACGTAGCCTTTTATCGCTGACACAAAAAGAAGAAGATAATAATAATTGTAATGGAATTCTTGGAGGGATTGGATCAGGGGTGGAATCGGCAGCTTTGAGGGGAAAGGAGAAGAACCAGATAGAGGTGGTGGGGGACGGAATCGATGCGGCGGAGCTAACCACCTCGTTGAGGAAGAACGTTGGCTACGCTGAGCTGGTGTTCGTAATCCCACTTGACGTCGGTGGTAGTGGTGATGATCAGACGACACAAGACACATATAACTATCATCCGGCCACCCTGCAGCAGCCTGGAATTCTGCCGTCTTCTTACACATACCCTATTTATCAGCAACCACATTACTATATGGATCAATATAATGATCGGTCATGCAACTCCATGTAATTAAGGATGTCATCCTGTAATATCTACGGTGTACGTTCTGTTTATATAAAATATTGTGCTAGTTTGTATTGAACAATGTATAAAGTTTAGCTAAGACAAGATATTGAAGTATGTTTTAAGTAAAATAGCACAATTTTTTTTTTGAATAAAACGTATCCTTTTATATATTTTATAAGATAAGTTATAACGAGTTCGTTGGGTTTTTAAATTTGGATGAATTCGGACTCACGACTTTGTAAAACTGGGGATCCTAACAAAGTATTATTGGTTTTTCAGTTTAAAAAGTTCCATGTACTTAAGTTCTGCTAAAACATTCTACTAGTTGTTATAGGGAGAAAAGAACGACAGATAGAGTGAAGAAGTAAAAGAATTTAAAATGGTAAATATGTTATTTAAGTTTTGTCATACATCTAAATGACACTATTACTACTGTAGTGAATGCGTAGAACATGCTTCAGAAAAGTTGATCTATATGTTGTATTCATTCAGATAAATTTTTAGGCATCAGGACATTCTGTCGCCATCTCGTAATAACGGTTGGTTGAGAATCCAAAGGAAAAAAGAAAACCCAAACAGGAAGGTGGTAGGAAATATGATAGAGTATAAGCAAACCAAACAAGTAAACAATTAAAGCAAAGCCGAGACGAGTTTCAACATAACTTTGTCTTTAAAGCAATTTAGTCTCTACCGGTGCGCAAGGTAGACAACAAGACTAATGCTTCTCAAGATATGACGGCTTACTCTCTTTAGTTTGCTCTATTATAGAGAGGTTGAACTTGCTGTAGAAGTGATTGATAGAGAAGAAGAGTTAGATGAGACAAAAGTGCTGAAATTCTCAAAGTTTTGCAAGACTTGCCTATTATGTAGGATACCAAGTCCTTTTATTTATAAACCTCGGGTTGTGTAAAAAACAACTTTAAAACTCATTCCATCAGTTTTGGATGCCTTCAAGTCAGTTGCTAGCCGTTCATAGATGAAGGGAGGTCAACCTTGGATCAAAAGATGTAATTCAAAATGAAAAGTTCTGACTGTTGGCACATCGATCGATCGATGTGATCGATCGATGTTGGACAGAGACTTCCAACTTTGTATCCTGCCAACATAGATCGATCGATCGATGATCGATGTGATCGATCTATGTTGGACTGAGAGTTTCCAGATTTACATCCACACCACATCAATCGATCGATGTGATCGATCTATGTCCAACAGAACACTCAACTTTATTCCAACTTTCACTTGGTTCGATCCAGCCTACACATGGATCGATCCAAGTAACCTTTTTCAAGTTCAAAGTGTTCAAATTATCTTTCAGTCTCCCAAACAACATTATACAAGTTTTTATATAAGTTTGGAGCACATTTTAAAGTACTTTGACGTACTTTTCCAACAATCCCCCACATGATCTAAACTTATATACAAAAATTTCCGAACGGTAATAAACTAACCTCTCCACTATCAACCGAAGATAATGACACATAACGGATACGATGACTTGTGGTCTTGAATCGTCGGTAATACAACTTAAGTTATATAAATGAAAGTAAGATGAACTTCATCTTGAATCTTACTCTACTATTGTTTATATGAACAACAAGAAGACATATCATTATCTACTTCTTTAAGTTCGCGGTTTGGTGCGATATGGCCATGCACCTATCTCGGGATTCATAAGCTCTCTAGAGAGTTTTCTAGGCTCTCACAGTAAGCGGCACCACTTCCAAGATTATATAAGTGGAATTCATCAAGTATGCACTGCTCACACCACCATACAACATGGCTATGAATTTCTATTACGAGATTCTCGAAATCTCACCCTCGATTCTTTACAGCGAGCACTATCGACAACAACACCTTAGGGAGGAACACTTTGATGGTGTAACATAGAATTCCTTCATGAATTGTTTTTACCACATTGAACCCCGTTCGTAGAATCTCCACTAATAGTGGGTTGGGTTTCCGTCATGAAGAATTCTCTACAGATGGAATAAGTCTCATCCCCCTCGATGTTTCATAGACTAATTTCTTACTTAGTCCTTTAGTTAAGGGGTCAGCAAGGTTAAATTTGGTTCTTACAAACTCCAAGTTTACCACCCTGAACTTATCAATTCACGCACAATATTGTGCCTTAAACGAATGTGTCGGCTCTTCCCATTATAAATCTTGTTCTTTGCTCGTGCGATTGCAGCCTGAGAATCACAATGAACAGATAGAGAATGCATAGGTTTAGACCATTAAGGAATATCAACAAGTAAATTCCTTAACCACTCAGCTTCTGTACTAGCAAGTTCTAACGCAATAAATTCAGACTCCATTATAAATTTTGCACTACAAGTTTGTCTATAAGACTTCCAAAAGATATCTCCACCACCCAATGTAAACACATATCCACTAGTGGAGTTTATGTCGTCATTATTAGTCACCCAGTTAGCATCACAATAGCCTTCTAAAACAGCGGGTGAACCACTAAACATGAGTCCTAAATTCATTATGCCTTTAAGATATCTCAATAGCCTTAATGCACACCAATGTTTTTCATTAGGATTATGAGTATATCTTGCAAGTCTATTTACGACATATGCAATATCAGGTCTAGTGCAATTCATCAAGTACATTACACTACCAATTATCCTAGCATATTCACATTGAGACACACTCTTAAACTTATTTTATGTCAACGTCACATGTGAATCATAAGGAGAACTAACAGATGTCATATCAAAGTAATTAAAATTTCTCAGCATCTTCTCAACATAGTGTTCTTGAGAAAGTAGGTAACCCCCACATTTCTCCACAAACTTAAGTCCAAGAATCAAATCTGCCTTCCCCATATCTTTCATGTAAAAAACAAAAGACAAAAATGATTTTGTGTTATTCAAAACATCTATGTTGGTACCAAAAATCAACATATCATCAACATAAAGACAAACAACCACACCATCACAACTAACAAATTTGCTATACACACAACGGTCGCTTTCATTTACTATATAGCCATTTGAGACCATTGCATTATAAAATTTTTCATGCCATTGTTTAGATATTTGCTTAAGACCATACAATGATTTAGATCTACATACTTTATATTTTTGGCCTTTAACTATCATACCCTCTGGTTATTTCATATATATCTCTTCTTCTAAGTCACCATTTAAAAATGTTGTTTTTACATCCATTTGATGAATAACAAGTTTATAAATTAAAGAAAGTGCTACTAACACTCTAATGGTAGTGATTCTAGCAACCGGAGAGTACTACCAAATAAGTTTATACCCTCTTGTTGCATGAATCCTTTAGCGACAAGCCTAGCTTTAAACTTATCAATTATCCCATCCGCCTTTACCATCTTCCTAAAGACCCACTTACAACTTATAGGTTTACAAATTCTAAGCAAATCTACCAATTCTCAAGTGTTATTACGTAGAATTGATTCAAGTTCCCTATTGATGGCTTCTTTCGCAAAATTAGAATCTATTGATTTAATCGCATCTCCATATGGTTTGGGATCATCTTCTAAATTTGAAAATAGAAGTAAAATCATTCCCAAATGATTAACTCTTTGTCTTTTACTTCTCCTACGTAGATCAACTTCCTTAGCTATGTTTTTACGTGATTCACCTATCTCAGATTTCAAGATAACTTCATATTGTCTTTTCATAGGGAAGATATGTTCAAAAAATTCAGCATCCTTAGATTCCAATATTGAACTGTTATCTATAGCCATGAATCTATATGATGCATTATTTTGAGCATATCATATAAACACAGAATCCCTAGTTTTTGACCCAATTATACTTCGTTTAAAATCAGGAATAGCAACTTTGGCTAAACACTCCCAAATTTTCAAATAACTTAGGTTGGGTGCGTAGCCTTTCCATAACTCATAAGGCGTTTTATCTAACTTCTTATTAGGTATCCTATTCAAAATATGACATGCAGTCAAGATTGCATCCCCCACGTATTGTCTGGCAATCCTAAACTAATCAATATCGTATTCATCATATTATTAAATGTTTTGTTCTTTCTTTCAGTTACTCCGTTTGATTGAGGTGTATACATGGGTGTGACTTCATGAATAATTCCATTTCCTTCACAAAACCTTTGTAAAGAATCTATACTATATTCACTACATCAATCAGTCCTAGGCTTTTTGATCCTTAAATCTAACTGATTTTCAGCTTCATTCTTATAGTTTATGAACATAGACTCGATCTCATCCTTGTGGCTTAACAAATATACCTTTGCATATCTAGAGTAATCGTCAATGAAAGTAACATAATACTTTTTACCACATTTGCTCATGTGATTCTTAAAGTCACCTAAATCACTGTGAATTAGACCAATGTTTAGAGAAACTCTATCAACTTTCTTAAATGGTTTCTTATGATGTTTAGCCTCAACACAATGCTCGCATTTGTCAAAACTGCCATTATCATAAGAAACACATTCATGTTTTTAAGTTTCTTTATAACCCATATGTTCGCATGTCCAAGTCTAGCATGCCACACGTCAAGAGACTTAGCAATATAAACAGAACTAGATGCAGTCTTATTATTGAAAATACACGTAGCATCAAGTACAAATAGCCCCCGGTTATAGAATCCCTTACCAATAAACTCCCAATTCCTAGACAAAACAAGTTTATCAGATTCGAGAACAAGTTTGATATTAGCCTTGTTTAGTAGAATTTTGGATATCAAGTTCCTATGCATGGCATGTATGTACAACATATTGCTCAACTCCAGTTTTTTTTCCAGAGGTCAACTTGAGAAGCACCTTACCCTTTCCAAGAACTTGGATACCATGTGCATCTCCCAAGAAGACTTGTTCACCACTACCTATTTCTTGATACTTAGAAAATAGGTCTTTACTGGTAGCAATATGCATGGTAGCTCCTGTGTCTACCACCCACTCCGTAGCGCCATTGACAAGGTTTACCTAAGTTAAGACGGCCGCTACAATGACGTCATCATCTACGGCTCCTAAGTTCTCCACAGATTTGCTTGGTTGCTACTTTGACCTTTCCTCTTTTTGCACTTGACTGCTCGGTGTCCTGGCTTCCCACAGACCCATCATACTCCTTTGATTTTCTTTTGAACCTGCACAGTACTTTTCTTACCTTTTTTTCGACCATTATAGTTGCCGCTGTTGTTGCTTTGGAACTTCTGTTTCTTCGTATCATGCTCAACAACATTGGCCTTGACTCCCTCTTCAGTATGAGACTCATCTTCCATTCTATTGTTCTCTTCGATGCGTATGTGTTGTAGAGAAAAAGGGGTTTGAGTGATTTCAAAATGTGTGATTTAAATGTGCTTACAAACGTGCATGATATAAATGTGCATGATATATTGCATATAACCTGCCTTATATAGTTCATACATAATGTTGCCGTACTAACGAGCCACGAAGCACTAAAGCTTACATCAAATGGCAAACATTTGTTGTGTTTATACTATTTTCAGGTGTCACCATTAATGAACTAAACTAGTTCATTAAGTGAAGTACTTAGTTAATTAAACTAAGTAGTTCATTAAAGGAAGCTACATTTGGACAAGGCACAAAGGCAACAAGACTAAGAAAGGAAAGTCTCCTCCTCCTCCTTTCACCACATATATACACGCATACATATATGTAAATATATATGTTTTCAGATTTTTTGAAAAAGGCACATACACATGTATTCCGACGTACTACCGACACGTTATATATTTTACGTACGTACGTTAACGTCACACCACCATACTTAACTCATATTTATGAGTATATTCAGGTCTTATATCATATGATATAAGTCATGGTGATGAAAAATTAAATACGACACGTTAAAAGGTTCTAAACCGAAAATTGTCGTATCGAGCGAATACCGAAACTTCGCCAACGTGTCACGTACTTGCCATAAATAGATGGCCAGCCCCTACACTTCAAAAATACTCATAATTCTCGTGGGTTTTATGTTATTTCCAGCCATAAAATCATTCCATGTTGGCACACACAAATCACCCCACATTAAGGCCAAATTGTGGAGATTCCAATTTCAATTTTGTCACATGTAAATGGCGCCACTTTAAGACCAGCCAAGTGCTGAATATTAAAGTTTATATTATGTATATTATGTGAAACATAATATATATAACATGTTCAAAAAGTTGGAATTTAATTAGAAAAAAATCGGGTAATTGATAAACATCGAAAATTCGGTTTTCTACGTACCTAACACATGGAACGTTTTTGGCACATCATACGACATGTATCTAGACACTTTTTACATATGTCATACATCTTAAAGTGTTCTAGAAAATTAAATTAAGGGCTGATTGGAATATGCCATGTGTGTATTATTAAATGTGCACTATTTTACAAAGTTTGTAAACATAAAATTCAGCACATGCATACATATCATACACGCCTATTCCAGCTGAAATGGAGCATATGTGGAGCCTTGTTGGCATATTGATTGGTCAAGAATCAATCATACAATGTTGGTGATTTAAAGAAAGAAGCTACAAAAGGTAATGTTTCAAATTTTATCTTATTTGAAACACATGCTGAAAATTTCAGCATGTGTATGTATTAAGAGCTGGCCGATTTTCACCATTGATGAGCCTATATTTTGTGTCTTGAAACATGGAATTAAATTGGAAGACAAATTGGAATTAATTTGAATAAGAAATGAAAGTAAATTTGTGATATCTTGAATATCATACATGCTGAAAACTTTCAGCATGTGTATGAACGTATCTTGGCCGAAATATTGGCCTTGTTGGTGTCCAATTTCTATTCCATAAATGATGAGAATATTGTCTACTAATTGGTGATTTATTTCTAAGAGAAAAATCAAAGAAAATTTGGAAATAATTTGAATTAAAGCACCATGTATCACATGCTGAAATTTCAGCATGTCAAGTCTCATTCATGGCCGAATTTTTACTCATTTTTGTGAAGAAATTATCTTGCTTAATTTATGTGATGATCTTGGAAGTTATGGTAGTTGTTTTATGATGATTTTGGCACATGTTTTTAGTTGAATTCTCAGATTTTCCTAGTCATCAAATGATGACAACATTCAACCAATCAATGAGTTCCAAGTAAGCAAAAGTTAAATAATCATCCAATGAGGAGGTGCCAAGTAAGCAAGATCATGTCACAATGATGCCACACATTCTCCCAAGGACTTAAAGACAATTTTCAAGAGGGGGAGAGCACCAAGGGGGGACGGCTATGATGTTAAAAAGGGAAGGAAGAAGAACAAAACAAAGACAAGAACAAGCATTACAATCTTGAAAGATCAAAAACGTTCTAGCCTTCCTCTTCTACACTTTCTTTCTTTCTTCTTCCTAAAAGCCTAATGTACTTACATTCATATTCTTGAATAGGCTTATCTTAGACCACCACACATTCTTTATCTTTGTGAAAGATTGATCAAGGTGTGATCAATCTTCAATCTTGCAACGTGGTGGTGTTCGTGCGTATTGTATTCATCATACAAGGTTTGTAAAGGGTTGGAGTTGGTGTGTAACTCCATCAACCCTATGGTAAGGTGTATTTGTGTTGTGGGATTAGTGTGAACCGAGGAAGGTGTTCCTCGAAGACTAGAGTAGGCTGTTTATAACCGAACCAGTATAAAATTCTTGGTGTCATTTACTTTCAGTTCTTATATTCTGTTTCAGCACTGTTTGTCCTTTTTGATTACGTTCGTGAAAATAGTAAACGTTTTTCAAAAATTACAAAACTTTCCAAAATAATAGCCACACGTCCTAAGGTTAATTTGACACAAGTTTCAACCCTTTTGGATAAGTATAAGTCAATCAAACGTCCAAAGTTATGAGACTAGTGCAGTCTGATTTTCAGGCTTGCAAAGGTTGAGACTTTGAGTGTATTTGACTAACTTCCCGAAAGAATTTTTCAAAACTGTTTCCACCAATTTAAATATAACATATAAGGGGTTAGTGGTTAAAATTTCAGAGCATTTGGAGTTACGTACAAATAGGAATAAAGTTTTCAAAACAGTCTACCGTTTTTGGCAGATTCACACAATCTGACCACCAACGATTTTTGAAGGGGTTAAAGGTTGAATTTAAATCTTAAATTTTTAGGAGACACTCATAACATCTGAGGCTAAGTTCTCTCAAAATTTCAGAATTTTTGAAGACCTACAACCTGGTTTTAAAAACATTTTAAAACTGGTCCTGAAAACAGAAACTGTTTTCAGAAGTTGAGTTCTTAAGTCAAAACAATTTTAAAAACTACACTTTCCGCACAAACTATTCAACCCCCCCTTCTAGTGGTGCCTTGCAGATCCTACAAGTGGTATCAGAGAAGAAACACTCACAACAAGAAGATCCAACGATCCGTGTGAGATGGCAACCACTAGCCACGAAACCGAGGAAAAAGATATGTCAAGCCAAATGCCTCCACTATTCGAAAATGAGGTAAATTCTGATTCTGACTCGGTTTCTGAACTATCTTATGATGATTTATATGTTGAATATCTTGAATTACATAAGTTTTCTAGAACTCTTGCAAAACAAAAGAAACGCTTAATTGAAGACAAGAAATTGTTAGAATCTTCTAACACAAATCTTGTGTCTCAATTAAACGATTCAAAAGAAGAATCATCTTGCATCATAAATTCATTAAGGTCTGAAATTTCAGCATTGACATCCGAGAACACTAAAATGAAATCCGAGATTTCAAACTTGAAATCACAGAATGCGGATTTAGAGAAAATGGTGAAGTAAGTTGACACAGGATCTAACATGCTAGATCGTATTATTCTATCGCAAAAACATGGCAGTGATAAAACCGGATTAGGATACATTGAGACAAATGATGTATCAATTAAACCAACCAAACTCGTCTTGTCTAAGAAAGTAGACACACCCAAAGCAAACGTGGCGACTAAGATGACGCAAAGACCCCCTCTACCCTCATCTCGTCATACTTCTTCTTCATATCATACGAAATATAATTATGTGCCATATAAATATGAGAAGAAGACTAGTACACCACTCATCTCATCTCATCGTGCTTCTTATCATACAAAGAGAAATCATGTGTCATATAGAAAGCCACTGATGCATAGGCAACATTCATATCATAAAAATGCATCTAGATCACTCCCCGTGCATGCAAACCAAAAACGAAAACCATACTATATGCATGATGGGATTCTTGGCCAAAGGCCAAACGCACTTGCACCTAACATATATTATGTTACGCTTTCATCACCTTTCTCACCTTTTGGAAGACCCAGAAAGGTCACTCAAATTTGGGTACCAAAAGGGACATTTTCAGGGTTGAATAAATAACCCTTACGAACGCACGTTTGAGATTATTTAAAATACATGATTTTTTCATCTTTACATTCTCTTTTGATTGACTTTCCAAAATAAAGGGGGAGAGAATGCATGATTTAAGGGGGAGAGAGATACTGATTGCATAAATCAAGGGGGAGCGGATTTGAAATTTAAAATTCAAATTTTGAATTTATGCATGATTAAAAGGGGAGCGATAGGATTTAAATCATGAAAGTAGGTTATTTTGTAAATCATCAAAAGGGGGAGATTGTAAAGAAAAAGGGGTTTGAGTGATTTCAAAATATATGATTTAAATGTGCTTAAAAACGTGCATGATATAAATGTGCATGACATATTGCATATAACCTGCCTTATATAGTTCATATATAATGTTGCCGTACTAACGAGCCATGAAGCGTTAAAGCTTACATCAAATGGCAAACATTTGTTGTGTTTATACTATTTTTAGGTGCCACCATTAATGAACTAAACTAGTTCATTAAGTGAAGTACTTAGTTAATTAAACTAAGTAGTTCATTAAAGGAAGCTACATTTGGACAAGGCACAAAGGCAACAAGACTAAGAAAGGAAAGTCTCCTCCTCCTCCTTTCACCACATATATACACGCCTACATATATATACATATATATATATATGTATATATATATAAATATAAATATATATATATATATTCAGATTTTTTGAAAAAGGCACATACACATGTATTCCAACGTACAACCGACACATTATATATTTTACCTACGTAGGTTAACGTCACACCATCATACTTAACTCATATTTATCAGTATATTCAGGTCTTATATCATATGATATAAGTCATGGTGATGACAAATTAAATACGACACGTTAAAAGGTTCTAAACCGAAAATTGTCGTATCGAGCGAATACCGAAACTTCGCCAACGTGTCACGTACTTGCCATAAATAGATGGCCAGCCCCTACACTTCAAAAATAATCATAATTTTCGTGGGTTTGATGTTATTTCCAGCCATAAAATCATTCCATGTTGGCACACACAAATCACCCCACATTAAGGCCAAATTGTGGAGATTCCAATTTCAATTTTGTCACATGTAAATGGCGCCACTTTAAGACCAGCCAAGTTCTGAATATTAAAGTTTATATTATGTACATTATGTGAAACATAATATATATAACATGTGAAAAAAGTTGGAATTTAATTAGGAAAAAATCTGGTAATTGATAAACATCGAAAATTCGGTTTTCTACGTACCTAACACATGGAACGTTTTTGGCACATCATACGACATGTATCTAGACACTTTTTACATATGTCATACATCTTAAAGTGTTTTAGAAAATTAAATTAAGGGCTGATTGGAATATGCCATGTGTGTATTATTAAATGTGCACTATTTTACAAAGTTTGCAAACAAAAATTCAGCACATGCATACATATCATACACGCCTATTCCAGCTGAAATGGAGCATATGTGGAGCCTTGTTGGCATATTGATTGGTCAAGAATCAATTATACAATGTTGGTGATTTAAAGAAAGAAGCTACAAAAGGTAATGTTTCAAATTTTATCTTATTTGAAACACATGCTGAAAATTTCACCATGTGTATGTATTAAGAGCTGGCCAATTTTCACCATTGATGAGCCTATATTTTGTGTCTTGAAACATGGAATTAAATTGGAAGACAAATTGGAATTAATTTGAATAAGAAATGAAAGTAAATTTGTGATATCTTGAATATCATACATGCTGAAAACTTTCAGCATGTGTATGAACGTATCTAGGCCAAAATATTGGCCTTGTTGGTGTCCAATTTCTATTCCATAAATGATGAGAATATTGTCTACTAATTGGTGATTTATTTCTAAGAGAAAAATCAAAGAAAATTTGGAAATAATTTGAATTAAAGCACCATGTATCACATGCTGAAATTTCAGCATGTCAAGTCTCATTCATGGCCGAATTTTTACTCATTTTTGTGAAGAAATTATCTTGCTTAATTTATGTGATGATCTTGGAAGTTATGGTAGTTGTTTTATGATGATTTTGGCACATGTTTTTAGTTGAATTCTCAGATTTTCCTAGTCATCAAATGATGACAACATTCAACCAATCAATGAGTGCCAAGTAAGCAAATGTTAAATAATCATCCAATGAGGAGGTGCCAAGTAAGCAAGATCATGTCACAATGATGCCACACATTCTCCCAAGGACTTAAAGACAATTTTCAAGAGGGGGAGAGCACCAAGGGGGGACGGCTATGATGTTAAAAAGGGAAGGAAGAAGAACAAAACAAAGACAAGAACAAGCATTACAATCTTGAAAGATCAAAAACGTTCTAGCCTTCCTCTTCTACATTTTCTTTCTTTCTTCTTCCTAAAAGCCTATTGTACTTACATTCATATTCTTGAATAGGCTTATCTTAGACCACCACACATTCTTTATCTTTGTGAAAGATTGATCAAGGTGTGATAAATCTTCAATCTTGCAACGTGGTGGTGTTCGTGCGTATTGTATTCATCATACAAGGTTTGTAAAGGGTTGGAGTTGGTGTGTAACTCCATCAACCCTATGGTAAGGTGTATTTGTGTTGTGGGATTAGTGTGAACCGAGGAAGGTGTTCCTCGAAGACTAGAGTAGGCTGTTTATAACCGAACCAGTATAAAATTCTTGGTGTCATTTACTTTCAGTACTTATATTCTGTTTCAGCACTGTTTATCCTTTTTGATTACGTTCGTTAAAATAGTAAACGTTTTTCAAAAATTACAAAACTTTCAAAAATAATAGCCACACGACCTAAGGTTAATTTGGCACAAGTTTCAACCTTTTTGGACAATTATAAGTCAATCAAACGTCCAAAGTTCTGAGACTAGTGCAGTCTGATTTTCAGGCTTGCAAAGGTTGAGACTTTGAGTGTATTTGACTAACTTCCCGAAAGAATTTTTCAAAACTGTTTACACCAATTTAAATATAACATATAAGGGGTTAGTGGTTAAAATTTCAGAGCATTTGGAGTTACGTACAAATAGGAATAAATTTTTCAAAACAGTCTACCGTTTTTGGCAGATTCACACAATCTGACTACCAACGATTTTTGAAGGGGTTAAAGGTTGAATTTAAATCTTAAATTTTTAGGAGATACTCATAACATCTGAGGCTAAGTTCTCTCAAAATTTCAGAATTTTTGAAGACCTACAACCTGGTTTTAAAAACGTTTTAAAACTGGTCCTGAAAACAGAAACTGTTTTCAGAAGTTGAGTTCTTGAGTCAAAACAATTTTAAAAACTACACTTTCCGCACCAACTATTCAACCCCCCCTTCTAGTGGTGCCTTGCAGATCCTACAAGTGGTATCAGAGAAGAAACACTCACAACAAGAAGATCCAACGATCCGTGTGAGATGGCAACCACTAGCCACGAAACCGAGGAAAAAGATATGTCAAGCCAAATGCCTCCACTATTCGAAAATGAGGTAAATTCTGATTCTGACTCGGTTTCTGAACTATCTTATGATGATTTATATGTTGAATATCTTGAATTACATAAGTTTTCTAGAACTCTTGCAAAACAAAAGAAACGCTTAATTGAAGACAAGAAATTGTTAGAATCTTCTAACACAAATCTTGTGTCTCAATTAAACGATTCAAAAGAAGAATCGTCTTGCATCATAAATTCATTAAGGTCTGAAATTTCACCATTGACATCCGAGAACACTAAAATGAAATCCGAGATTTCAAACTTGAAATCACGGAATGCGGATTTAGAGAAAATGGTGAAGTAAGTTGACACAGGATCTAACATGCTAGATCGTATTATTCTATCGCAAAAACATGGCAGTGATAAAATCGGATTAGGATACATTGAGACAAATGATGTATCAATTAAACCAACCAAACTCGTCTTGTCTAAGAAAGTAGACACACCCAAAGCAAACGTGGCGACTAAGATGACGCAAAGACCCCCTCTACCCTCATCTCGTCATACTTCTTCTTCATATCATACGAAATATAATTATGTGCCATATAAATATGAGAAGAAGACTAGTACACCACTCATCTCATCTCATCGTGCTTCTTATCATACAAAGAGAAATCATGTGTCATATAGAAAGCCACTGATGCATAGGCAACATTCATATCATAAAAATGCATCTAGATCACTCCCCGTGCATGCAAACCAAAAACGAAAACCATACTATATGCATGATGGGATTCTTGGCCAAAGGCCAAACGCACTTGCACCTAACATATATTATGTTACGCTTTCATCACCTTTCTCACCTTTTGGAAGACCCAGAAAGGTCACTCAAATTTGGGTACCAAAAGGGACATTTTCAGGGTTGAATAAATAACCCTTACGAACGCACGTTTGAGATTATTTAAAATACATGATTTTTTCATCTTTACATTCTCTTTTGATTGACTTTCCAAAATAAAGGGGGAGAGAATGCATGATTTAAGGGGGAGAGAGATACTGATTGCATAAATCAAGGGGGAGCAGATTTGAAATTTAAAATTCAAATTTTGAATTTATGCATGATTAAAAGGGGAGCGATAGGATTTAAATCATGAAAGTAGGTTATTTTGTAAATCATCAAAAGGGGGAGATTGTAAAGAAAAAGAGGTTTGAGTGATTTCAAAATATATGATTTAAATGTGCTTAAAAACGTGCATGATATAAATGTGCATGACATATTGCATATAACCTGCCTTATATAGTTCATATATAATGTTGCCGTACTAACGAGCCATGAAGCGTTAAAGCTTACATCAAATGGCAAACATTTGTTGTGTTTATACTATTTTTAGGTGCCACCATTAATGAACTAAACTAGTTCATTAAGTGAAGTACTTAGTTAATTAAACTAAGTAGTTCATTAAAGGAAGCTACATTTGGACAAGGCACAAAGGCAACAAGACTAAGAAAGGAAAGTCTCCTCCTCCTCCTTTCACCACATATATACACGCCTACATATATATACACACAGATATATATATATATATATATATATATATATATATATATATATATATATTCAGATTTTTTGAAAAAGGCACATACACATGTATTCCAATGTACTACCGACACATTATGTATTTTACCTACGTATGTTAACGTCACACCATCATACTTAACTCATATTTATGAGTATATTCAGGTCTTATATCATATGATATAAGTCATGGTGATGAAAAATTAAATACGACACGTTAAAAGGTTCTAAACCGAAAATTGTCGTATCGAGCGAATACCGAAACTTCGCCAACGTGTCACGTACATGCCATAAATAGATGGCCAGCCCCTACACTTCAAAAATACTCATAATTTTCGTGGGTTTTATGTTATTTCCAGCCATAAAATCATTCCATGTTGGCACACACAAATCACCCCACATTAAGGCCAAATTGTGGAGATTCCAATTTCAATTTTGTCACATGTAAATGGCGCCACTTTAAGACCAGCCAAGTGCTGAATATTAAAGTTTATATTATGTATATTATGTGAAACATAATATATATAACATGTGCAAAAATTTGGAATTTAATTACAGAAAAATCGGGTAATCGATAAACATCGAAAATTCTGTTTTGTACGTACCTAACACATGGAATGTTTTTGGCACATCATACGACATGTATCTAGACACTTTTAACATATGTCATACATCTTAAAGTGTTCTAGAAAATTAAATTAAGGGCTGATTGGAATATGCCATGTGTATTATTAAATGTGCACTATTTTACAAAGTTTGCAAAAATAAAATGAAGCACATGCATACATATCATACACGCCTATTCCAGCTCAAATGGAGCATATGTGGAGCCTTGTTGGCATATTGATTGGTCAAGAATCAGTCATACAATGTTGGTGATTTAAAGAAAGAAGCTACAAAAGGTAATCTTTCACATTTTATCTCATTTGAAACACATGCTGAAAATTTCACCATGTGTATTAAGAGCTGGCCGATTTTCACCATTGATGAGCCTATATTTTGTGTCTTGAAACATGGAATTAAATTGGAAGAAAAATTGGAATTAATTTGAATAAGAAATGAAAAGTAAATTTGTGATATCTTGAATATCACACATGCTGAAAAATTTCAGCATGTGCATGAATGTATCTTGGCCGAAATATTGGCCTTGTTGGTGTCCAATTTCTATTCCATAAATGATGAGAATATTGTATACTAATTGGTGATTTATTTCTAAGAGAAAAATCAAAGAAAATTTGGAAATAATTTGAATTAAAGCACCAAGTATCATGTAGCGCCCCGCCCGAAACCAGAGTTCCGGCTCAGTGCACCCGCCATACTCTACTCCATAGAGTATAAGGCGTCGATATTATACATGTGCATGTCGACATGAATTATAATCGATATAGCGGAAGCATCTTAAAATAAACTCACGACACGCATATTATTATTACAAACCGTTCAAATCCACACATCCACAAATACAACTTCTCACGATAATTTTATTACATCACAATAAATAAAGCTCACACCACAGGTACATAGCTTCAGCCTAAATCTTTGCTCACGGGTACTCTATCTGAGGTTCCTCCTCAATGAACACGGCATCAGGGTCCCTGTTCTCTGAAATGTTAAGAGGCAAGTATGAGCGATAACCACCATCTTTTAATCGCTCAGCAAGTATTCTTTATAGATACTTCATGTGGATCATACATGGGGAAACAAGTAGTAATAAAGTAACAATATATATAATTACATCTTCGTTTACAATTGACAGTATTATATATAAGGGTAAAACAGAACATAAGATTTTGCATAATACCTTATAGATCATATCATTCTTCCTCAGCATATCCTTAGCCTACCTTCCATGCTTGAACACTAAACCATCTTATACTAAGGTCATAACTTATAACCATCACTTCTACGTACATAATTTTCCTTAGTCATCTTAAGGCATCATGATTGTATAAATATATTAATCACCACCTAAGGGCATGATCATGACATGATGCATAAAACGTGACTTTTCATAAAATGGCTTTTCGTAAACATGGCTTTTCATAAACATGACATTTCATAAATTGATAAGATTTTCATAACTTGCGTAAAATGACGTATTCATAACTTGCATAACATGACATTTTCATAACATGAAGACATAACATTTTCATCATTGGCTATAGCACTTTTCATAAGAATAATAACACACGATATACCGATCGATTTCCCATGTAGTACATATACGACATAAAACATCATAAACATATGTACATGTACTAACGGTGACGCGCTATGACAGAGATCCCGTGTCCCAGACCCGGTGTTACACTCGGCCATATACGTAATCATATGCCCCTGACATCTATCACCCCGATACCGATGTCACGCTGGCGAACATAACATAGTCATAATCATGAACATAACATAACATATCGTGTGTCAATGAAATCGATCGTCTCGCGTTTATTATTCACATGCATATGGACTTTTAAAACATGATATGCGTAAAACAACTTTCAAACTTTATCTTCGTGCAACATGAGACTTGTTCGTATGAGATGTTATGGTAAACTACATCTTATAACATCATTTACTTATTTTCATCCTACATATCATAACTTAAAGGAATTCCACTTTGACCAACAAAAGGCCGTTCGGCCATGAGGCTAAAACAGCCCACTTTTCTTCATTTTCCA
>AP025048.1:20216440-20273131 GCA_036186865.1 Eustoma russellianum | reverse complement strand
GAAGCATCTTAAAATAAACTCACGACACGCATATTATTATTACAAACCGTTCAAATCCACACATCCACAAATACAACTTCTCACGGTAATTTTATTACATCACAATAAATAAAGCTCACACCACAGGTACATAGCTTCAGCCTACATCTTTGCTCACGGATACTCTATCTGGGGTTCCTCCTCAATGAACACGGCATCAGGGTCCCTGTTCTCTGAAATGTTAAGAGGCAAGTATGAGCGATAACCGCCATCTTTTAATCGCTCAGCAAGTATTCTTTATAGATACTTCATGTGGATCATACATGGGGAAACAAGTAGTAATAAAGTAACAATATATATAATTACATCTTCATTTACAAATGACAGTATTATATATAAGGGTAAAACAGAACATAAGATTTTGCATCATACCTTATGGATCATATCATTCTTCCTCAGCATATCCTTAGCCTACCTTCCATGCTTGAACACTAAACCATCTTATACTAAGGTCATAACTTACAACCATCACTTCTACGTACATAATTTTCCTTAGTCATCTTAAGGCATCATGATTGTATAAATATATTAATCACCACCTAAGGGAATGATCATGACATGATGCATAAAACGTGACTTTTCATAAAATGGCTTTTCGTAAACATGGCTTTTCATAAACATGACATTTCATAAATTGATAAGATTTTCATAACTTGCGTAAAATGACGTATTCATAACTTGCATAACATGACATTTTCATAACATGAAGACATAACATTTTCATCATTGGCTATAGCACTTTTCATAAGAATAATAACACACGACTATACCGATCGATTTCCCATGTAGTACATATACGAGATAAAACATCATAAACATATGTACATGTACTAACGGTGACGCGCTATGACAGAGATCCCGTGTCCCAGACCCGGTGTTACACTCGGCATATACGTAATCATATGCCCCTGACATCTATCACCCCGATACACATGTCACGCCGGCGAACATAACATAGTCATAATCATGAACATAACATAATATATCGTGTGTCAATGAAATCGATCGTCTCGCGTTTATTATTCACATGCATATGAACTTTTAAAACATGATATGCGTAAAACAACTTTCAAACTTTATCTTCGTGCAACATGAGACTTGTTCGTATGAGATGTTATGGTAAACTACATCTTATAACATCATTTACTTATTTTCATCCTACATATCATAACTTAAAGGGAATTCCACTTTGACCAACAAAAGGCCATTCGGCCATGAGGCTAAAACAGCCCACTTCTCTTCATTTTCCATTCAACACCACTTTCATAATTTGTATTCTCCCAATTACAACTCATATTCCAACACTTAAGGAAATTGACTTTTAATTCTTAGATCCTTTAATTCTTCACATTTAACAACCTACACTTATACCATACTTTATTCATTATCACATAATTTACATAATAGTATCCATAGCATTTAGCTTCAAGAAACATTTTTGGTCTCTTAAGTGGCCTTAGGCCGAATACATATATATATATATATGTATATATTTCATGGTAATACACTTATATGTGTGTGTATATATACTATATAAGATATTTTATACTTTGATTACCTTAATCCATGTATATATATATATGTATAATTATATCCATATATACTTATTTAACATGTCACATCTCATTTTACAAACTATTCTATAAGGCCGAAAGTTAGGCCATGTATTATACATATTTATATCTCATTTTTCTTCCTTTTATGCATATGTTGTAAGTTGTAAGTTCTCATAAGTAACATATACATATTTCTTTCCTTTCTTTAACTAAATCTTAAAATTACTACACTAGGAAAAAAATACATAATCATAAACATGATAATTGACATAAAAAGTGTACTTCTTGAGCCATATTCATCATCTAATACACATCTAGAAATGGTTATGATGAAACTCAAATGAAGTACTAAAATAGGCCACTTAGCCGTGTATATGTGATGTATATGTGAAGATGATGATCATCAAACAACCATTTAGACCATGTATATAAGTCATGCTTATGATGCATACATAAACATGTTAAAGACATGATCTTGAAACATATAAACACAAAACATATAAAAATATAAACATGATGATCATCATAAAAGAAAACATAATCAAAACAATAAGAATTGAATTCTTTGTACATCTTTCTTAATGTTCTTCATTTCATATCATTTGTTCAAAGTTTATATCTATATGTATGTATATATGTGTGATGCCGTATATATATCTTCTATATGTATATATATATATACAACAACCGTATATATATGTGTTTCATTTATATACATATAGCCTTTTATAGTTATATATTTGTATATTTCTAACACTACAAGCATAGATCTTGCTTATTCTTAAAACAAAATTTGAACATACTACATGATGATCCCATTTTTGATATAAACATAAGTATTGAATCTTAAATCCATGAAGGATCTAGGAAGAGTACTTGCCTTGGTTCACCTTTCTTACACTTAGAAGATGGTTCCTTCACTTGGTTTGGAAGAGACTTCTTCTTCCTTCCTTCCTAGTATGCACGGTTTTAGGGTTTAAAAGGAGGGTTAGTGAGCAACTTATGAAACTAATTATATAGAAGAATCAAACTTAAACTTTATAAAGTTCTTACCTTGATTTCCTTTAATTCTAGATGCTACAACCTTCTTGAATCCTTCTTAGTTGATGGAATGTTTATGATACTTGATTTGAGTGATGTTGGTGTGAAGAAAGGAGAAGAAAATCTTCTCCTTATGGAAGGTGAAGTTTCGGCCAATAGGGAGGGGAGAGGGTGTTGGAGTGTTCTTGAGTTTTTCTTGGAGATAGAATGAAATTAGTTGATTTGGAGATGTATTATTTGAGGAGTTGAAGAAGAAATAAAAATTCCTTCTTTCTAGATGTGAGGGGGGCGGTCAAGCATGGGAACGGATGGGGTGGGAGACAACCTTTAGACAAGTATGGGTGTAATGAATGGGTTTTATGACAAGATTCCTAAGGATGCTAATTTTTTATGCTAAATGTTTAAAGTGTGAGACAAGTTGTCTTCACCTTCTTTTTCATTTTCCTTTTCTTTTTCTTTCATGTATGTATTTTATTTTCTTTTATTTAAGGTAGTATAATATTGTTGTGTCTTGTATTTCTTTTTGATTTAATTTATACTAATAGTTTAAGTTGTTACTAACTAAGTTAATTTGAGCTTTTATTGTGTGGATTCAAACATTTATGATATATTTGCTAATGAATCGTACACCTATGAGATTATGTTTACGGTATTGGAGGTTGATACTACATAATGAATTTTCCGGGCTGTAACATATCACATGCTGAAATTTCATCATGTCAAGTCTCATTCATGGCCGAATTTTTACTCATTTTTGTGAAGAAATTATCTTGCTTAATTTATGTGATGATCTTGGAAGTTATGGTAGTTGTTTTATGATGATTTTGGCACATGTTTTTAGTGGAATTCTCAGATTTTCCTAGTCATCAAATGATGACAACATTCAACCAATCAATGAGTGCCAAGTAAGCAAAAGTTAAATGATCATCCAATGAGGAGGTGCCAAGTAAGCAAGATCATGTCACAATGATGCCACACATTCTCCCAAGGACTTAGAAGACAATTTTCAAGAGGGGGAGAGCACCAAAGGGGACGGCTATGATGTCAAAAAGGGAAGGAAGAAGAACAAAACAAAGACAAGAACAAGCATTACAATCTTGAAAGATCAAAAACGTTCTAGCCTTCCTCTTCTACACTTTCTTTCTTTCTTCTTCCTAAAAGCCTAATGTAATTACATTCATATTCTTGAATAGGCTTATCTTAGACCACCACACATTCTTTATCTTTGTAAAAGATTGATCAAGGTGTGATCAATCTTCAATCTTACAAGGTGGTGGTGTTCGTGCGCATTGTATTCATCATACAAGGTTTGTAAAGGGTTGGAGTTGGTGTGTAAATCCATCAACCCTGTGGTAAGGTGTATTTGTGTTGTGTGATTAGTGTGAACCGAGGAAGGTGTTCCTCGAAGACTGGAGTAGGTTGTTTATAACCGAACCAGTATAAAATTCTTGGTGTCATTTACTTTCAGTACTTATATTCTGTTTCAGCACTGTTTATCCTTTTTTATTACGTTCGTGAAAATAGTAAACGTTTTTCAAAAATTACGAAACTTTCCAAAATAATAGCCACACGTCTTAAGGTTAATTTTGCACAACTTTAAACCCTTTTGGATAAGAATAAGTCAATCAAACATCCAAAGTTCTGAGACTAGTGTAGTCTGATTTTCAGGCTTGCAAAGGTTGAGACTTTGAGTGTATTTGACTAATTTCCCGAAATAATTTTTCAAAACGGTTTCCACCTATTTAAATATAACATTTAAGGGGTTAGTGGTTAAAATTTCAGAGCATTTGGAGTTACGTACAAATAGGAATACATTTTTCAAAACAGTCTACCGTTTCTGGCAGATTCGTGCAATCTGACCACCAACGATTTTTGAAGGGGTTAAAGGCTGAATTTAAATCTTAAATTTTTAGGAGACACTCGTAACATCTGAGGCTAAGTTCTCTCAAAATTTCAGAATTTTTGAAGACCTACAACCAGGTTTTAAAAACTTTTTAAAACTGGTCCTGAAAACAGAAACTGTTTTCAGAAGTTGAGTTCCTGAGTCAAAACAATTTTAAAAACCACACTTTCCGCACCAACTATTCAAGCCCCCCTTCTACTGATGCCTTGCAGATCCTACAAGTGTTTGATTACCGCATCTAGAGACAACTTGGCATCGTCATGTTTCTCTCTCTTTTTGTATTTGCTCCAAGAATGGGGAAGTTTCTCTAGCAGTACTGTGTCCTGGAAGGTCTCATCGATCTTAATCCCTTCTTATTCCAGATTATCCACCAGTTGTTGAAATTGGTAGATTTGGTCATTGATTGGAACATGATCCACCATCTGGAACTTCAAAAATTCACTTGCTACATACTTATGCGTGTCAACATCCTCAGCACCATACTTACTTTCCACTACTGACCAAATATCCTTTGCTAAAGTAAATTTGACATATATGTCAAACAATGAGTTGGACAAAAAGTGCAGAATATTGCCTCTGCAAGTAGTATTATCTGAATCATACTTGTGTGCCTCTATTTCATTGCTAAGTTTGTCCATCTTGAGCATGTATGAAACAGAGAGCATTTCCAAGAAGAACATCACTTTTGCTGCCCATCTTTTGTAAAACTTGCCATCAAATGGCTCAAACTTTGACATGTCAAGAAGATCTTGTTTGGTTGTCATAGTAAATTGCTTTAAGATTGTACGAAATATGGTAGATTATAAGCAAACCAAACAAGAAAACAATTAAAGCAAAGCCGAGATGAGTTTCAAGATAAATCTGTCCCTAAAGCAACTTAGTCTCTACCGGTGAGCAAGATAGACAATAAGATTAATGCTTCCCAAGATATAACGGCTTACTCTCTTTAGTTTGCTCTACTAGAGAGAGGTTGAACTTGCTATAGAAGTGATTGATAGAGAATAAGAGTTAGAGGAGACACAAGTGCTGAAATTCTCAAAGTTTTACAAGACTTCTTGTCTATTATGTAAGATACCAAGGCCTTCTATTTATAAACCTTTGGCTGTATAAAAAACAAGTTTAAAACTCATTTCAGCAGTTTTGGATACCTCCAAGTCAGTTGCTAACCGTTCATAGATGAAAGGAGGTGAATCTTGGATCAAAAGATGCAATTCAAAATGAAAAGTTCTGACTGTTGGCACATCGATCGATCGATGTGATCGATTGATGTCACTTAGATTGATCGATGTCATGGATCAATGTCGGACAGTGACTTCCAACTTTGCGTCCTGCCAGCATAGGTAGATCGATGTTGACATCGATCGATCAATGTGATCGATCTATGTTGGACAGAGTTTCCAGCTTTGCATCCACACCACATCGATCGGTCGATGTATATATCGATCGGTCGATATGATCAATCTATGTCCAACTAAAAACTTTGATCGATTGATGTGATCGATCTATGTCCAGCAGAACGCTCAACTTCATTTTTCAACTTTCAACCTTCACTTACTTCGATCCAATTAGCACTTGGATCGATCCATGTGATTTCCTGCAAGTTCAAAGTGTTCTAATCATCTTTCGATCTCCCAAGAAACATCTTACATATTTTTATATGAGTTTGGAGCAAATTTTAAAGTACTTTAAAAGTACTTTTCTAACAATCCGTCACATGATTCAAACTTATATACAAATATTTCCGAACATTAATAAACCAACCTCTCCACTATCAAACGAAGAAAATGAGACATAATGGACAACGACTCGCATCTTGAACTGCCATTTAGCACAAGAAGAAGTACATAAACAGAAATAAGATGACATTGACGTCTGGAATCTTACCTCTCTATTGTTTATGTAAACTTATAACCCGACATGTCATTGACTGCTTCAGGCAAGTTCACGATGTGGTACGATATCGTCCATGCACCCAGTCCCAGGTTTTCATAAGCGCTCTAATGAGTTGTTCCAAACTCTCATAGGAAGTGGCACCACCTCAACGCTTATATAGGTAAAATTCATCAAGTGTGCACTACTCACACCACTATACAACATGACTATGAATTTCATTTGGAGATTCTAAAAATATCACCCTCATTTACTTACAGTGAGCACTATCTTCAACAACACCATAGGGAGGGACACACTGATAGTGCTGAGTAGGATTCTTCTGTGACTTTTCAGTGCCACATTGAACCTCGTTCGCAGGATCTCTGCTAATAGCGGGTTGGGTTGCCATCACAAAGAATCTACTTCAAATGGAACAAGTCCCATTCCTCTCGATATTTCACGGACCAACTTTTTGCATAGTCTTTTCGCCAAAGGGTCAGCTAAGTTAAACTCCGATCTTATAAACTCCAAGTTAAACACCCCTGAATTCATTAAATCTTGTACAATATTGTGTCTCAATCGTATTGCTGGCTCTTTCCATTATAAACTCTGTTCTTTGATCGAGCAATCATAGCCTGTGAATCACAATGTATAGATACAGAAGGCATAGGTTTAGACTACAACGGAATGTCTACAAGCAAATTCCTTAACCTTTCAGCTTCTGTACATGCAAGTTCTAAGGCAACAAATTCAGATTCCATTGTTGACTTTGCTTTACATGTTGCTTAGATGATTTCCAAAAAATAACACTACTACCTAAAGTAAACACGTAAACATTAGTTGAATTAACTTTATCACTATTTGTTACCCAATTAGCATCACAAAATCCTTCTATCACAAAAGGAGTTCCACTAAAGAAAAAACCAAGATCCATGATCCCTCTAAGATATTTCAATAGTCTTCTTAGTTCAAACTAATATTCATTACTTGGATTGTGCGTATATCTAGCAAGTCTATTTACAGCATATGCAATATCCGGCCTAGTGAAATTCATGAGATACATTACACTATCAATGATTCTTGTATACTCACATTGAGAAACACTATCACCTTTATTCTTTTCTAATCTTTTGTTAGGATCAAAGGGTGTACTAACAACTTTGGCATCAAAGTGATTAAATTTTCTTAACACTTATTCAACATAATGACTTTGACAAAGCATATAACCCCCATATTTCTCTACTAACTTAAGACCAAGAATAAAATCAGCTTTGTCCATATCTTTCATATCAAAAATCGATGACAAAAGTGATTTAGCCTTTCGAACAACATCCACATTCGTACAAAAAAGCAGCATATGTCATCAACATGTGATTTTCATATTTGCTATAAACACATCTATCACTTTCATTTACTGCATAACCATTTGCTATCATGGCATTATCGAATATCTCATGCCATGCTTAGGAGCCTATTTTAAACCATGCAACGATTTCTTTAATCTACATACTTTATGTGCTTGACTTTTTACAATTATTCCTTCAGGTTGTCTCATATAAATTTCTTCGTCTATATCTCCATTTAAAAATGTTGTTTTAACATCCATTTCATGTATCACAAGTTTTTAAATAGAAGCTAAAGCAACTAGCACCCTAATCATTGTTATTCTAGCAACTGGTGCATAGGTGTCAATGAAATCCACCCCTTCTTGTTGAGTAAATCCTTAAGCTACTAATCTAGTTTTAAATTTATCTATTGTACCATCTACCTTTAATTTCTTTATAATCACCCATTTACAACATATAGGCTTACAACCTTTAGGTAAATCCACCACTTCCCATGTGTAATTACTCATTGTTGAATTTAATTCACTGTTTATGGCCTCTTTCAAAATATTGCATCTACGGATTTCATTGCATCTGGATAAGTTTTTGGATCTTCTTCTAGAATAAATACTTTAGTAAAATCATTACCAAAGGTCTTCTCAATTATTTTCCTTTTACTTCTTCTTAGTGAATCTGGTTCTTTATTAACTACAGTTTTACTTGATTCACCTTTTTTCATAAAAGGAACGACTCAAATCTTTTTGTTGTTTCATAAGAAAAACAGTCTCAAAGATTTCAGCATATATAGACTCAATAATTACAGAATTTCAACAACCATAAACCTATATGCCGTGCTGTTTTGGGCATATCCTATAAGCACACAATCTTTGGTTTTTGGTCATATCTTATATCTTTGAAATTCTGGAATACCCACTTTTGCTAAACACCACCACACTTTCAAGTATCCTACGTTAGACGCATAACCCTTTCATAGTTCATAAGGGGTTTTATTGGCATTTTTATATGTTATTCTATTCAATATATGACAAGCATAAAGAATGGCTTCACCCCACAAGTTACCGGTAAAACCGAACTAATCATCATAGCATTCATCATGTTTTTAAGTGTTCTATTCTTCGTCTCCGCTACACCATTAGATTGTGGAGTATAAGGTGGTGTCACTTCATGAATTATACCATGTTCTTCACAAAATATCTACAATGAAGTAGTCATATATTCACCTCCTCTATCAAATCTTAATCTTTTGATTTTCTTTTCTAATTGATTTTCTACTTCATTCTTAAATTTCCTGAACATTTCTTCAACCTCATCTTTTTGACTTAGTAAATATACTTTAGTGAACCTTGAATAATCATCAATGAAGGTTACATAATATCTTTTACCTCCTTTACTTATATGATTCTTGAAGTCACCTAAATCACTATGAATGAGGTCTAGTTTATCTAAGACTCTTTAGGTACTTTTAAACGATTTCTTATGATCATTGGCTTCTACACAATTTCACACTTTTCAATTTTATCTTCATTTGCTATAGAGACGACGTTCGTGCTTTTTAATCTTTTTTAAGCATCAAGATTAACATGACCTGGCCTAGCATGCTAAAGATGATAAGAATCAATCAAGTATGCAGAAGAAGAATTCTTATTAGTTATACACATAGTATCAAGTACAAACAAGCCAGCATTACAGGAATGAATTCCCCATTCTAGTAAACAGTAGATTATCAGAATCTAAAACAAGGTTAAGATTGGCCTTGTTTAGAAGCATCCCAGAAATCAAATTCCTACGTATAGTAAGAACATAGAGCACATTACTTAATTCCAGCTTTTCCGCAAACCTAGCATACTCCTTTTGTTTTCTTTTGTCCCTGCACAAAATTTTTATCTTTATTGTTGCGAGCTTTGATGTCTCTTTGGAGTTGAATTGTGCTCCAGAATGTTGGCCTGAGATTTATTCTCAGCACCCTCTTCATCTTCTAGCCGGTTGTTCTCCTCAATGCGAATGTGTTTTATGGCACAATCCATGGTGACTTTGCCATCATGATGTTTCCCACTCTTTTTGTATTTGCTCCAAGAAGAAGGTAACTTCTCTAACAAGGAGGCAGCCTGGAATGTCTCATATATTTTGATGCCTTCTTGTTCGAAATTATCCACCAATTGTTGGAATTGATTGATTTGATCATCGATAGGTATGTGGTTAACCATTTGAAACATGAGGAACTCATTGACCACATACTTCCTCTTTCTAACATCTTCAGAACCATACTTGTTCTGAAGTGCTTTCCAAATTCCTTTGCAGACGAAAATTTAACATAAATGTCAAATAGTAGTTTAACAGAAAATGCAGGATATGACCCCAACATGTTGTGTTATCAACTTTGTACTTGGGTGCTTCTCCTTCATCAGACGGTTTCTCTTTGGTAAGAACGTAGGAGACGGACATCATCTGAAGAAAGAATAGAACCTTAGCAGACCACCTTTTAAGAATTTGCCATCAAAAGGCTCTACCTTGGACATGGGAGAAACCATATGATGTTTCATAGCCATATTTGTTGTTGATTTTAGCTTTAAGATTGTTGTAAAATATGGAAGGATAATATGGTAACCAAACAAGATGAGCAAAGAGTAGAAAAGTCCAGAAACAACGTTTGTTGCTTTCCTTAAAGCTAAAGTGTCTGCACCACAAGCGAGGTGAATTACACAGCACAAGCCTCCCATAATACAACGGTTTCTTTCTTTCGTTCACTCTACGAGAGGAAAATGAACTTGCACAAGAGAAGTGTTTGATAGTAGAGGAAGAAGAAGAAAGAATAAGAGGAGAGAACAATGCTGATTACAATTTAAGATAAATTTAAGATGATGTTTCATAGCCATATTTGGTTACAATTTAAGATAACGAGGCATACTATTTGTAGGCCTTAAGTCGTGTACAACTCATTTTCAAAACCCATTTCAGCAGTAAACTTAAACTCCATGTTAATTACATAATGTTCATGTATGATGGGAGATGATTCCTGGATCAAAATTTGCAACTTAAGGTGAGGAGTCCTGCCTTTTGGTACAACGATTAATCGATGTGATCGACTAATGTCACATCTATCGATCAATGTGATCGATCAATGTCACATCAATAGATTAATGTCATCGATCGATCCAACTAGCTTTCGACTTTCACTTGGATCGATCCAACTAGCACTTGGATCGATCCATGTGATTTCCTGCAAGTTCAAAGTGTTCTAATCATCTTTAAATCTCCTAAGAAACATCTTACACACTTTTATATAAGTTTGGAGTAAATTTTAAATTACTTTAAATGTATTTTTCCAACATTAGTTTCATAGTTTTTTTTGAGAAGTAGTTTAATCCATTTGTCAATTTTTTTCTCTTTTCTATGCATACATATTTATGTCTGGATATATATAAAAATGTATAATGAAACAAACATAAATGCATCTAATATCTCCAGAACCTCCATTTCCACATCCACGTAACCTCTCCAAGAGCATTTGGCTCTCTCACTCAGTCCCTCCTTGCTGCTGACTTTGATTGTAACGACCCGTTCTGAGCCCTAGTACTCGAAACGACTCACATGTCGTATCTCGTTAAAGAGAATACAAGGCGTCAATACAATTTAATTACATGTCATCAAAGTAACGCATATTGATGTCAGCGGAAGTCATAACTAAAAATTCTCGATAAAATAATCATCAATGTCTAAGAAATTCTAAATCGATACAATGGTCAAATGTAGATACACTAATCCCCAAAATACATAAACCTCGAATACCGAAATAACTACCTCAACTAAACCCTCGAAAGTCTCGTCCGAATATCATTATTCTTGCAATCTCCAGTCTCGATCTTCCACGGTATAGTAACTCCTTTACCTGTCTATCTGCAAAACTGGTGGATAGGGGGGGTGAGCCACATACATTACCTAACAAGTAGTCCGACTATATTTACTATGTGATCATACACGGAGAAGCAAGTGTAAAGAAAATAAATAAATAACATAACATAAACTAGCATGCTTCTCTTCGCAAGTAAATTTACTTTTTTGTCCTTCCTGTACAATCAAGCACGTAAAGCACACGCAACTAAGTCATCACATACACAAGTCAGTACAATCAAAAACCGTGAGGCAATTTTCCATAATCATGAATGTACGACTGGACAACCATTTTTTTCTTTATTAATTTCCAACTATATTTCTTTTTTCCTTTTCTCATATTTCAATTTCCGTTTCTCATATCATAGGCGATTACCCCTTGCGGCATCCCTATCGATATCTTTTTCCATTTTCATCTTATTTCCATTTTTCGATATCATAAGCGATTACCCCTTACGGTATCCCTACCGATACCTATTTCTGATATCCATATGCGGTTACCCCTCATGGCATCCATACGCGATATCCATTTCTGATATCATATGCGGTTACCCATAGCGACATTCATATGCGATATCCATTCCTGATACCCATATGTGGTTACCACTAGCGGCATCCATATGCGATACCCATTCCTGATAGCCATATGCGGTTACCCCTATCAGCATTCATATGCAATACCTATTCCTGATACCCATATGCGGTTACCCTATCGGCATCCATATGCAATTATCATTCCTGATACCCGTATGCGGTAACCCCTAGTGAAATCCATATGTGATTATCATTCCTGATACCCATATGCGGTTACCCCTGGCGGCATCCATATGCGGTATACATTCCTACTTTTCTGTTTATCACTTTAATTCCGTTTCAATTCCAATTTATCATTCACGTGCAAGTATACCCACGTATATGCCCGCACCCATTTATACTTACGCGTAACGTACATGTATACCCACGTATATGCCTGCACCCATACACGTGCATATACGCGTTTATAATTCAATTGATACATATATACTAATACAAACATTAATACTTTATATTACAATTACATAATAATATGCTAAAATTTTACTCGACACCCCACGTTTTAGCCACTGTCCATGGATGGAGAGTGGCGCACATAACTTTGATGAAAAGAAAAGCACCAAAAGAAAGAGAAGTAATTAAAACAACTTCACATATAATTCTTTTTCATATTATACACTATATACAGTATACCAACTTTATTTGACTACTCCTCATTTCACACGGCGACATCTTCAGTTTCAAAAGAATTATATCATACGCACACCAAATTAACACATACAATAATACATCCATCCACAATAAAATCTCAGCCTGCCGTCATCACTTCACGCACGGTACTTAGCGGCATCCTCCCTCAGACAGCCCAAACACGGTAACAACAACCAGATTATGCCAACCTTATACATATACACACATAATCAATACATAGATACAACAATCTATACAAAACACAATTACTTATGCATGATCCGGATTTGATACAAAAATAGCATAATAACGTTAGAAAATCATAGTAAATATAGTAAAAATACTTGCCTCGTGCCTTGATTAAACGTACTGGGCGAAGAACCGGGATGAAAAAGGGATCAAAATCACTTTTTCTTTGCTACTAATACTGGTGACCTAAAGTTGCAACTTTGGAGAAAATACTCTGGCAGCCTTTTGTGAGTTTTATGGAGGGCAACCAATGGTTATAAAATATGAAGAATGAAGCATAACTCTAGAAGAATTTAGGCTGGCTGGAGGCTAGGTATTTTGGGAGATGCTCAGTCGAAAGTTGGGTATTTTGGGAGATGAATGGCGGCAGAAGGCTTGAGGGTTAGGGGGGGGACTATTGGCCGGCTGCTTCCATTAAGATTAGGATGTATAATTTATGTGTTATGTGTGTACAGATATAGATGTATGGTAGGTAGAATTCTATTGTGTTTAGGACTTGTAGTTGTGATGAAATTCTACCCCTTAAGGATTTAATTCCTAGTCATCTTAGGTTTTGTTTTGTTTTATTTTATTTTCCTATTCTTTAGCCGTGTAGGTGTGTAATATATCTGTAATATATATTGTTGTTTGTTTTTGCCGTGTATGTGTATATGTAATAAATAAATATATATATATATATATGTATATTTATATATATATGTCATGGGCGCTGTAACATTGATGTTACCCTTTAACCAATCTAAAAGCCTACATTTACAACTTAACCATAGTTATTTACCACCCATGTTGTTTTGCTGGATATTTGGTGATAAACCAGAAATAATTGTGTGTTAGTCAACGACAGTCAACGGCAGATATTGTGCAAGTGTATAACTCCTGCAGTTCGCACCTAGGCATTGCTGTTCGGCTAAACTATACTTCGGCTGTGCCCCATGGCATCCTTTTTACTATCAGAGAATATGCCCAAGGATTGCACCTCGTCACCCAACTTCAACCTCAACTTCAGCTTAAGTGTTACGCTTCAGACCACTTCGGCCAGATTTAATACTGCACTTCGGCAAAGCTTGGTTTTGCACTTCGGGAAGGAGTCAAACGTAGCATTACATCGTGAGACCATCAAGCAGAAGTGCAGTTCAAAGAAAGAGTACACGTCGGGCTGTTCAGCATGTACACGCCAAGGTCACGTCAGCCGACCTACTAGTCACATCCGCAGACCTACCAGTCATATCAGCAGACCTACTGTGTCATAGGTTTTCTGCCCCAAGCAAACATTTCATCCGCTGTCAGAGGCAAAGGACAAGGGGAAATTAACAAAAGCAAGCTAACAAAGACGAGAACGGGGATCGAAACATTTATTCATCTCTCCTGGAGCAAATACATTGAATTTTCTCCTCAGCCAAGAACTGTGAGAATTATCTAACTCCACATACAAAATCATAACTCAGTGAGAATGACCCAAACTGACTTGAGCGTCGGAGGGTTTTACCTGGGGTCACACCTCCGGGTCCTCTGATTTCTGCTTCCTTGTGCAGGATTTTCAGGAAGCTATTTCAGTAGTTCACAACAATCAACTGACGAGGTTTATTTAAGGTCATCTTGGACCCTTGGTGAAGATCCGGCTTCATCATTTGGCGCTAGAAGGAGGGCCAGGCTAGCCTTCATTTCCTTAAAAACAGCTTCGCAAGGCTTTCTTAATAGTTATCCTACCCTTTTATTGTGGGAAAGATGGATAAGAAAGGGTTCAAGCAACCTATGACATCCAAAAGATGTCGACGACTTCTTCAACAACAACCGGAACAGTATTCTTCGGAACTAGGAGTTTCTTCATCTCCTCTTGTTACTTTCACATATGAAGAGCACATACGGGCCATAAATTATGTGGCTCAAAATCCTGGTGTTTTCCAAGCTGTGGTGAAAAAGATGAAGGGGAAAGCTTCCGCAGCGGAACCCAGTAGGTGTCACCCCAGTAATTCTCCCCCACAAGAATAACACTTGGAGTATTCTCCAACTCGGCCTGATTATCATCCCAGGCACCAGAGTGAATCTACGGTTGAGGCTAGACGTTCAGGGAAAAGATCTAGTCATTAGCAGAAAAGCGGAGCTTTGCTACAGGATAGATGCTCTGTTAAAGTCCGGCTAGGGGTCGAGGAAAAGAAAGGAACTCTTTGCTGGCTTCAAAAGCTCATATTCTCTCCTACATGGGGAAGAAGACCTTAGCAAGGGAACCTCAGCCCCTGGCAGGACCAATCCACAAAAGAGACCACCAACTGTACTGCCTTTATCATCATGATATTGGGCATGATACAGAAGACTATAGACAGCCAGACAGGAAATTGGGCGTCTAATCGAGCTCGGTCACCTACAATGGTTTTACAACCGAGGTCAAGGATGTACAACAGGCTAGGCTTTGGCAGGCCTCCTCCGGATGAAAATTGCAGACTTGAACATCAACACAAGTTGCCAAGAGATGAGGATTCAGATTCAGATGAAAAGAGGTTGTGGGCTCCTGAGCATATAAAGCTGACCTAATGGCAAAAGTCCATAATTCAAATGAATTAGGATTTAATTCCTCTTGTGCGCATCCAACGTATTTCAGCTCAGCCTTATATCATTTGAGGATCAGTCTTTTACTAGACTTTCACCTGGCTCTGATCGGCTTAATCCTCTTGTTCGGCATTCAGCCGAGGAAGTTAAGTCACCTTATGGTGCATGAAGAGACTCATCTAGACAAGAGGAACAGTTTATGCCTACCTGACGTCCACTTTATAACCCGTAATGGGAGTGGGGGCATAACTATACTCCAAATGGGACAGGTTTCCCTATAATCCACTTCAGCAGGACTCAACACTTGGGACAGGTTTCCCTACAAGTATTTTACCTCAGCAGGTCTGAGCCAGCCGAGCAGGACTCGGTATATTAATGGGACAGGTTTCCCTGTTCCCCACCTCAGCAGGACTGCGTGGGTTGAGCAGGACTCAACACTTGGGACAGGTTTTCCTACAAGTATTTTACCTCAGCAGGTCTGAGCCAGCCGAGCAGGACTCGGTATATTAATGGGACAGGTTTCCCTATACTCCATTTCAGCAGGATTGAGTGGGTTGAGCAGGACTCAACACTTAGGACATGTTTCCCTACAAGTATTTTACCTCAGCATGTCTGAGCTAGCCGAACAGGACTCGGTATATTAATGGGCAGGTTTTCCTATACTCCACTTCACCAAAACTGAGTGGGTGGAGCAGGACTCAACACTTGGGACAGGTTTCCCTACAAGTATTTTACCTCAGCAGGTCTGAGCCAGCCAAGCAGGGCTCGGTATATTCTTGGGACATGTTTCCCTACAAGTGTTTTACCTCAGCAGGTCTGAGCCAGCCGAGCAGGACTCGGTATATTAATGGGACAGGTTTCCCTATTCCCCATCTCAGTAGGACTGCGTGGGTTGAGCAGGACTCAACACTTGGGGACAGGTTTCCTTATACTCCATTTCAGCAGGACTGAGTGGGTTGAGCAGGACTCAACACTTGGGACAGGTTTCCCTACAAGTATTTTACCTCAACAGGTCTGAGCCAGCCGAGCAGGACTCGGTATATTCTTGGGACAGGTTTCCCTACAAGTATTTTACCTCAGCAGGTCTGAGTCAGCCGAGCAGGACTTGGAATACTGGGACAAGATTCCCTATCAAATATTTCACCTCAGCAGGACTGAGTTAGCAGAACAAGTTTCGAATAAAAAAGACCTCAGCAGGTCTGAGGTAGATGCCCATTAAGGGTCAAGTTAAGTGAACAGGATTTCACAATCACCCTGATAAATGGATGTTGAGGTGAATCAGGACAGAGTACATGAACCTCATTAACTACTAGCAGGTCTAGAAAAAGTGTGAAGCATATGTGTAATTATCAGCAGTGTTGAGGTTTGAATAAAACAGTGTTTTATGGCAGAGAGATTTAAAGAACTTTGGCAAAGCTGAAGTCACAAGCAGAAGACAAATACTTGCACAAATTATGAAAATAAAGCAAGTAAAGTCTCACAAGCAGAAGACAAAATCAGGAAAATAATAGCAAGCTGAAGAGCACAAGTTGAAGAAAGTGAAATTTTCATTAAGAAAATTATCTATTACAACTACGAGAAAATGAAAAAAGTAAGGAAGACCCTATTCTACTCCTCATCATTCTCAAATAAGCTTTCAGCTTCGGGGTTGTGGAGGTTGGCAATTTGAGGATGATTTTTGTCCAAGTTCGGGTAAACTTCAGAGCAGGCATCGATTGCCCAAGTCTGTCCAATGGCTATTGCTGTGCCTTGCATCTTCAAGAAGTTACCCGTGAAGAACTCAGACTGCTTGAGCTCAGCAATTGCTTTTTGCTTGATTTCTTCAGCTTGAAGTTCAAACTGAAGAATGAGTTCAGCCTTGCTCTTGCGCTCTTCTTCCAGCTGATTCTTATTATTGGACAGCTTATGCTCACAAGTGTTGAGCTCTTTCTGGTAAAACTCCAGTTCAACCTGGGTTTTGGATGACACCAATTCAGCGTTGGCCATCACTTCCTTCAGTTCGTCTACTTGGGAATTGGCAGTGGCCAAGTTGATGTCCGAATTCTCTTTCCCTTCTCGAAGTCTAGAGTTTTCTTCAGAAAGAACAGACACCTCAGACTTCAGACTGTTCACTTGTGCTTCCATCTGCTCCAACCTTGCATTTCTGGGTCTTGCCGCCTCTGTCAGCCCGTCATAAGCGTTTCTAAGGTTGGCATTGATCTTAGAGAGTTGGTTAAATTTTGCACGCAACTCTTCACCCCGTCTGAGTATATTGTACTCTTGAACCCGATACTGCAGAAATTAGGATGATTAGAGAAAACATAAGTGATCAAGCTGAGAAAGATATAGAATATCGAGAAGTCTTACCAAAGACATGTTTCTTGCAAACAAATTTATGGCAGTGTCCTAGTCTAGACTGCCAAAAATTTGCCAATCCCTGGGTAGCACTGAAACCTCAGTTAGTTTCCTAGCTACGCTAGGATTTATAGCAGTATCCGAGAAAGAAAATTCCATTATTTCTCTTGCCTCGGGGTCTCTTTGAGAAGATTCTCCCTTCAGTACATTTCCTCCCCTCTGAGTTTCTCCTATAAACTAGGCGGAGGGAATAGCTTCTGAAGAAGCCGGCCTTGGTTGAGGCATAACTTCTTCTTCGGCAACTAGAGGAGGAATCAGGATAGGGGCGTCAATTTCCCCAATTCCAACGTCTGGCTGAGCTGTAGCTGAGGCAGGGACTTGAGTTACAGCTCGGATGGGATTAGCAGAAGTTCCAGCTGCAGAGAAAACAAAAGGTCCATTGATTGAATGGAAACAAGGTATGTTCAAAACCAACATAAGAAAAGAATTTTACCTGGAACTTCAGCCTCGGATGAAGCCAAATCAGCAGGAATCACCTGCATCTCACAAGCAGCTCTGGCAGAAGCCTGCCCTGAAGAGGAAGGCTGCCCTTCAGTCCTTTTCCTCTTTTTGGGGACTACCTTCTTTAGCCTTGCAAGGGTCTCAGACACCATGGCTCCTACATGATCCAACAAACAAATTGATCAGAATGCAAGGAAAATATTAGAACAAGTCAAAGATGTTCAAAAGGTTGCTACATACCCCGAACTATTTTCAAAGCAGCTGGGATGAGGGGTCGAAAGTTATATTCTGGCCACAGATGTTCCAGGTCGGCAACCCTCACAACCGGCCTGTCCACCTTCTTCCAATCCACGATCATGGGCAATTGTAACAATTTGGAGGCTTCATCGCAAGATTTCTTGCTTAGCCTCGTGTTATTTGCGCTGCCAGATTTCCAGAGGGTCCTTTCGGGTAATCCTATAGTCTTTACAAAGAAGAAACGTCTCTTCCAATTTTTGGTAAAGGAGGGAATGTTTATGGCATGGTTGATTACACTATTTGGGTGTCTCCTGCTAAAATAATACCAACTCTCATTGTGTTTGCACACAAACATTCCTCTAAGACAGCAAGGGAAAAGGCTTTCTCAGCATCTCTGAGGTAGAGCAGGTAGCTGAGGATAACCTTTAGGCCATTTGGCATTATTTGGGGAAGCCTAAGTTTGTAAAAATCCAGAATATGAAGTAAGGGTGCTGGAATGGAAAGATTAAAACCAGACTTAAAATACTCCTCAGAGACTGCTTCATATCCTACGGGAGGGTCATAAGCAGTCTGATGTGGTAGAGGAAGAATGGGGGAAAAGGTACTCCTATCAACATTATAGTATTGGCACAATTGAGAAAGTTCAGCGGCTTTCATAGTACTCACTGAACTCTGCACCACAGGAGATGGTGCACCTCTGTCGATTAACGTTGAAGGCACCATGGATTCTAGGACAACCGAAGAAGGTTCACCAGTGCGGTGCAACCTCCGCAGAGGGCGGTTGTCCTCACTAGAATCTGACCTTGAATGGCGAGATTAAACTTCTTGGTCACCTTCTAGATCAGTAGGGTAAGAATAAGCTGATCTATTATGGGAATCAGAAGAAGATGGAATAACGAAAGCCATAGATAAGGAAGAAAAGCTTACAGAGATTTAGAAAGTAGATCTGGCGCTGGAATTATGCTGAAATGAAGCTGGAAGCAGAAAGAAGTAGGCAGAACAGCGTGGACAAAGCGAAGAAGAAGAGAATTAGGCAAATGTCCCTATTTATAACAAGGAAAATGAAAAGTTGTAACTTTTCATTTGGAATTCGAAAAGGGATGACGGATCAGTTTTTCCTCCCATTTTCTCGATAACCGAAATCGCCAGAGAAGTAATGATGATGCGTTGAAACTGGCGCTGATATTAAAAGGGGAATAACGGCTCAATTATGAGGTTAAAGGTGTGGTTAATGGGAAATATGCGCAGTTAAGAGGATAACTGCCCAATTAATGAAGACACGTCATTGACTCTTCAGAATAGATTTGTCTGCCCTCACAGATCAGCTCGGCCACACAAAATCTGGGGACAAATGATAAACCAGAAATAATTGTCTGTTAGTCAACGACAGTCAACGTCAGATATTGTGCAAGTGTATAACTCCTGCAGTTCGCACCTAGGCATTGCTGTTCGGCTAAACTATACTTCGGCTGTGCCCCATGGCATCCTTTTTACTATCAGAGAATATGCCCAAGGATTGCACCTCGGCACCCAACTTCAACCTCAACTTCAGCCTAAGTGTTACGCTTCAGACCACTTCGGCCAGATTTGATACTGCACTTCGGCAAAGCTTGGTTTTGCACTTCGGGAAGGAGTCAAACGCAGCATTACATCGTGAGACCATCAAGCAGAAGTGCAGTTCAAAGAAAGAGTACACGTCGGGCTGTTCAGCCTGTACACACCAAGGTCACGTCAGCCGATCTACTAGTCACATCCGCAGACCTACCAGTCATATCAGCAGACCTTCTGCGTCATAGGTTTTCTACCTCAAGCAAACGTCTCATCCGCTGTCAGCGGCAAATGATAAGGGGAAATTAACAAAAGCAAGCTAACGAAGACGAGAACGGGGATCGAACATTTCTTCATCTCTCCTGGAGCAAATACATTGAATTTTCTCCTCAGCCAAGAACTGTGAGAATTCTCTAACTCCACATACAAAATCATAACTCAGTGAGAATGACCCAAACTGACTTGAGCGTCGGAGGGTTTTACCCAGGATCATACCCCCGGGTCCTCTGATTTCTGCTTCCTTGTGCAGGATTTTCAGGAAGCTATTCAAGTAGTTCACAACAATCAACTGACGAGGTTTATTTAGGGTCATCTTGGACCCTTGGTGAAGATCCGGCTTCACCATTAGAAAATAGAGGTATTCATTTATACACCTTTTATTTCCGGCACCCCTTAAGATGGTCTTAGAGTGTGTTTTATAATCATACTAGTCAATTTCTTCGAGAGAGCTAAGACTTCAATTTTTAGGATTCTCTCCCTATAATAAGGCTGACTACAATTCTCATTGTAATTATCATCTAGCATTTATTTTATTGATTATTTTGTGTAATTTTCTCTAAATTATAGATAATCATTGGAACATATGAGAGATTACACGACTTCCTACTTGAATATATTTTTTTAAAGGAAAATCGATACCACCTTGTTGATTGAAAAACAAGAAAGAATTCATTTACTTGTATAAATTTATGATGAGATTATCTTTGGTGCCACTAATGATTATTTGTACAAGAATTTTGTTAAGCTTATGGAACAAGAGTTTAAAATGAGCATGATGGGTGAGCTCAATTACTTTTTTGAACTTAAAATCAAGCAAACCAAGAAAAGAGTGTATATCTCTCAAACTAAGTATAACAAGGATAATTTTAAAGAAGTACAAGTTCGAGGAGGGAAGAAGCGTGAATACTCCAATGAGCACAAACACAAAGTTTGATAAAGACAAAAAGTTAATTGAAGCAACAAAATATAGAGGAATGATTGGTGGCCCACTTTATCAGACAGCTATTAGGCCGGATATTTTGCATACGATGTGCATGTATGCTAGATTTCAAAGTATGCGTAAGGAATAGCATCTTTAGATACTTAAAAAAAATTAAATTTTGGGTTATTTTATCCTAAAAACGGATATTTTGATTTACAGGGATATATTGACTAGGATTATACTGGTAACCTTGTTGATAGGAAGGGCACTTCCTGTACATGTCAATTTGTTAGTGACTGTTTGGTTTCTTTGTTTTCTAATAAACAAAATAGTGTCTCTCTCAATGAGGGAATCCGAATATGTGTCGACCGTCTCATGTTGTGCTCAATTACTTTGGACGACACATATATTAAATGACTATACGTAAGTTTGGCAAAGAGTTTATTCTGTGTGATAACACCTCGGCTATTAACATTGCACAAAACCATGCTCATCATACTAGAACTAAGCACATTGAAGATAGATATCACTTTATAACAGATTGTATGAAAAAGGTTTGATATAGATTGAGTTTGTACCAACAAATGACCAATTAGCAGATATATTTACTAAATCTCTGACAACTGAGACATTCAACTCAATTAAAAGAAGGTCTGGTATGATTTATCCGAGTTAGAAAGCTAAATCAAACTGAAGATAGAGTTAAAAATTAAAATTACTAAATGCAAAAAGTCACCGAACATTTGGTGAGTCTCCTTCTGCGTTCGATCTTTTTTGGAAAATTGCAGAAACTCTTCTGCTACCATGTACCACCAAAATTTCGATGAGTATATTCGTGCATTCGGCCACCAAATGTTTTGTGAACGCTCCTCTGAGTTTGCTGAATTTAATATCAGAATTCTGAGTCCGGTCAAATGACCTAATCTTCGGCCGAGTCGCATGAGCAATTTTAAAAGCATTTTTTAGTTTTCGTCCTCCACATTATTTCAACCTTGTCTCTTCTTCTCTAAATTTCCTATGCAAAAGTGCAAAACCTTAGCCCTCTTTTTCTCTCAAATTCTTCCAAAATCTTCAGATCATTAAGCAAATCTATTGAATTTTGATATAGAAATAACAAAAATCTTAACTGTTTCACTCAAAAGAAATAGGAAGGAGATAGATGATGCATGTAGTAGTGAAAGTGGAGACAATGGCGTCGTCAAAGGTAGCGAAGAGGGGGCTGCACAAAGACAGGTCATCCCTAGACAGGCCATCCATGAAGCCTTCAAAGTAGTGAGAACCTTGAGGAGTTCTCTCACTCAAAGTGCCCTACCCTCGGCCTTTGGGCAAATGACCGTTGGGAGAAAGTCAAATCAGAGGCTCCCGGTGCTAGTGGAATGAAATATATCTTCTTATTTTTAATGAATTTAGTAGAAGCTTGGTACAAGTTCAAGAGGGCTATCATTCTCTTGAAAAAAGATGAATTTTCATAAGTTAGAAAAGAATAATGAAATGAAGGTAGTGGTAAATTGGTTAAAATTTCAAGAATTGACTAGTCTTTGGAATAATGATAAGCATGATGTTTTCTCCAATGATCACATGAGATTTCTTTGCAAATTTATGGACAGAGTTGAATAGAAACAATATTTCATCAATTCATTCATACATCAGTGACGTTCATGTGAATCGGACTATAAAGAGAATCAATACTTTGTTGGGAACCCAATTGAAGGGGTGATCAATTTTGTGATTACACGGTGGGATGCTGAGGAATTAAAGGTAACTGATGGTGAAGTAGTGAAAACTTTCTTTGGATTTCTTCTTTTTAAGCCTTTGAATTCCATGTCTTTGCATTATCGTATCCTCATCACGGTAATCACCTATTGTATCCATGGAAATTATGTCAAACTACCAAGTAACTTGGGCTTCTACTTACATACAAGATAGTTAAGTAAGATATTTCTTGGGAAATATTTTAGTCTCTTGGAAGGCTTAAAAGCAATCCACATAGTCGAGATCATCTTCAAAAGCAAAGTATAGAGCTTTGAAACTTCTACATGTGAAGTGCAATGACTCTTATATCTTTTGAAGGATTTGCAGGTAAAACGAGAACAACCAGTAGAGTTGTTCCATCAAAGAATAAAATACATTGAGATAGATTGTCATCCTATGAGAGATAAGTTCTAAAAGAGAGTAATCAAGCATATACCTATAAAGATTGAATTTCAGTGAGCTGATGTGTTTACAAAAGCCTTAGATTCAAAAGAGTCCATACAACCTGACGTTGGATCTAAGGATATGTAATGTGTTTGGGCCGTGGGGGAGTGTTGAAAGTGGAGAACAAAGCAGCAGCAAGCAATGAACACAAATGAAGTACAGCTGCCTGCAAATGAGGCAAACTCATGCTTGAGCTGGAAATGAAACAAGGATCATTCCTGCGTTTATATGCATAGCCTAAAGGAGAGGCTCCGTAGATAGATTGTAGTTTAGCACGTGTGTAATTAGCTTGTTTAACTTGTTTGCATATATATATCGATGTACTAAACAAATTTTGGAGAAATGAGAATGAGTTTTTCTCCTCTACATTGTAGTTTTCATTCTCTTCTTGGCCTTGATTCTTCTTCCTCTGTTTCTATATTACTGTAATCATGTGAATACTAGATGTACAATTATAATACTTGATTCATTTACACAATTATTTAGTTTTATGATTATGTAAATGATCATTGCTGTTCTGACAAAATCCATAAATTTTTCATAAATTTTCAAACTTGAGGAAAAGTCGAATCAATATGACATAAACATGTTTTGAAATATAAAAATAAAGTTGACATGAGGTTGATTTCAAAACTAAACAATAAAAAATTAAAAACTGACATAAGTTTGTGAGAGGATGATGTTCTGGGGAACTTCTTGGATGGTGATCTTCGATACTCAGTCCACTCTTAGTATATTAAGTGGGGATACCAACCAGCTTTATCATATTACTCATATCTTATTCTTAAAGCTTCTTTTTCACTTTCTAAATATTTTGACTGAATGTCACATTCAAATCAATTTTACGGTCAATAAATAAAGAATTCTGCCGTACATAGTTCAGTTGGTATTCGAGTTGGAAGTTGTTCCAATAGAAGATTCTGATGGTAGATGGCACATAAGTAACATACCCATACAAATTCCAAACATCTTCTGAAGATTTGTTGGTCACAGACTACAATTAACCGGCTCTTAAAAACTCAACATTCTCAAAATCTAGTCTTTTATTTTGTTTTGTTTTATATTTTACAATATGATTCATAACTTCATTCTGTTTTGCTGCATTTTTTTTGGTTGCAGCAAAGAATTGTTATGAAAGTGAGCATGTCTGATCAGAAATCTCGTAAGAACTCCCTCAACGCTGCTGTTTCTCAATCTGGGAATGTCATAGAGGTTTTGTTTCGTCTTCTTTTATTTTGGGGTGGAGAGTAAGGCAGAATTAGTATATGTTTACTAATTCGTGTGGAAATTAAGTCCCAGCCGAGCTTAGCTAAACTCACCTCAGGACGGCAAACCTGATCTAGGCAAACAAGTGAAGACAAAGACAATAAAGACAAGTTATTGTATGGCCGTGCTGAACCAAAGGGGAGCTGCGGTGAAGCACAACAGAGAAGTCCGAAGATCACAAAGGAAAAAGTGTTAAGCTGAGGTGACGAAGTGAACCACAAGACGAAGAAGGCCGACCTGCCATACTTGGTTAAACTTGTAAACTTAGTTATTTTTACTGTACAAAGCAGAACTGCATTGGTAACTAGCTGTTACCACAGCCGTTGTAGTTTACTGTAGCTAAACAGTAACCACTGCACAAGTGGTAAAAATAGCCGTTAGAATTAGTTTTTCACCCTTATAAAAGGGAAACACCTATATACGTTATTTTCAACTTGAATGGAAATTTAATTCCTTCAATCTCGACATAGTATCAGAGCCACTCTGATTCAAAATACCTGCAAACTACACTCTGTTCTGTGCATATTCTAAAACTTATTCAAAATGACTACCCCTTCAAGCCCTGCTGAATCTACAGAGGCCACTGTTGAGAAAAAGAGTTTGAGTGATATACAAATGCATGATTTAAATAGCACGAGTTTACAAAATGCATGACAAAGTTACTACTTGACACGTTTTTGTGATATACATGCCTCATATACTGTATATATATTGTTGTCGTACTAACAAACCATGAAGCATTAAAGCTTACATCATATGGCAAATATTTATTGTCTTTGAACTATTTTCAGGTGCCACCATTAATGAACTAAACTAGTTCGTTAAGTGAAGTACTTAAGTTAATGAACTAACTAGTTCATTAAATGGAGATATATTTGAAGAAGGCATGATGGCAACAAATTCGGAATGGAAAGTTTTCTTATTCACCTATTAAAAAAGCCTACATATATATATATATATATATATATATATATATATATATATATATATTCAGATTTTTTTAAATGGCACATTTCACATATATTCCGACGTACTACCGAAACGTTACATATATTACAAACGTATGTCAACGTCACACCACTATATACACCTCATATTTACGAGTATATTCAGGTCTTATATCATATGATATAAGTCATGGTGATGACAAAATTATAACGAGGACGTTACAAGGTTATAAACTGAAAATTGTCGTATCGGGTGACTACCGAAACTTCGCTAATGTGTCACGTACTTGCCATATAAAGATGGTCAGCCCCTATACTTCAAAAATGGCCAAAAATTGTAGAGAAAAAGGGTTTGAGTGATTTCAAAATACATGATTTAAAATGTGTTACAAAGAAATGCATGACATATTTTATGATATGACACGCTCTTGCATAAAACTTGCCTTATATAGTTCATATATAATGTTGTCGCACTAACGAGTCATGAAGCTTTAAAGCTTACATCAAATGGCAAACATTTGTTGTGTTTGAACTATTTTCAGGTGCCACCATTAATGAACTAAACTAGTTCATTAAGTGAAGTACTTAGTTAATTAAACTAAGTAGTTCATTAAAGGTAGCAATATTTGGAAAAGGCACAAAGGCAACAAGTTGAAGAAAGGAAAGTTCTCCCTCTCCTCTCCACACTTATCACACACTAATATATATATATATATATATATATATATATATATATATATATATATATATTCAAATATTTTGAAAAAGGCACATACACATTTATTCCAACGTACTACCGACACGTTATACATTTTACGTACGTACGTTAACGTCACACCACGATACTTAAATCATATTTATGAGTATATTCAGGTCTTATATCATATGATATAAGTCATGGTGATGACAAATTTAATACGACACGTTAAAAGGTTCTAAACCGAAAATTGTCGTATCGGGCGAATACTGAAACTTCGCCAACGTGTCACGTACTTGCCATAAATAGATGGCAAGCCCTTACACTTCAAAAATGACCACAAATTTTGTGGCTTACATGATATATACAGCCATAAAATCATTCCATGTTGGCACACACAAATCACCCCACATTAAGGCCAAATTGTGGAGATTCCGATTTCAATTTGTCACATGTTTTAGGCGCCACTTTAAGATCAGCCTAAGTACTGAATATTAAAGTTTAATTTATATGTATTATGTGTAACATAATATATATAACATGTGCAAAAAATTGGAATTTAATTAGAGAAAAATCGGCTAATCGATAAGCGTCGAAAATTCGGTTTTCTACGTACACGACACATGGAACATTTTTGGCATGTCATATAACATGTATCTGGAAACTTTTTACATATTTCATACATCTCAAAGTGTTCTAGAAAATTCAATTAATGACTGATTGGAATATACCATGTGTGTATAATTAAATGTGCACTATTTTACAAAGTTTGCAAAAATAAAATTCAGCACATGCACAAGTCATTTCAAATGCCTATAACAGCCATGTTGGAGCATTGTTGGCATATTGATTGGTCAAGAATGAAGCATACAATGTTGATGACATAAAGGAAGGAGCTACACAAGGTAACATTTCAAACTTATGTCACATTTGTAACACATGCTGAAAATTTCAGCATGTGCATATAGGCTGGCCGATTTTATCAAAATTATGAGGCATATGTTACTTTTTGAATTAAGTGAATTAATTGGGAAATTGTATGGAAGTATTTTGAATAAGTTATGAAATTAAAATGGTGATATCTTTGAATATCACACATGTTGAAAATTTCAGCATGTGTGGGAATGTATATGGCCGAATTCTAGGCTGCATGAGTGACAAATTTTATTCCAAAATTGATAAAAATATTGTGTGCTAAATGGTGATTGAATTATTCTTTAATTTAAAGGATTAAATCAATGTGAAATTGATAATATTTTGAATAAAAGATGAATGTTACACATGCTAAAATTTCAGCATGTGCAAGAGACTTGATGGCCGAATTTATTATGGAAAAATGGAATTATTTGACTTGCTAATTGTATTTGATAATTATGTGACATATGGTAAGATGTTTATGGCTAATTGGCACATGCTTTTTGAGGATAATTTCAGATTAATCTAGTCATCAAGTGATGACAATATCCAACCAATCAATGAGTGCCAAGTAAGGAAGAGCTTAATGATCATCCAATTAGGAGATGCCAAGTAAGCAAAGACATGTCACAATGATGCATACACTCTTCCAAGGACTTAGGAGATAATTTTCAAGAGGAGGAGGATGCTATAGGGGGCGGCCACAATGTTAAAAAGGAAGGAAGAGAGCAAAACAAAAACAAGAACAAGTCTTGCGATTTCAAAGATCAAAAACGTGTTCTAGCCTTCTCTTCTACACTCTCTTTCTTTCTTCTCTCTAAAAGCCTATTGTACTTACATTCATATACTTGAATAGGCTTCATATAGTCCACCACATATTCTTTATCATTGTAAAAGATTGATCAAGGTGTGATCAATCTTGCACTTGCAAGGTGGTGGTGTTCGTGACAATTGTATTCTCATACAAGGTTTGTAAAGGGTCGGAGTTGGTGTGTAACTCTATCAACCCTGTGGTAAGGTGTTCTTTGTGTTGTGTGATTAGTGCTAACCGAAGAAGGTGTGCTCGAAGACTGGAGTAGGTTGTTTATAACCGAACCAGTATAAAATTCCTGGTGTCATTTACTTTCAGCACTTACTTTCTGTTTCAGCACTGTTTATCGTTTTTAATTGCGTTCGTAAAAATAGTAAACGAATTTCAAAAATTACGAAACTTTTCAGAATCATAGCCATATGTCTCAAGGTTCTTTTGGCGTATGTTTCAACCCTTTTGGACAAGTATAAGTCATTCAAACGTCCAAAGTTCTGAGACTAGTGCAGTCTGATTTTCAGGCTTCCAAAGGTTGAGACTTTGATCATATTTGACTAACTTCTCAAAAGCATTTTTCAAAACTATTTCAACCCTTTTGAATAAAACTAATAAGGGGTTAGTATTCAAATTTTCAGAGCATTTGGAGTTACGTACAACTAGGAATTAATTTTTCAAATCAGACTACCGTTTCTGGCAGATTTGCGCAATCTGACCACCAACGACTTTTCAAGGGGTTAGAGGTTTTAATCTGAAATTTTTAGGAGATACTCAAAACATCTGAGGCTAAGTTCTCTCCAAATTTCAGAATTTTGGAAGACCTACAACCCAGTTTTCAAAACGTTTTAAAACTGGTCCTGAAAACAGAAACTATTTTCAAAAGTTGAGTTCTTGGTTTAAAAGTATTTTAAGAACCACATTTTTCGCACCAACTATTCAACCCCCTTCTAGTGGTGCCTTGCAGATCCTACAAGTGGTATCAGAGTGCAGGAACACTCACATCAAAAGGATCCAATGATCTAAGTGAGATGGCAATCACAAACTTCAAAACCGAACAAGAAGGTATGTCCAGTCAAAGGCCTCCTCTCTTTGACGGTGAGTCTTTCATTCAATGGAAGTTAAGAATGAAACTTTTTCTTATGGCAATTGATATTGATCTTTGGTCAATTATAGAAAATGGTCCTTTTGTTCCATCAAAATTATCCACTGTAGATGGAGTCACACTAGAGATCATTAAGCCTAGGCAAGAGTACACTAGTGAGGATAAAAAGAGACTAAGCATGAACGCTAGGGCTATGCAGTTACTTTTAAATGGACTAAGTAAAAGTGAATCTAGCTATGTTTCAAATTGTTCTAGTGCTCAAGAAATGTGGAGAATTCTTGAAATGAAACACGAAGGCACTAGTCAAGTAAAAGAGTCCAAGATCAACATGCTTATGTCCACACTCGAGTCATTTAAATTATTGCCTAATGAATCTATCGTTGATATAAATCTTTGCTTGACTAACATTTACAATTCTCTTCAGTCTCTTGGCAAAGCCTTTACTATGCAGGAAAAGGTACAAAAGGTCTTGCAAAGCCTTCCATCCGAGTGGGACCCTAAAGTAACTGCAATAGAAGAAAGCAAAGAAACTAAGTCAATTAAGATGGAAGAATTAATTGGATCACTTAAGGTTTATGAGAACAAACTCACCATACGGATATCGGAATCATCAAAACAAGGTAAGGCTATTGCATTTAAATCAAATGAATACGTCTCTACTTCTTCCGATCACGTAGATGATAGTGATATCAGATAACGATGACTTAATTCTATTGGCTAAAGGTTTAAGAAAATTCATGAGAAAGTCGTTTAGAAACAAAACTAAGGCTACTTCGACTAAAAGAAATAAGAACAATACAAACGACAAGGATGTTAAATGTTATGAATGCGGTAAACTTGGATATCTATCATATGACTGCTCTAATAAGGAAGAGCAAACAAGCAAATACCCTGACAAGGATCGGAACAAGAATAGACTCGTCTCAGAACCTAAGCAAAGGAAACGAGCTCTCAAAGTCTCCACTTGGAGTGATACATCGGATTCCGAGACTGAAATAGAAGAGGACACTGCACAAGTATGCTTTGTGTCCAAAGCATCAAACGAGGTATCATCTGACTCTGATTCTAACTCTGAGCCTTCTTATGATGATCTTTTTAGTCAGTATTTAGAATTGCATAAATTCACTAAGACTCTTGCGAAAGAAAAGAAGTGGTTAATTGAAGACAAGAAGCTGTTAGAATCTTCTAACGAAAATCTTGTCGCTTAATTAAACGATTCAAAAGAAGAGTCGTCATGCATCATTAATGTATTAAACACAGAGATATCATCATTGACCACGCAAAATAATGAAATGAAATCCGAGATTTCAAATTTGAAATCAAGGAATACGGACTTAGAGAAAATGATGAAACAGTTTGATACGGGATCTAACATGCTAGATCGTATTATTTTATCTCAAAAGCATGATAGTGACAAAACGGGATTAGGATACATTGAGACAGATGACGTATCCATTAAACCAACCAAGTTTGTATTGTCTAAGAAATTAGACACTCCAAAAGCACATACGGCGTCTAAGCTGACGCAAAGACCCCCTCTCCCCTCATCTCGTAATACTTCTTCTTCATATCATGCGAAATATAATTTTGTGCCATATAGATATGAGAAGAAACAAGTGATGCATACATGACATTCATTTCATCCATCTAGATCACGTACTACGCACACTAACACAAGGAAATATCAAAAACGTCCTACATATAATGCATATAAAGAAGTTCTTGGTCAAAGACCCAAAGTACACTCACCACATGTCTACTATATCACACCTTCATCTACATTCTTTCCATTTGCTAAACCGAGAAGGATCACCCAAGTATGGGTACCGAAAGGTACTTTTACTAAGAGGTGAATAATTAACTCGTAAGGACCGAAAATTAAAAGGGTACCTAAATCATTTTTGCACATTGCAGGGAACCCACACATCAAAAGATACATCTATCAAGTGGTTCCTTGACAGTGGTTGCTCGAGGCACATGACGGGTGCCCAAGACTATTCACGAAATTGAAGAAGGTCACAAAAGGCGGATTCGTGACCTTTGGAGACAACAATGAAGACAAGATCATCGGAAAAGGTACAATTGGAAACCCAAGCACCCTTCAAATCTCCAACGTATTTTTGGTAAGCAACTTATCTTATAATCTTCTTAGCATTTCACAATTTATTGATAATGGCTTCGATGTGTGCTTTACTCATCCCTATTGCAATATCATAAATAAAAATGGAGAAGTAGTGTTAAAAGGAAAACATGAAGGAAACATCTTTACGTTTTCTATAGATGATACGTTAGACGCTAAGGTTAAGTGCTTCATGTCAAATGAACCTAACGTAAACTTGTGGCATAGACGTTTAGGACATATTGGCATTTCTACACTAGAAAAACTCCAACGAAAGAACCTAATACGAGGATTGCCTACACTTGATTTAGACAACTTTCAGTTGTGTGAATCTTGCATAAAAGGCAAACAAACACGCGAGTCACTTAAACCTAAGAATGAAATAAGCACGACTAGAGTTTTAGAATTATTACACATTGATTTGTTTGGTCATAGTCGCACTACGAGTCTTGGTGGGCGTCACTATGCTTGCGTGATTGTTGATGATTTTTCTCGTTATACTTGGACTTTGTTTCTTGCACATAAGGATGATAGTGCTATTGAAATTGCTAAACTGATAAAACAACTTGAAAATCAATATGGCGTTAATGTGAAAAAGATAAGAAGCGATAGAGGTGGTGAATTTAAAATAAGGACATGATTTCATTTTGCGAAGAAAAAGGAATTAAGCACGAGTTTTCGCCACCTAGAACTCCACAATTAAATGGAGTAGTAGAAAGAAAGAATAGGACATTACAAGAAATTGCTAGAACTATGTTATGCAAAAATAAATTGCTGAGATTTTTGTGGGCGGAAGCCGTAAACTATGCATGTTACATAATAAATCGCTTGTCCATTAGAAAGAAAATAAATAAGACGCCTTATGAGATACTAAATGATCGCATGCCTAAAATTGACTATTTTCGTGTGTTTGGATGCAAATGCTTTGTTTTAAATACAAAAGACAATTTAGATAAATTTGAATCTAAATCAATTGAATGCATCTTTGTTGGATATTCTGTGAATTCAAAAGCATATAGGTGTTATGATCCTCTCACTAGACAAATTCTAGAATCTATTCATGTGAAATTTAATGAATTTGGTGAGATTGATAAAGATAAAGAATATGATGATGATTTTGAATTGAAACCTGTGTTGAATGATGATGATGGCACGTTTGATATGCATGATATGCATGATTCACTAGAAATGCATGATCACTTAGAAATGCATGAGAACGTAGAAAATAATCAACCAAGATGGCATAGAGATCACCCACATGATCTCATTCTAGGCGACATCACTCAAGGTGTGCGACCACGTAGAAGAATAAATCCGGATGAAATAAATCATTTTCATGCTATGATTTCCGAAATTGAACTTAAAAATGTGCATGATGCTTTGAGTGATTCTTCTTGGATTGATGCTATGCATGACGAACTTAATCAATTTGTTAGAAATGACGTATGAGATTTAGTGCCACGACCACAAGATAAGACCATAATAGACACAAAGTGGGTGTTTAGAAATAAAATGAATGAAAAAGGAAAAGTTGTTAGAAATAAAGCTAGACTTGTAGCACAAGGCTATAATCAAGAAGAAGGAATTGATTATGATGAAACATTTGCACCCGTACCACGTTTAGAAGCTATACGACTTTTACTTGCCATTGCTTGCATGAAAGATTTTAAACTTTATCAAATGGACGTGAAAAGTGCATTCTTAAATGGATTTATACAAGAAGAGGTAAACGTGAAACAACCACTCGGTTTTGAAGATTTGAAACATCCCGATCACGTATAAAAACTAAAGAAAGCACTATACGAACTAAAGCAAGCACCTAGAGCATGGTATGATCGTTTTGCTACTTTTCTTTTAGAAAATGGTTTTAAAAGAGGCACTATAGATAGTACATTATTTTTGAAACAAGATAAATCGGATTTACTTATTATTCAAATTTACATTGATGACATCATTTTCGGCTCTACTTCTCATAAACTTGTTGAAGATTTTGAAAATTGCATGAAATACGAATTTGAAATGTCTATGGTTGGCGAATTGAACTACTTTCTTGGCTTTCAGATTAAACAAACGAGTAAAGGTATCCACATAAGCCAAGCTAAATATGTAAATGATATGATTAAAAAGTTCAATTTTGAGAATTTAAAACCATCCCCCACCCCTATGAGTGTCACTACTAAATTAGATAAAGATGAACATGGTAAGGATTTTGATAATGCCTTATATAGATCTATGATTGGTTCTTTACTATATCTCACTGCTAGTAGGCCCTGATATCATGTTCAGTGTATGTATGTGTGCACGTTTTCAATGTTAACCTAAGGTGTCTCACTATAATGCGGTAAAAAGAATATTCTGATATATTAAGCACACACTCACCTTAGGCATTTGGTATGATAAAGATTGTGACTTTAATTTGCATGCCTACAATGACGTTGATTATGGTGGATGTAAGATAGATAGAAAAAACACGAGTGGCACTTGCCAATTTATAGGAAACTCACTTATTTCATGGTTTTCCAAAAAGCCAGCAAGCATAGCTTTATCCACTACTGAAGCTCAGTACATGGCACTTAGTCTTTGCTGCACACAATTACTATGGATAAAATAACAATTTTCGGACTTTGGAATTACCGTAAATAAAATCTCTATATATTGTGATAGTATGAGTGAAATGAACATATCTAAGAACCTCGTGTTACACTCTAAGGCCAAGCATATAGAGGTACGCTATCATTTTCTTCGTGATCACGTAAATAATGGTGATATTCTCATAGATCACATACGCACAGAGGCACAAGTAGCAGATATCTTCACTAAAGACTTAAATCAAGCCACATACGAAAATCTTCGTTCTAAATTAGGCATGATTTCTGCCGATTTGATTTAATTTGATTATCTTTCCATATTTACATGCATTTTTGATTGACTTTACAAAATAAAGGGGGAGAGAATGCATGATTTAAGGAGGAGAGAGGAAACTGATTGCATAAATCAAGGGGGAGCGATTTGAAATTTGAAATTCAAAATTTGAATTTATGCACGATTGAAGGGGGAGTGATAAGATTTAAATCATGAACGTAGGTTATTTTGAAAATCATCAAAAGGGGGAGATTGTAGAGAAAAAGGGGTTTGAGTGATTTCAAAATGCATGATTTAAAACGTGTTACAAAGAATTGCATGACATATTTTATGATATGACACGCTCTTTCATAAAACTTGCCTTATATAGTTCATATATAATGTTGTCGCACTAATGAGCCATGAAGCTTTAAAGCTTACATCAAATGGCAAACATTTGTTGTGCTTGAACTATTTTCAGGTGCCACTATTAATGAACTAAACTAGTTCATTAAGTGAAGTACTTAGTTAATTAAACTAAGTAGTTCATTAAAGGAAGCAATATTTGAAAAATGCACAAAGACAACAAGTTGAAGAAAGGAAAGTTGTCCCTCTCCTCTCCACACTTATCACACGCTAATATATATATATATATATATATATATATATATATATATATATATATATATATTCAAATCTTTTGAAAAAGGCACATACACATTTATTCCAACATACTACCAACACGTTATATATTTTACGTACGTACGTTAACGTCACACCACGATACTTAACTCATATTTATGAGTATATTCAGGTCTTATATCATATGGTATAAGTCATGGTGATGACAAATTTAATACGACGCGTTAAAAGGTTCTAAACCGAAAATTGTCGTATCGGGCGAATGCATAAACTTCGCCAACGTATCACGTACTTGCCATAAATAGATAGCCAGCCCTTACACTTCAAAAATGACCACAAATTTCGTGGCTTACATGATATGTACATCCATAAAATCATTCCATGTTGGCACACACAAATCACCCCAAATTAAAGCCAAATTGTGGAGATTCCAATTTCAATTTGTCACATGGTTTAGGCGCCACTTTAAGATCATCCTAAGTGCTGAATATTAAAGTTTAATTTATGTATATTATGTGTAACATAATATATATAACATGTGAAAAAATTTGGAATTTAATTATAGAAACATCGGTTAATCGATAAACGTCAAAAATTCGGTTTTCTACGTACACGACACATGGAACATTTTTGGCATGTCATGTAACATGTATCTACACACTTTTTGCATATTTCATACATCTCAAAGTGTTCTAGAAAATTCAATTAAGGGCTGATTGGAATATACCATGGGTATATAATTAAATGTGCACTATTTTACAAAGTTTGCAAAACTAAAATTCAGCACATGCACAAGTCATTTCAAACGCCTATAACAGCCATGTTGGAGCATATGTGGAGCATTGTTGACATATTGATTGGTCAAGAATGAAGCATATAATGTTGATGACATAAAGGAAGGAGCTACACAAGGTAACATTTCAAACTTATGTCACATTTGTAACACATGCTGAAAATTTCAGCATGTGCATATAGGCTGGCCGATTTTATCAACATTATGAGGCATATTTTACTTCTTGAATTAAGTGAATTAATTGGGAGATTGTATGGAAGTATTTTGAATAAGTTATGGAATTAAAATGGTGATATCTTTGAATATCACACGCTGAAAATTTCAGCATGTGTGGGGATGTATATGGCCGAATTCTAGGCTGCATGAGTGACAAATTCTATTCTAAAATTGATAAAAATATTGTGTACTAATTGGTGATTGAATTATTCTTTAATTTCAAGGAATAAATCAATGTAAAATTGGCAATATTTTGAATAATAGGTGAATGTTACACATGCTGAAATTTCAGCATGTGCAAGAGACTTGATGGCCGAATTTTTTACGGAAAAATGGAATTATTTGACTTGCTAATTGTATGGATAATTATGTGACATATGGTAAGATGTTTATGGTTAATTGGCACATGTTTTTTGAGGATAATTTCAGATTTATCTAGTCATCAAGTGATGACAACATCCAACCAATCAATGAGTGCCAAGTAAGCAAGAGCTTAATGATCATCCAATGAGGAGATGCCAAGTAAGCAAAGACATGTCACAATGATGCATACACTCTTCCAAGGACTTAGAAGATAATTTTCAAGAGGAGGAGGATGCTATAGGGGGTGGCCACAATGTTAAAAAGGAAGGAAGAGAGCAGAACAAAAACAAGAACAAGTCTTGCAATTTCAAAGATCAAAAACGTGTTCTAGACTTCTCTTCTACACTCTCTTTCTTTCTTCCCTCTAAAAGCCTATTGTACTTACATTCATATACTTGAATAGGCTTCATATAGTCCACCACATATTCTTTATCATTGTAAAAGATTGATCAAGGTGTGATCAATCTTGCACTTGCAAGGTGGTGGTGTTCGTGACAATTGTATTCTCATACAAGGTTTGTAAAGGGTTGGAGTTAGTGTGTAACTCTATCAACCCTGTGGTAAGGTGTTCTTTGTGTTGTGTGATTAGTGCTAACCGAAGAAGGTGTCCTCGAAGACTGGAGTAGGTTGTTTATAACCGAACCAGTATAAAATTCTTGGTGTCATTTACTTTCAGCACTTACTTTCTGTTTCAGCACTGTTTATCGTTTTTAATCGCGTTCGTAAAAATAGTAAACGAATTTCAAAAATTACGAAACTTTTCAGAATCATATCCATATGTCTCAAGGTTCTTTTGGCGTACGTTTCAACCCTTTTGGACAAGTATAAGTCATTCAAACGTCCAAAGTTCTGAGACTAGTGCAGTCTGATTTTCAAGCTTCCAAAGGTTGAGACTTTGATCATATTTGACTAACTTCCTAAAAGAATTTTTCAAAAATGTTTCAACCCATTTAAATACAACTAATAAGGGGTTAGCCTTTAAATTTTCATAGCATTTGGAGTTACGTACAAATAGGAATTAATTTTTCAAATCAGACTACCGTTTGTTGTAGATTTGTGCAATCTGACCGCCAACGATTTTACAAGGGGTTAGAGGTTGAATTTTAATATGAAATTTTTAGGAGATACTCAAAACATCTGAGGCTAAATTCTCTCCAAATTTCAGAATTTTTGAAGACCTGAAACCCAGTTTCCAAAACGTTTTGAAACTGGTCCTGAAAAAAGAAACTGTTTTCAGAAGTTAAGTTCTTGGTTTAAAACTATTTTTAAAACCACATTTTCCGCACCAACTATTCAACCCCCCCCATCTTCTAGTGGTTCCTTGCAGATCCTACAAAAATTTTGTGGCTCACATGTTCAAATCAGCTACTAAATCATTCCATGTTGGCACACACAAATCACCCACAATTTAGGCCAAATTGTTGTGATTCCAAGTTCACCTTTTTAAGCACATAGGACGCCACTTAGTCCAGCCTTATGAGCTGAATATCTACTTTACTTTATGTGTGACATAATATATATATAACATATGCAAAAAGTTTGAATTTAATCAGAGAAAAATCACGTAATCGACGAAAGTCAAAAATTCGGTTTTCTACGAACATAATACATGGAACATTTTTGGCATGACTTGTAACTTGTATCTAGACACTTTTTACACATTCAAGACATGTTAAATTGTGCTAGAATATTCAAATAAGGGCTGATTACAATTTACCTTATATGTGTAATTATTGTGCATTATTTTACAAAGTTTACCAAAATGAAATTCAGCACATGTTGGAGACTTAACACATGCCTACTACAGCCTTGATAGAGTCTATGTGGAGCTTAGTTGGCATCTCAATTGGTGGAGAATATGCCACACAAGATTAATGACACAAAAGAAGGAGCTACACAAGGTAACAATTCAAACATTTTGAAAATGTAACACATGCTGAAAATTCAGCATGCTGGCCGATTTTTTGGCTACTAATGGTGGCTAATTGGCATCCCAAAATTGAAGGGATTAGATCATGATTATTTGGTAACATTTGACTAGTAATTGGCACATGTTTTATGAGTTGTAGTATGGATTTTACCGCACACTAAATGGTGACAAGATTGGACCAATCATCAAGTGTCAAGTAAGCAAAGCCAAGACATCAATCAAAATGTGCCAAGTAAGCAAGGTGGTGTCATGTCTACATAAGACAATCTACCAAGGGCATTAAAGAGAATTCTCAAGGTGGTAGAAAGACCTAAGGGGGCTGCCACTCTAAGATAAAAGAAGGAGAAGTAGTGCAAACTGAAGCCAAGACAACTCTCATATTCTCTCAAGTGCAAAAGGGTCTTCTACTTTCTTCTTCTTCTTTTTTTTCTTCTTCTTCCTCTTTCAAGCCTTTTGTTCATATATTCAGAATATTGTATAGGCTTTGAATAGACCACCATACACGTCTCATTTGTTGTAAAAGGTTGATCAAGGTGTGATCAAACCTTCACTCGTTCGGTGGTAGTGTTCATAATCTGTTTGCTTGTCTGTATCATGTGTAAAAGGATGGAGTTGGTGTGTAACTTCATCAACCCTTGTGGTAAGGTATTTTTGGTGTTTAGTGATAACCGAAGAAGGTGTCCTCGAAGACTGGAGTAGGTTGATTTAACCGAACCAGTATAAAATCCTTGGTGTCTTTACTTTCAGCACTTTACTTTCAATTTCTAGCATTTTGCATCAATTTTGTTGCGACTGAAAAATAGTAAACATTTTTCAAAAATTACAAAACTTTCCATAAACACAGCCACATATCCTAGCTTTCATTTGGCGTAAGTTTCAACTCATTTGGTTAAGTATAAGGCAGTCAAATTTGATTAGTTCTGAGACTAGTGCAATCTGATTTTCAGATTTGCAAAGGTTGAGAACATCAACGTGATTGATATACTTTCTAAAGGAATTTTTAAAACTGTTTCAATCCATTACAATACATATATTGAGGGTCTTTTCTTTAAATTTTCATACCATTTGGAGTCATAAATTAATCAGAATAAAATTTTAAATTCGGAGTACGGTTTTGGTAGATTCGCGTGATCTGACAAAAACTGTACTTTCAAGGGGTTAGGAGTGGTATTTTAATATGAAATTTTTAGAAGATACTCAGAACATCGGAGAGTAGATTCTCACTGAATTTCATAATTTTTGGATGTCTCTAACTAGGTCGTTTAATTATTTCAAATCATGATTTGAAAACCGAAACTGTTTTCAGAAGTGAGGTTTTTGGTTCAAAAGTTTTTAAAAACCAAATTTTCCGCACCCACTGTTCAACCTCTGACCCCCTTCTAGTGGTGCTATACAGGTCCTACAGCCACCTCAATCTCTGATCAAGTATCAGGAGTGGTACATATTCCTCAACTTACTGATGATTCCTCTATCGTCATCACAAGTCACAAAATCAACGGAGATAACTACCTCTCAGAGTCTCGTGGGGTAGAAATGTTTATAACTGGAAAAGGCAAGGAGAAATACCTATATGGGATAGTTCATGTCCCATCTGCATCAGATGTAAACTTCCGACTATGGAAGTCTAAAAACAGTATGATTATGTTCTGGCTGATACGTTCCACGCAGCTAGACATTTCTGAGGACTTGATGATATACTCTACTGCAGCAGAAATCTGGGCTGCAGTCAAGGAGATGTTTTCAAAGCAGGATAACATCTCAGAACTATATGAAATTGAAGTTCATCTTCATGAGCTTAAACAAGATATCCTTGGTGTCCACAAATACTATACATTTCTCACCAAGGCATGGCAGCAGATCGATTATTTCGAAGCACATCAGTGGTCCTGCTGTACAAGGAGATTACTGAAAAGAAACAGGTCTTTCGCTTCCTAACTGGATTGAACCAAGAATTCGACACTACACGAAGTCGGATTCTGAGCACCAAACCACTCTGACCCTGAAAGCTGCCTCTCCTGAGATCAAACACGAAGAAAGCCGAAAGAAGGTCATGATGGGAGGGTCTTCAACTTTGGAGTCCTCTACCCTGCATATTAAACAACCAGCAGAAGCTTCTGTGCTGGCTGTTAAACGACATGTTGCCTCTACAAGAGGTAAAATGTGCAAGTACTGTAAGAAAGAAGGTCATACAGTTGACGACTGTTGGAAGCTCCAAGCAAAGCTGATCAGAGAAGGAAAACCACCGCTAAAAACCAGCACTGCACCATGGAAACCACATCAAAAATCATTCCCTACTGGACAGAGTGCTGCTCATCAGGTCAGCAGCACACCCTGATTTGGTACAGCTCAGCTCAAGGTCCCTACCAAAGATCAGATTAGTACTCTGATAGATCTACTGCGCAGACAAAGTGGACGAGTTTATACACATCATGCTACCATGGCTGGTTTTATGCAGCCAAGTTCCAGCAGTTCATGGATAGTTGACTCCGGGGCAACTGATCACATGACCAACAATGGTAACCTTCTAAATTCATATACTTGGTTTTCTTTTCCAAAGAATGTAAAAATTGGTAATGGAATCTCACTAGTTATAGGCACTGGCTTAGCTGTGATTTTAGATAAAATAATCCTAAAAGAAGTCTTGCATGTTCTCTGCCTAAGTTTTAACCTGCTATCAGTAGGAAAGTTTTCTAGTATAGTAATTGCATAGCCTGCTTCTTATCCACAGAATGTTGTTTTCAGGAAATCAAAACAAAGGGGATGATTGGCAGTGCTAGGAACATAACTGGCCTTTATCCTTTAGAGTCAGACACTCAAGCCTTGATTAGCACAGCTGGGCTGCGGAAGAATCAGAATACCATACCCCTTAGAACATTTTGTACAGGGGATATTTCGCTTTGGCATAATCAACTGGGACATCCTAATTTTGTATATCTAAAAAGATTAATGCCAGAATTATTTTACTCAACTGATCTTGGAAAACATTCTTGTGAAACCTGTCAAATAGCAAAAAAAAAACAAAGTTACCCAGCTAAACCATAAAAGTCCTCTGCACCTTTTAACTTAGTTCATTGAGACATCTGGGGACCATCTAGAATTGCTAATTTAAAGGGAGCAAAATGGTTTATAACGTTTTTGGACGATCATTCTAGAGTAACGTGGGTCTACTTGTTAAAAAATAAAAGTAAAGTAGGAGTGACATTTAAGAGATATGCTGCACTAGTTAAAACCCAGTTCGGCTGCACTATTAAGACACTAAGGACTGATAATGTGTTAGAATACTTAGATAGTGTAATTCAAAACTTTATGATAGAAATTGGTATTCATCACCAAATCTCATGTACTTACAGCCCTCAACAAAATGGAGTAGCTGAAAGGAAAATTGATACCTCCTTGAAGTCACCAAGCTATCATGTTTGCTATAAATGTACTGAAACAATTTGGGGTGAAACTCTTCTTACAGCAACTTACCTAATAAATAGGATGCCGTCCAGGACCCTATCCTTTAAGACTCTCATACAAATACTACTTATACATTATCCAAATACTCAGGTATTGTCAGATCTACTGTTAAAACTTTTTGAATGTACGGCCTATGTGCACATTTAGCCCAGCCTTAGGAGTAAATTGGACCCTAGAGCTGTCAAATGCATTTTCTTAGGATATTCTAATTCTCAAAAATGATATAAGTGCTACTGCCCATCCAATAGACGAATGTATGTAGCTCTAGATGTTACATTTAATGAAAAAGATGCATTTTATAAACATGAAGGAGAAACAGAAGGAGTAAGAAGTAATGAATATTAACCAAGTTTTTTAGTATGAAAACTGCCGAGCTTAACTGCTCAGCCGAGCTGCCCACAACAGCTCGGCTATTGGGCACCTCAGGTTGGCACTATTGATTCCCCTTCACGTACTACTTCTCCTATTATTCCCAATGATCAAGACAATCTGGGATCCAAGAGCCGACCTGCCACATCTGAACAAGTACCTCTAACTGAAATAGAGCAGAACTCCGAAAACACTGAGTATGATCTTAGGACACAAACAGATGACAGACCAATAGCTCTGAGAAAAGAAATAAGAGAATGCACTAAGAATCTCGTATGTACCAAATATCCCATAGAAGACTACATATCTTACAATAAATTGAATCCTAATTTTAAGACATTCATATGCACACTCAACAACAATCCTATACCTAGTATTATTGAAGAAGCACTCAGCAGACCTGAGTGGAGAAAGGCAGTACACGAAGAGATGAATGCCTTAGAAAATAATGAAACTTGGGAGCTAACTCCCAGCTCAGCTACACACAAACCTGTAGGATGCAGATGGATATTTACTATTAAATACAATAATGATGAAACTGTAAATGATTACAAGGCAAGGTTAGTTGCTAAAGGTTTCACACAAACATATGGAGTAGATTATTTAGAAACATTTGCTGTGGTGGCTAAATTAAACCCCATTAGAGTCATCTTCTCTATAATTGTAAATCTAGATTGGGATCTTTATCAACTTGATGTTAAGAATGAATTTCTAAATGGAGATTTAATAGAATAAGTGTATATGAGTATACCACCAGGATTTAGTAATGAAACAAATAAGGATAAGGTTTGTAAATTAAGGAAGTCATTGTACAACCTGAAACAATCATCTCGGACATGGTTCAAAACCTTTACCAAAGTAGTTACCGACCTGAAATTCAGTCAAAGCCATAGTGACCACACCCTATTTACTAAAATTTCACCTAAGCGGGAGCTGACTATACTAATACTATATGTTGATGACATTATAATAACTGTGAATGATAATCACAGAATTTATGATATTAAAGCACACCTATCTAAGAAATTTGAAATGAAGGACTTAGGTAAGCTTAGATACTTCCTAGGGATGAAAATTGCTAGGAATAAAGTAGAAATGTTTATCTCACAAAGGAAGTACATACTTTGTAGTATCTTCAAGGCATCACTAGAAGAGGGGGTTGAATAGTTGGTGCGGAAAGTGTGGTTTTTTTTTAAAATTTGTTTAAAACCAAACAACTCAACTTCTGAAAACAGATTCTGTTTTCAGGATCATTTTAAAACGTTTTTAAAACTAGGTTGTAGGTCTTCAAAAATTCTGATATTTTTAGAGAACTTAGCCTCAGATGTTATGAGTGTCTCCTAAAAATTGCAGATTTAAATTCAACCTTTAATCCCTTCAAAAATTGTTGGTGGTCAGATTGCGCGAATCTGCTAGAAACGGTAGACTGTTTTGAAAAATTTATTCCTATTTGTTCTTAACTCCAATTGCTCTGAAATTTTAACCACTAACCCCTTATATGTTTTTTCTAAATGGGTTGAAACAGTTTTGAAAAATTCTTTCGGAAATTTAGTCAAATACACTCAAAGTCTCAACCTTTGCAAGCCTGAAAATCAGACTGCACTAGTCTCCGAACTTTGGATGTTTGAGTGATTTATACTTATCCAAAAGGGTTGAAACTGGTGCCAAATTAACCCTCAAACGTGTGGCTATGTTTCTGGAAATTTTCGTAATTTTTGAAAATCGTTTACTATTTTTACGAACGTAAACAAAAAGAGTAAACAGTGCAGAAACAGAATATAAGTGCTGAAAGTAAATGACACCAAGAATTTTATACTGGTTCGGTTATAAACAACCTACTCCAGTCTTCAAGGAACACCTTCCTCGGTTCACACTAGTCACACACGCAAGTACACCTTACCACAGGGTTGATGGAGTTACACACCAACTCCAACCCTTTACAAACCTTGTATGATGTATACAATTACGCACGAAGACCACCACCTTGCAAGAATGAAGATTGATCACACCTTGATCAATCTTTTACAAAGATATAGAATGTGCGGTGGTCTAAGATAAGCCTATTCAAGAATAAGAATATAAGTACAATAGGCTTTGAAGAAGAAGAAAGAAAGAGAGTGTAGAAGAAAGAGTGCTAGGCGTTTTTGATCACAAGAATGCAATGCTTGTTCTTGTCTTTTGTTTTGCTCTTCTCCTTTTCATTTAAGCAAAATGTTGTTCCCCTTAGAAGCTCTCCCCTCTTGAAAATTGTCTTCTAAGTCCTTGGGAGAATGTGTGGCATCATTGTGACATGACTTTGCTTACTTGGCACCTTCTCATTGGATGATCATTTAACATTTGCTTACTTGGCACTTCATGATTGGTTGAATGTTGTCATCATTTGATGACTTGGAAAATCTGAAAATTCCACTAAAAGCATGTGCCAAAATCAACATAAATTAGTTGCCATAACGCATAAGATTATCATCCAATTCAAGCAAGATAAAATTCCTCCACACAAGGTAAAAATTTCGGCCCATAAAGACTAGTTGACATGCTCAAATTTCAGCATGTGATACATGATGCTCCATTTCAAATTACTTCCAAATTTTCATTGATTTTTCTTTTAAAATAAATCATCAATTAGCAGCAAACATTCTCATCATTTTGGAAATGAAATTTGGACAATAATAAGGCCACAAAATCGGCCAAGGTACATTCCCACACATGCTGAAAAATTTCAGCATGTGTGATATTCAAGATATCACACTTTATGGTTTTGTATCTTATTCAAATTACTTCCAATTCTCCTTCAATCAATCACATAATTCAAGACACAAAACTTGTCTAGTTTGAAGAGGAAATTCGGCCACCATATAGTGCACATGCTGAAATTTTCAGCATGTGTTACAAATGAGATAAAGTTTAAAACATTACCTTTTGTAGCTTCTTTCTTTAAATCACCAACATTGTATGATTGATTCTTGACCAATCATTATGCCAAAAAGGATCCACATATGCTCCATCTCAGATGTATAGGGCGTGTCTAACATGTATTGCATGTGCTGAATTTTATTTTTGCAAACTTTGTAAAATAGTGCACATTTAATAATACACACATGTTATATTCCAATCAGCCCTTAATTTAATTTTCTAGAAAACTTTAAGATGTTTGACATATGTAAAAAGTGTCTAGATACGTGTCGTATGATGTGCCAAAAATGTTCCATGTGTTGTGTACGCAGAAAACCGAATTTTCGATGTTTATCGATTACCCGATTTTTCTCTAATTAAATTCCAACTTTTTGCACATGTTATATACATTATGTTACACATAATATATATAATATAAACTTTAATTCTCAGCACTTAGCTGGTCTAAAGTGGCGCCATTAATATGTGACAAAATTAAAATTAGAATCTCCACAACTTGGCCTTAATGTGGGGTGATTTGTGTGTGCCAACATGGAATGATTTTATGGCTGAAAATATCATCATATGCACGAAAATAATAATGATTTTTGAGGTATAGGGGCTGACCATCTATTTATGGCAAGTACATGACACGTTGGCGAAGTTTCGGTATTCGCCCGATACGACAATTTTCGGTTTAGAACCTTTTAACGTGTCGTATTTAATTTGTCATCACCATAACTTATATCAAATGATATAAGACCTGAATATACTCATAAATATGAGTTAAGTACAGTGGTGTGACGTTAACGTACGTACGTAAAATATATAACGTGTCGGTAGTACGTTGGAATACATGTGTATGTGCCTTTGTAAAAAATCTGAAAATATATATATATATGTATATGGCCGTGTATATTGAATGAGGAGAGGAGGAGAAGACTTTCCTTTCTTAGTCTTATTGTCTTTGTGCCTTGTTCAAATGTTGCTTCCTTTAGTGAACTACTTAGTTTAATTAACTAAGTACTTCACTTAATGAACTAGTTTAGTTCATTAATGATGGCATGAAAATAGTATAAACACAACAAATGTTCGCCATTTGATGTAATCTTTAAGGCTTCATGGCTCGTTAGTACGGCAACATTATATATGAATTATATAAGGCAAGTAATATGCAATATATCATGCACATTTATCTCATGCTCGTTTTTATGCACATTTAAATCATATATTTTGAAATCACTCAAACCCCTTTTTCTCTAAAATATTCCCCTTTAGATGATTTTCAAAATAACCTATGCACATGATTTAAATCCTATCGCTCCCCCTTCAATCATGCATAAATTCAAAATTTGAAATTTAAATTTCGAATCCGCTCCCCATTGATTTATACAATCAGTATTAATTAGTATCTCTCTCCCTCTTAAATCATGCTTTCTCTCCCCCTTTATTTTGGAAAGTAAATCAAAAGATGCCTGTAATATAAGGAAAGAGAATCAAATTAAATCAAGTCAAATCATATCAGCTGAAATCATGCCTAATTTAGAAAGAAAAGATTCATATGTGGCTTGATTTAAGGCTTTTGTAAAGATATCCGCTACTTTTGCTTCTGTGCGTACGTGATCTATGACGATATCACCATTGTTTACATAATCACGAAGAAAGTGATAGCGTACTTCTATATGTTTGGCTTTAGAATGTAATACGGGGTTCTTAGACAGATTAATGGCACTCATACTATCACAATGTATAGGAATTCTATTTACAGTAATTCCAAAATCCGAAAGTTGTTGTTTTATCCACAACAACTGTGTGCAGCAAAGGCTAAGTGCCATGTACTCAGCCTCAGTAGTGGACAAAGCAATGCTTGCTTGCTTTTTGGAAAACCATGAAATAAGTGAGTTTCCTATAAATTGACAAGTGCCACTCTTGCTCTTTCTATCTATTTTACAGCCACCGTAATCTGCATCAGTATAAGCATGTAAGTTAAATTCGGAATCCTTATCGTACCAAATTCCTAAGGTGGGCGTGTGCTTAATATAGCGGAATATTGTTTTTACCGCATTATAGTAAGACACCTTAGGTTGACTTTGAAAACGTGCACACATGCATACACTGAACATGGTATCAGGCCTACTAGCAGTTAAATATAGCAAAGAACCAATCATAGATCTATATAAGCCAATATCAAAATCTTTACCATGTTCATCCTTATCCAATTTGGTGGTGACACTCATAGGTGTGGGGGATGGTTTCAAATTTTCAAAGTTGAACTTTTTAATCATGTCATTTACATATTTAGCTTGACTTATGTGAATGCCTTTACTCGTTTGCTTAATCTGCAAGCCAAGAAAATAGTTAAGTTCACCAACCATAGACATTTTCAAATTCGGATTTCATGCAATTTTCAAAATCTTCAACAAGTCTATGTGAGGTAGAACCGAAAATAATGTCATCAACGTAGATTTGAATAATAAGTAAATCCGATTTATCTTGTTTCAAAAATAGTGTACTATCTATAGTACCTCGTTTAAAATCATTTTCTAAAAGAAAAGTAGCAAAACGATCATACCATGCTCTCGGTGCTTGCTTTAGTCCATATAGTGCCTTCTTTAGTTTGTACACGTGATCAGGATGTTTCAAATCTTTAAAACCGGGTGGTTGCTTCACGTATACCTCTTCTTGTATAAATCCATTTAGGAATGCACTTTTTACATCCATTTGATACAATTTGAAATCTTTCATGCAAGCAATGGCAAGTAAAAGTCATATAGCTTCTAAACGTGCTACGGGTGCAAATGTTTCATCTTAGTCAATTCCTTCTTCTTGATTATAGCCTTGTGCTACAAGTCTAGCTTTATTTCTAACGACCTTTCCTTCTTCATTCATTTTATTCCTAAACACCCACTAATTGCCTATTATGGTCTTATCTTGTGGTCGTGGCACTAAATCCCATACATCATTTCTAACAAATTGATTAAGCTCATCATGCATAGCATCAATCCAAGAAGAATCACTCAAAGCATCATGCACATTTTTGGGTTTAATTTCAGAAATCATAGCATGAAATTGATTTGTTTCATCCGAAGTTATTCTTCTACGTGGTCGTACACCGTGAGTGATGCCGCCTATGATGAGATCATGTGGGTGATCTCTATGCCATCTTGGTTGATTATTTTCTATGTTATCATGCATTTCTATGTGATCATGCATTTCTAGTGTGTCATTCATGTCATGCATATCAAATGTACACTTCATTCAACACGGGTTTCAATTCAAAGTCATCATCATATTCTTTATCTTTATCAATCTCACCAAATTCATTAAACTTCACATGAATAGATTCTATGATTTGTCTAGTGAGAGGATCATAACATCTATATACTTTTGAATTTATAGAATATCCAACAAAAATGCATTCAATTGATTTAGATTCAAATTTATCTAAATTATCTTTTGTATTCAAAACAAAACATTTGCATCCAAACACACGGAAATAGTCAATCTTAGGCATGCGATCATTCAATATCTCATAAGGCGTCTTGTTTATTTTCTTTCTAATAGATAAGCGACTTACTATGTAGCATGCACAATTTACGGCTTCCGCCCACAGAAATCTAGGCAATTTATTTTCACATAACATAGTCCTAGCGATTTCTTGTAATGTTCGATTCTTTCTTTCTATTACTCCATTTAATTGTGGAGTTCTAGGTGGCGAAAACTCATGCTTGATTCCTTTTTCTTCGCAAAATGAGATCATATCCTTGTTTTTAAATTCATCGCCTCTATCACTTCTTATCTTTTTCACATTGACACCGTACTGATTTTCAAGTTGTTTGATTAATTTCGCAATTTCAATGGCACTATCATCCTTATGTGCAAGAAATAAAGTCCAAGTATAATGAGAAAAATCATCAACAATCACGCATGCATAGTGGCGCCCACCAAGGCTTGTAGTGCGACTAGGACCAAACAAATCAATGTGTAGTAGTTCTAAGACTCTAGTCGCGCTTATTTCATTCTTAGGTTTAAGTGACTCACGTGTTTGTTTGCCTTTTATGCAAGATTCACACAACCGAAAGTTGTCTAAATCAAGTGTAGGCAATCCTCGTACTAGGTTCTTTCGTTGGAGTTTTTCTAGTGTGGAAATACCAATGTGTCATAAACGTCTAGGCCATAAATTCACATTGGGTTCATTTGACATAAAGCACTTAACTTTAGCGTCTACCACATCATCCATAGAAAGCGTAAAAATGTTACCTTCTCATTTTCCTTTTAAAATAGTTTCTCCATTTTTATTTGTTATATTGCAGTAAGGGTGAGTGAAGCACATATCAAAGCCATTGTCAATAAATTGAGAAATGCTAAGAAGATTATAAGATAAGTTGCTTACCAAATAGACATTGGAGATTTGAAGAGTGCTTGGATTTCCTATCGTACCTTTTCCGATGATCCTGCCTTCGTTGTTGTCTCCAAAGGTCACGGATCCGCCTTTTGTGACCTTCTTTAATTTTGTGAACAAGCTTGGGTCACCCGTCATGTGCCTCGAGCAGCCACTGTCAAGGAACCACATTATAGTTGTATCTTTTGATGTGTGGGCTCCCTGCAATGTGCAAAAATGATTTAGGTACCCTTTTAACTTTGAGTCCTTTCGAGTTAGTTAATCACCTCTTGGTAAAAGTACCCTTTGGTACCCATACTTGGGTGATCCTTCTCGGTCTAGCAAATGGCAATAATGTAGATGAAGGTGCGATATAGTAGACATGTGTTGAATGCAGTTTGGGCCTTTGCCCAAGAACTCCTTTATACTCATTGTATGAAGGACATTTTTGATCAGTCCTTGTGGGTGTGTGCGTAGTGCGTGGATGAAATGAATGCCGTGTATGCATCACTCTTTTCTTTTTATATCTATATGGTACAAAATTTTATTTCTCATGATATGAAGAGGAAGTGGGGCGTGATGAGGGAAGAGGCGGTTTTTGCGTCATCTTAGATGCCATTTGAGGCTTTGGGGTGTCTACTTTCTTAGACACAACAAACTTAGTTGGCTTGGTGGATACTTCATTAGTATCAACGTATCCCAAACCCGTTTTATCACTATCATGTTTTTGTGATAAGATAATACGATGCAGCATGTTAGATCCCGTATCAAACTGTTTCATCCTTTTCTCTAGGTCTATATTCCTTGATTTCAAATTTGAAATCTCGGATTTCATTTCGTTATTTTGAGTGGTTAATGATGAAATCTCTGTCTTTAATGTAGTAATGATGCATGATGACTCTTTCTTTGAATCGTTTAATTGAGCGACAAGATTCTCGTTAGAAGATTCTAACAGTTTCTTGTCTTTAATTAATCGCTTCTTTTCCTTAGCGAGAGTCTTAGTGAATTTATGCAATTCTAAATACTGACTAAAAAGATCATCATAAGAAGGCTCAGAGTCAGAATCAGAATCAGATGATACCTTATTAGATGCTTTGGACACAAAGCATACTTGTGCAGTCTCTTCTTCGGTTTCAGTCTCGGAATCCGATGTATCACTCCAGGTGGAGGCCTTTAGAGCACGTTTCCTTTACTTGGGTTCTGAGACGAGTCTATTCTTGTTTCGCTCCTTGTCAGGGTATTTATTTGTTTGCTTTTCTTTATTGGGGCAGTCATATGATAAATGTCCAAGTTTGCCACATTCATAACATTTAGCATCTTTATCATTTGACTTGTTCTTATTTCTTTTAGTTGTAGTACCCTTATTTTTGTTTCTAAACGACGTTCTCATAAATTTTCTTAAGCCTTTAGCCAATAGAATTAGGTCATCATTATCCGATTCAGAATCACTATCATCTACGTGATCGGAAGAAGTAGAGACGTATTCACTTGATTTAAAAGCAATAGCTTTACCTTGTTTAGATGATTCCGATTTCCATATGGTGAGTTTATTTTCATACACCTTAAGTGACCCAATTAAATCTTCCATCTTTATTGAGTTCGTTTCTTTGCTTTCTTCTATTGCGGTTACTTTAGGGTCCCACTCTGATGGAAGGCTTCGCAAGACTTTCTGTACTTTTTCCTGCATGGTAAAAGCTTTACCAAGAGACTCAAGAGAATTGTAGATGTTAGTCAAACGAAGATCCATATCAACAATAGATTCATTAGGCAATAGTTTAAACGACTCAAGTGTGGACATAAACATGTTTATCTTTGACTCTTTTACTTGACTCGTGCCTTCGTGTTTCATTTCTAGTATCCTCCACATTTCTTGTGCACTAGAACAGTTTGAGACATAACTAGACTCACTCTTACTTAATCCATTTAAGAGCAGTTGCATAGCCCTAGCATTCATGCAAATTTTCTTTTTATCATCACTTGTATATTCTTGTCTAGGTTTAACAACTTCTAGTGTGACTCCGTCTACTGTGGATAACTTAGATGGAACAAAAGGACCATCTTCTATAATCGACCAAAGATCAATATCTATTGCCATAAGAAAAAGCTTCATTCTTAGTTTCTATTGAATAAACGACTCACCGTCAAAAAGAGGAGGCTTTTGGCTCGACATACCTTCTTGCTCGGTTTTGAGATTTGTGGTTGCCATCTCACTGAATCGTTGGACCCTTTGTAGTGAGTGTTCCTGCTCTCTGATACCACTTGTAGGATCTGCAAGGCACCACTAGAAGTGGGGGGGGTTGAATAGTTGGTGCGGAAAGTGTGGTTTTTTTTAAAAAAAAAAATTGTTTAAAACCAAACAACTCAACTTCTGAAAACAGATTCTGTTTTTAGGACCAGTTTTAAAACGTTTTTAAAACTAGGTTGTAGGTCTTCACAAATTCTGAAATTTTGAGAGAACTTAGCCTCAGATGTTATGAGTGTCTCCTAAAAATTTCAGATTTAAATTCAACCTTTAATCCCTTAAAAAATCCTTGGTGGTCAGATTGCGCGAATCTTCCAGAAACAGTAGACTGTTTTGAAAAATTTATTCCTATTTGTTCTTAACTCCAATTGCTCTGAAATTTTAACCACTAACCCCTTATATGTTGTTTCTAAATGGGTTGAAAGAGTTTTGAAAAACTCTTTCGGAAAGTTAGTCAAATATACTCAAAGTCTCAACCTTTGCAAGCCTGAAAATCAGACTGCACTAGTCTCAAAACTTTGGATGTTTGAGTGATTTATACTTATCCAAAAGGGTTGAAACAGGTGCCAAATTAGCCCTAAAACGTGTGGCTGTGTTTTTGGAAATTTTCGTAATTTTTGAAAATCGTTTACTATTTTTATGAATGTAAACAAAAAGAGTAAACAGTGCAGAAACAGAATATAAGCGCTGAAAATAAATGACATCGAGAATTTTATACTGGTTCGGTTATAAACAACCTACTCCAGTCTTTGAGGAACACCTTCCTCAGTTCACACTAGTCATACGCGCAAGTACACCTTACCACAGGGTTGATGGAGTTACACACCAACTCCAACCCTTTACAAACCTTGTATGATGAATACAATTACGCACGAACACCACCACCTTGCAAGAGTGAAGATTGATCACACCTTGATCAATCTTTTACAAAGATATAGAATGTGTGATGGTCTAAGATAAGCCTATTCAAGAATAAGAATATAAGTACAATAGGCTTTGAAGAAGAAGAAAGAAAGAGAGTGTAGAAGAAAGAGTGCTAGGCCTTTTTGATCACAAGAATGCAATGCTTGTTCTTGTCTTTTGTTTTGCTCTTCTCCTTTCCATTTAAGCAAAATGCCGTTCCCCCTTAGGTGCTCTCCCCTCTTGAAAATTGTCTTCTAAGTCCTTGGGAGAATGTGTGGCATCATTGTGACATGACTTTGCTTACTTGGCACCTTCTCATTGGATGATCATTTAACCTTTGCTTACTTGGCACTTCATGATTGGTTGAATGTTGTCATCATTTGATGACTTGGAAAATCTGAAAATTCCACTAAAAGCATGTGCCAAAATCAACATAAATTAGTTGCCATAACGCATAAGATTATCATCCAATTCAAGCAAGATAAAATTCCTCCACACAAGGTAAAAATTTCGGCCCATAAAGACTAGTTGACATGCTGAAATTTCAGCATGTGATACATGATGCTCCATTTCAAATTACTTCTAAATTTTCATTGATTTTTCTTTTAAAATAAATCATCAATTAGCAGCAAATATTCTCATCATTTTGGAAATGAAATTTGGACAATAATAAGGCCACAAAATCGGCCAAGGTACATTCCCACACATGCTGAAAAATTTCAGCATGTGTGATATTCAAGATATCACACTTTATGGTTTTGTATCTTATTCAAATTACTTCCAATTCTCCTTCAATCAATCACATAATTCAAGACACAAAACTTGTCTAGTTTGAAGAGGAAATTCGGCCACCATATAGTGCACATGCTGAAATTTTCAGCATGTGTTACAAATGAGATAAAGTTTAAAACATTACCTTTTGTAGCTTCTTTCTTTAAATCACCAACATTGTATGATTGATTCTTGACCAATCAATATGCCAACAAGGCTCCACATATGCTGCATCTCAGCTGTATAGGGTGTGTCTAACATGTATTGCATGTGCTGAATTTTATTTTTGCAAACTTTGTAAAATAGTGCACATTTAATAATACACACATGTTATATTCCAATCAGCCCTTAATTTAATTTTTCAGAACACTTTAAGATGTATGGCATATGTAAAAAGTGTCTAGATACGTGTCGTATGATGTGCCAAAAATGTTCCATGTGTGGTGTACGTAGAAAACCGAATTTTCGATGTTTATCGATTACCCGATTTTTCTCTAATTAAATTCCAACTTTTTGCACATGTTATATACATTATGTTACACATAATATATATAATATAAACTTTAATTCTCAGCACTTAGCTGGTCTAAAGTGGCGCCATTAACATATGACAAAATTAAAATTAGAATCTCCACAACTTGGTCTTAATGTGGGGTGATTTGTGTGTGCCAACATGGAATGATTTTATGGCTGAAAATATCATCATATGCACGAAAATAATAATGATTTTTGAGGTATAGGGGCTGGCCATCTATTGATGGCAAGTACGTGACACGTTAGCGATGTTTCGGTATTCGCCCGATACGACAATTTTCGGTTTAGAACCTTTTAACGTGTCGTATTTAATTTGTCATCACCATGACTTATATCAAATGATATAAGACCTGAATATACTCATAAATATGAGTTAAGTACGGTGGTGTGACGTTAACGTACGTACGTAAAATATATAACGTGTCGGTAGTACGTTGGAATACATGTGTATGTGCCTTTTTAAAAAATCTGAAAATATATATTTATATATGTACATGGCCGTGTATATTGAATGAGGAGAGGAGGAGAAGACTTTCCTTTCTTAGTCTTGTTGCCTTTGTGCCTTGTTCAAATGTTGCTTCCTTTAGTAAACTACTTATTTTAATTAATTAAGTACTTCACTTAATGAACTAGTTTAGTTCATTAATGATGGCACATGAAAATAGTATAAACACAACAAATGTTCGCCATTTGATGTAAACTTTACGGCTTCATGGCTCATTAGTACGGCAACATTATATATGAATTATATAAGGCAAGTAATATGCAATATATCATGCACATTTATCTCATGCTCGTTTTTATGCACATTTAAATCATATATTTTGAAATCACTCAAACTCTTTTTTCTCTACATACTTGACCTGCTTAAGGAGACTGATCTGCTTGGATGCAGACCTGCAAATACACCAGTAGAGCCCAAACATAAGCCAAGAGATCAATGGGATACTACACCAACAAATAAGCTGAGCTATCAGAAACTAGTAGAAAAATTAATCTACCTTTCACACACCAGGCCGGATATCTGTTATACTATTAGTTTTGTATCACATTATATGCACAATCCTACTAATGAGTACCTCTAAACTGCTCTTAGAATTCTCAGGTACCTCAAGAATGCACCTAGTCATGGACGTAGCTTTAAGAAGAGTGCAGATGGAAGTATGAAAATTTTCATGAATGCAGACTGTGCTGGATCAAAAACTGACATGAGGTAAACTACAGGCTATGGGACGTTCCTTTGGGGAAACTTAGTTACATGGGGAAGCAAGAGACAACCTGTAGTATCAAGAAGCAGCGCAAAAGCTGAGCTAAGAGCCCTTGCATTAGGAATATGCGATGGAATTTCGATCAGAAGAGTACTTGAAGGTATGCATATCAAGCCAAATCTACCGCTCCAAATCTACTGTGACAGTGTCTCTACAATAAGTATGGCAGAGGATCCAGTTTAGCACGATAAATCTAAGCTTGTAGAAATTGACAGATATTTTATCAGAGAAAAGATAGATGAAAATGAGGTCATCTTAGTGCACATCTCCACCAAAGATCAAGTAGCTGACCTTCTCACAAAACCAGTATAACCTAGTATATTTCAATACTTAATGTTCAAGCTTGGTTGTATGAATATATACAACTAAGCTTGAGGAAAAACTAAGTCCCAGCCGAGCTGAGCTGAACTATCGAACTGAACTCACCTCAGGACGGCAGACCTGATCTGGGCAAACAAGTGAAGACAAAGACAATAAAGACAAGCTAATGTATGACCGTGTTGAACCAAAAGAGAGCTGCGGTGAAGCACAACAGAGAAGGGCCAAAGATCACAAAGGAAAAAGTGATGAGCTGAGGTGACGAAGTGAAGCACAAGACGCAGAAGGCCGACCTGACATACTTGGTTAAACTTGTAAACTTAGTTAGTTTTACTGTACAAAGCAGAGCTGCATTGGTAACTAACCATTACCATAGCCGTTATAGTTTACTGTAGATAAACAGTAACCACTGCACAAGTGGTAAAAATAGCCGTTAGAATTAGTTTTTCACCCCTATAAAAAGAGAAACATCTCTATACATTATTTTCAACTTGAATGTAAATTTAATTCCTTCAATCTCGACAATTCTGAATCCATAAATTTGCTAAATTTTTTAAACATATATTAAGTAGCTTTTTTCACATTGGAAAAAAAATCAAGAGGGATGTATATATGTCGAGTAATAACTATGAAAGTTTAAATGCTTTCAATAGAAACATCATAAAGAAAATACATTTCTAATATAGTATACCATAAATGTGTCATGAACTTGTAAATTATACATTATTCATGACCAACAAAATGTGCCAGACATATGTTTATTGATTATACGTTATTCATGATTAATAAAATGTACCAGATATATGTTCATTTTTTTTAATGATCGATCACCGCCTCTTTACTTAACATTTTTTCCTTCTTTATATGACAAATTTCTTGGGTTCACTTTGCCTCTCAGATATGTAACCGTGCTACTAAATTAAAGGAGAGGGAGGGGCAAACATGCCTATTCAAAAAAAAAATCTGTAAATTTATTCGTGTAGATAGAAATGCAAGAAAATGTAAAGAAGTTTGCCGAAAACTCAACCGGAAATGTGATCACATGCATGCGTACAGAAATGATAATTTCAACTTAATCAGCAAGCAAAGAAATTTGATAATGAGGTGGGTTTTTACTCTAAGAGTAACATTTCATGAAGAAACCGAGTCCAAAAGTCCAAGTAACAAAGGTTGGGGTAAACGTTTAAATTTAACTTTTTCAGTTAAATGGACACCAAAGGCGACATTTTGCATTTC
>AP025048.1:20020945-20216430 GCA_036186865.1 Eustoma russellianum | reverse complement strand
AAAAGGCGATATTTTGACAAGCTTCTGAATAAAAACTGTGATTTAAAGATAAAGATACTAAATGTAACACATAAAATAAATGGGATATAGAATTTAGTGCGCTTAAAAAACGATGTAATGGCGACGCTTATATGACCACATGATATACATGTTGTAGAAACCTGTTCTGAGCCATCGACTTCGAAACGGTTCACCCGTTGTATTTCTAAAGAAATACAAGACGTCGATACAAATCAATTACACGTCAACAAAGTTATGTAAACTAATGCCAGCAGAAGTTATAAAATAAAATCCTCAAATAATCACCAATATAAAATGTCTAGGGAACTCCAAATCTATTACAAATTAAACTTAACATAATACATCTGGAAATGTTAAACTAACATCTATAAGTACAAGTTTTGAAACAAATACATGATAGTGTTGGGGCATTAGTTCAGTCCATTTGTTATTGGACATTTTGTAAGTGATAGACCAATCACTTATTTTGTGAGACCCAAATGGTTTGGGCATTTGGGAGTTTTTCTCTTAGAAGCCCTATAAGATCTGTTTTTTTGCTGGCTGAAATTAATGAGGAACTGTAGAACATCTGAGACTCTCAAAAACAGAGAAGAGAGAGAGCGAAATTTTTTTTTTGCAGATTTCAGTTTTTCTGGGCAGTCTCCACTTCTTTGACGATCGCCGGAGATCCGACCGTTGGATTTTGCTGAAATTTGGACAGCTTCTTCGGAACACACAAAGCTATATTCTGACTGTTCATAATTTTAATTCGAGCTCTGGATCGTTTTTAATCACTGCTGGTGTCAGCTGCGATTTTGGTGACATTTCTGCATTTTTGTTCCCTCTCAATTGTTGTCTCTTATGTATGTTGTTGTTGGTGGGCTGTAACATCCTTGTAGACTAATTTGGGTGTTTTTACCCTCAATTTTCATAATAAGAGAAGAAGAAGGGTGGACTCCTTACAAGTCCCGTGGTTTTTTTATCCTTCACATTGAAGGGGTTTTTCCACATATAAATCTCTTGTGTGGTTTGAAGCTTATCTTGGATAATTTGCTTGAGGTTTTGGTGTGTGATTGATATTTGCTTGGTGAATCAATTGTGGTGAATTGGTTGAGTATTTTGGTTGGTTGTCTTGAAGTTGATCCTTGTAGGTGTTGTATCCTACTTGTTGTTTCTCCCCCTACAACTGGTATCAGAGCATTTGGTTAAACTGTAGATATGGAATCTGGAAATCATTCTATGGTTAAATTAACATCAACCAATTATTCCATTTGGCGTCCGATGATGGAAGATTTGCTATACTGTAAAGATTTGTTTGACCCAATTGATGTGGATAAAACCAAGAAAGATGACACGCCCACTAAACCAGATAAGATGTCGGATAAAGAATGGGAAAAGCTAAAGAGAAAGACCTTGGGAACAATTAGACAGTGGATTGACATTAGCATATTCAATCATGTGTCCCAAGAGAATGAGCCACTTGAGTTGTGGAGAAAATTGGAGGGTCTTTATGAAAGAAAGACTGCCCACAACAAGGCCTCATTGATTAAGAGACTTGTTAATCTCAAGTTGAAGCCAGGGAAGTCAGTTTCTGAGCATCTAAGTGACTTTCAAGATATCATTAACAAGTTGACTGTGATGAAGATTGTTCTTGATGATGAGTTGCAGGCTTTATTCCTATTGAGTTCTCTGCCGGACAGTTAGAAAACCTTGGTTGTGTCCATCAGCAACTCAGCTCCAGATGGTACGCTTTCATTGGATGTCATTAAAGAGAGCATGTTCAGTGAAGAGCTTAGAAGAAAGGAGATGGGGGTTGATATTTCACAGGCACTTGTGGTAGAGAATAGAGGAAGAAGCAAGAGTAGATGTCCCAAGGGGCGTGGCAAGTCAAAGTACAGGTCCAAGTCCAAGGATGGGAGAGAACCCATGATATGTCACTATTGTAGCAAAGCTGGACATATTCAAAAATTTTGCCATAAGCTGAAAAGAGATCAGCGACAGAAGAAAAATGATCATCACAAAGAGGGTGAGGACAAGAATACAGTTGCGACAGCTTCTACTTCAGATGATTCTGTTTCTTTGATTTGTACTACTGGGATTGTTGTCATGTTGACAATTCAAGTTCTGAATGGCTTGTTGATACTGGGGCTTCTTATCATTGTGTTCCTGTTAATGAGTACTTTATTGACTACCGAACTGGAGATTTTGGTAGTGTGAAGATGGGAAACCAGAGTTCAGCTAGTATTGTTGGAATTGGAGATATTCGAGTACAAACCAGTGTTGGGTGCTATTTGACATTGAGAGATGTTCGCCACATTCCAGATTTACGCCTCAATTTATTGTCTGCTAATGTACTTGATCAAGAAGGTTACAAGCACACTTTTGGTGAGGGTAAATGGAAATTGTCTAAGGGTTCCTTGACTGTTGCTCGTGGCAAGCTCTGTTGCACCTTGTATAAGACACACTTGAAAGTGTGTACTAGTGAGTTGAATGCTGTTGAGGAGAAAACTTCACCTAACTTATGGCATCGAAGATTAGGACATGTCAGTGAGAAGGGTATAAAGTTGCTGGCTGGTAAGTCTCTTATTCCTGTTGATGTTACCATCTCTCTTGACCCTTGTGATCATTGCTTAGCAGGAAAGCAACATAGAGTTTCTTTTCCGAGGAGATCCACAAGAAAGAAACTGAAGCTAGAGTTGATTTACTCTGATGTGTGTGGTCCCATAGAGGTGGAATCACTTGGTGGTAACAAATACTTTGTTACTTTTATTGATGATGCTACTCGGAGAACTTGGGTTTATATGATGAAGAACAAAAGCGAGGTGTTTGGTATCTTTCAGAAGTTTCATGCCATGGTGGAAAGGGAGTCAGTTTGCAAATTGAAGCGTCTCCGAACTGATAATGGAGGTGAATACACTTCAAATGAGTTTAAAGCATATTGCTCAAGATATGGCATTCGGCATGAAAGAACAGAACCTGGTACTCCACAACACAATGGTGTTACCGAGAAGATGAACAGAACTATTGTTGAAAAGTGAGATGTATGCTTAGGATGTCCAATCTTCCTAAGTCGTTTTGGGGAGAAGCAGTTGGAACCGTTGTGTACTTGATAAATAGAGCACCATCAGTTCCTTTGGAGTTTGAGATTCCTGAGAGGGTTTGGTTCGAAAAAGATCCCTCTTATTCTCATTTGAGGGTGTTTGGATGCAAGGCTTTCATGCATGTACCGAAGGAACAGAGATTGAAGCTTGATTTCAAGACTTCTCCTTGTGTGTTTGTTGGATATGGTGATGAAGAGTTTGGTTACAGACTTTATGATCCAGCAAAGCAAAAAGTTGTGAGGAGTAGAGATGTTGTCTTTTATGAGCACGAGATGGGTTTTCATCTCTTGGGTGCTGGTAAGTCTTATTCTACTGATTTCTCGCATGATGCTATTGATATGTCTCCTATTTCTGTTCCAGATGATCAACAAACAGGTGATGTTCGCGAGGATGGTCATGACACCATTCATGAACATGACCATATTGAAGAGGTACAACCAGAAGTTGTTGTACCACAACCTGGAAATGAAGATGTAGATATTGAACATGGAGAGTCTTCTAATCAGGGGGAGCAATTCAGCCCACAGGTGGAAGAGAAAACAGTTAGAAAGTCAACTCGAGTTCGACAACCTTCAAGACTTTATCCTAGTTCAGATTATATTCTAATTACAGATGAGGGAGAGCCTGAGAGCCTTCAAGAGGTGTTGTCACATCCAGACAAAGACCATTGGCTCAAGGCTATGCAAGAAGAGATGGATTCTTTAAAGAAGAATGAAACCTATGACTTGGTGAAGCGTCCAACAGGAAAGAAAGTCTTGAAGAACAGGTGGTTGTTTAAGAACAAGAAAGAAGGCCACAAGCTAGTGAGGCGGAAGGCAAGACTAGTGGTGAAGGGATGCCACCAGAAGAAAGGCATCGACTTTGATGAGATTTTTGCACCAGTGGTGAAGATGACTTCCATTCGTATAATTTTGGGACTAGCTGCCAGTTTGGATCTTGAACCTGAACAACTTGATGTAAAAACTGCTTTTTTACATGGTGATTTGAATGAGGAGATTTACATGGAGCAGCCAGAAGGAATTGAAGTCAAAGGTATGGAGAATTTTGTTTGCAAGTTGAAAAAGAGTCTATATGGACTCAAGCAGGCACCAAGGCAATGGTACCGCAAGTTTGATTCCTTTATGAGTACTAATGGGTACAAGCGGACTTCTGCAGATCCTTGTGTTTATTTTAGAAAGTTCTCTGAAGGTAACTTCATTATCCTTTGCTTGTATGTTGACGATATGCTGATAGTGGGACAAGATGTTGAGATGATTCGCAGGTTGAAAGAGGATTTGTCAAAGTCCTTTGATATGAAAGATTTGGGTCCTGCAAAGCAAATTCTTGGCATTGAAATTGTTCGTAATAGAAAAGCTGGTAAGCTTTTGTTGTCACAAGAGAAGTATATTGAACGGGTGCTTGAAAGGTTCAATATGAAGAATGCCAAGCCAATTAATACACCACTTGCAGGTCATTTCAAGTTGAACGAGCGGTGTTGTCCTACTACCGAAAAAGAGAAAGAAAGTATGTCACATATTCCTTACTCCTCTGCTGTTGGTTCATTGATGTATGCCATGGTATGTACAAGACCAGATATAGCACATGCTGTTGGATTGGTTAGAATATTCTTGGCTAATCCTGGCAAGGTTCACTGGGAAGCTGTAAAGTGGATCTTGAGATATTTGCATGGCACCTCAAAATTGAGCTTGTGTTTTGGAGGTGGTGAGCCTATTCTTGAGGGATTTACAGATGCTGACATGGCTGGTGATCTTGATAACAGAAGGTCTATCTCAGGTTACTTGTTCAAATTTGCAGGGGGAGCCATTTCATGGCAATCCAAGCTACAGAAGTGTGTAGCATTGTCTACTACTGAGGCAGAATATATAGCAGCTGTGGAAGCATGTAAAGAAATGCTTTGGTTGAAATGTTTCTTTCAAGAGTTGGGTTTGAAGCAAATGGAGTATGTTGTGTTTTGTGATAGTCAAAGTGCTATGGATTTGAGCAAAAATAGCATGTACCATGCTCACACAAAGCATATTGATGTGAGGTATCATTGGTTGCGTGATGTCATTGAAGAGCAACTAATGAAGTTGAAGAAGATCCACACTAATAAGAATGATGCTGATATGTTGACAAAGATAGTTCCTGGAAGCAAGATTGATTTTTGTTCCAAGCTTGCACGTATGTCCTTTTGATGAGCTTTGCGTATAGTCTTCCCCAAATTGGACTGGAGGGGGAGATTGTTGGGGCATTAGTCCAGTCCATTTGTTATTGGACATTTTGTAAGTGATAGACCAATCACTTATTTTGTGAGACCCAAATGGTTTGGGCATTTGGGAGTTTTTCTCTTAGAAGCCCTATAAGATCTGTTTTTTGCTGGCTGAAATTAATGAGGAACTGTAGAACATCTGAGATCCTCAAAAACAGAGAAGAGAGAGAGCCAAAAATTTTTTTCGCAGATTTCAGTTTTTCTGGGCAGTCTCCACAACTTTGACGATCGCCGGAGATCCGACCGTTAGATTTTGCTGAAATTTGGACAGCTTCTTCGGAACACACAGAGCTACATTCTGACCATTCAGAATTTCAATCCGATCTCTGGATCGTTTTTAATCGCTACTGGTGTCAGCTACGATTTTGGTGACATTTCTGCATTTTTGTTCCCTCTCAATTGTTGTCTCTTATGTATGTTGTTGTTGGTGGGCTGTAACATCCTTGTAGACTAATTTGGGTGTTTTTACCCTCAATTTTCATAATAAGAGAAGAAGAAGGGTGAACTCCTTACAAGTCCCGTGGTTTTTTTTATCCTTCACATTGAAGGGGTTTTTCCACATATAAATCTCTTGTGTTGTTTGAAGCTTTATCTTGGATAATTTGCTTGAGGTTTTGGTGTGTGATTGATATTTGCTTGGTGAATCAATTGTGGTGAATTGGTTGAGCATTTTGGTTGGTTGTCTTGAAGTTGATCCTTGTAGGTGTTGTATTCTACTTGTTGCTTCTCCCCTATATATGTCGAGTAATAACTATGAAAGTTTAAATGCTTTCAATAGAAACATCATAAAGAAAATACTTTTCTAATATAGTATACCATAAATGTGTCATGAACTTGTAAATTATACATTATTCATGTCGAACAAAATGTGCCAGACATATGTTTATTGATTATACGTTATTCATGATCAATAAAATGTACCAGATGTATGTTCATTTTTTTTAATGATCGATCACCGCCTCTTTACTTAACATTTTTTCCTTCTTTATATGACAAATTTCTTGGGTTCACTTTGCCTCTCAGATATGTAACCGTGCTACTAAATTAAAGGAGAGGGAGGGGCAAACATGCCTATTCAAAAAAAAAATCTGTAAATTTATTCGTGTAGATAGAAATGCAAGAAAATGTAAAGAAGTTTGCCGAAAACTCAACCGGAAATGTGATCACATGCATGCGTACAGAAATGATAATTTCAACTTAATCAGCAAGCAAAGAAATTTGATAATGAGGTGGGTTTTTACTCTAAGAGTAACATTTCATGAAGAAACCGAGTCCAAAAGTCCAAGTAACAAAGGTTGGGGTAAACGTTTAAATTTAACTTTTTCAGTTAAATGGACACCAAAGGCGACATTTTGCATTTCAAAAAAAAAAAAGGCGATATTTTGACAAGCTTCTGAATAAAAACTGTGATTTAAAGATAAAGATACTAAATGTAACACGTAAAATAAATGGGATATAGAATTTAGTGCGCTTAAAAAACGATGTAATGGCGACGCTTATATGACCACATGATATACATGTTGTAGCAACCTGTTTTGAGCCATCGACTTCGAAACGGTTCACCCGTTGTATTTCTAAAGAAATACAAGACGTCGATACAAATCAATTACACGTGAACAAAGTTATGTAAACTAATGCCAGCAGAAGTTATAAAATAAAATCCTCAAATAATCACCAATATAAAATGTCTAGGGAACTCCAAATCTATTACAAATCAAACTTAACATAATACATCTGGAAATGTTAAACTAACATCTATAAATTACAAGTTTTGAAATAAATACATGATAGATGTCCTCGCCAACCACTCGTGTCCCATATCCCACCACATTCAAAGCTTTAGAGGAACCCCAGAAACCGTGTCCAAAAGTCTAAGTAACATAGGTTTTTTTGGACATAGCTCAAACGATATTCGAATGATAGATTACATATAAGCTGACGGTTCAAATCTTGACAGCAGTAGCTTAGTTGTTTGGGCTCGGCTGTCAGCTCCTTATATCGGAGCGGATTTGGACTCACCTTGTGAGTAAAGTCTTCGGCCTCTCAACTAAAAAGTCACTGAATGACCTGATTCATATTTTTCACTCGAAATTCTTTAGGATTGAGAAGATAGATACCATGAAGGTGAATGTATGACTTTTTACATTTAAGTCCATGTAATGCAGGTGGAGCAAACATGGACCAGAAGGCATCGCCTTCAAGTTCCAAGTCATTATGAGTTGCAGTCTGCTCGCGATTAGTAGTATATTGATACTCAATGGTTGAAGAAACATACATCTGTGGAATACACCGGGACCACAAGGTGCCCTTTTTAGTCCTCCAAGTATACAGCATCAGTTCTACTCTGCTGTGTTTTTGTACAATTGCTTGACAAAAGGTGATATTATGAATCAGAGAACGGCAAGTGGTAAAAGACGGAATAGAATTTTGGGCTAGCGGACAACATGAATAAGATGACGAAAGAAGAAAGCCAGCTCGGATGGGATAGTTGTTCGTTAAGATATTTTAAAGCAAATATGTTCTTCCCCTAAAAATATTTGTTCTATTTTTCATTTCAGTTTGTTCAAAACATATCGTCTATTTCCTAAAAATAGAAATATATTAGTAGTCATAGTTTCATACCGCTCTTTCAAATGTGGCAAGTTTTATAGTAGACAATGAGTAACTATCAAGCACATATGAACTAATAAGATAAAAAGTAATTGATTGCGACAGAGATAAATATGCAAAGGATGAGGTTTGCTCTAATTATTATGTTTATTATCGGTGGTTGAGTAACTACTATGTTTATCAATGACCTCCATAAAATTTTCCATCAGTTAGCACTTATATGATTTCATTAGTTTAAATTAATTAACCAATTAAAAGTAGAATAGGAATCAAAATAATTTGACTTTCATAAATTATGTGTAAAAAAGTAGGATATTAGTGCTAAATTTAAGGAATTTCTATCTTGAAAGTAAAATGTCTATGTGTTCACAATAGAAAACCAAAATCCAGTTGCTTATTCATATTGCAGTAATCAATTCTTAAAATTATGACCAAAGGTTAGATGTTTCAATTAGTGTAACTTAATTTTTCGTCAAAGTAAAATTGTAGAGTACTACATTAATGTTCAGTTACTATACTACTATTATAAGGTTTTATCAATCAAATTTCCTATATAGACTTGATGATTCACTCTCAGGAGAAAGAAACACCGAGAATTGGTTCTATGATTTTCGTCTTCTCCTCGAAAGATTGGTGAGTCTTCAAGCTTAATTTCCAACTTGAGTTGGTGACACATTATCAAGTTTCAATTCTTTTCCTGATTCTGATTCTGTATCCTTATCCTTTGTTGAACTTGAAAGTCAATAGCGGACAAGAGCAGAGCAGAGCAGCAGGGGCAGCTGTATTGGCACGAGGAAGAAGCTCAAATGCTAGTGAGGTGGCAAATTCAAGTGATGGTGTTGGTTATCTACGAAATACGCGGATCAAGCTCAAGATAGGACATGATTGGTGGATTAACTGGCTGATGGATCAAGGAGAAAGCATAAAACTGTTGCAGAAACTTCACAACACAGCTGCCAACTCAGCAACTAAGAAGAGCATGTGCACAGTGTGCTAATCGACTGCAGTTAGCTGACTTACCGGTTATTTAGTCTTATGGCACGTGCTTAATCGCTTGTAATCAGTATATAAAGCCTTGTAACAAACAATTCTCAGTTGAAATGAATGAAATAACCACCGCCTATTCTTCTTTCTTCTTCTTCTCCAAAGTGTTCGATAGTTTGGCGCAATTTGGCGCCAATCACATAGTTCAAATTCTGTTGATTGTTTGCATTGCTGTTTGTTTGTTTTGATGATTCATGGTGTTAGCTAGATGATGATAAATTGAATTTGTTGAAATCAAGTCGTTTTATATGATGATCGTAGGGATTTTATATGGTATCAGAGCCTGGCTGTTTAGTTCTGGCAGGGTAATTGGTTGTACTTCATTTTTGCACAATTCATTGATTTTTTTGAAGATTGTTTCTATATCAGAGTTTGGTATTTGTGTATCAATATGGCATCTGGATCCAATAGTGTCAATGGTCATAGCAATTTCCAACATAATTTGAGAGGCAATCAAGGGAATATAAATAAAAATCCTAACAATAATTCATTCTATCTTCACCCCAATGACAGTCCAGCGATTGTGCTAGCCCAACCTGCTCTTACGCCACACAAATATTACTCATGGAGTAGGATTTTCAAGATGGCACTAGTTCTCAAACATAAAATCGGCTTTATTAGTAGCTCCATCCCCAAACCTGCAGAAAATGATACAACCTTTTACACTTGGAGGCAAGTGAATTCTATGGTTCACTCATGGATAATGAACAACGTTTATTTCTCTATTTCTCAGAGCATAATGTGGTGTGATACAACTTATGAGGTGTGGCAGGATCTCACACTCATGTGTGGACATGGAGATCCTTTTAGACTCTCTGATTTACTTGAGTCCTTTTATGCTATCAAACATGAATCATCTTCAGCGAATGACTATTTTACTAAAGTCAAGGTTCTCTGTGGAAGAGATGATGGCATTGAGACCTATACCTAAGTGTTAGTGTCAAGGATGCAGGTGTGTTGTCACTATGCAGATGAAGGACTATGTTGGTAGTGATTATGTGATCAAATTTGTAAAGAGACTAAGTGAAGATTTTGAGCCTGTCAAGTCTAAGTATTTGTCATGATACCACTTTCTGATATTGATAATGCATTTTCAATGGCACTAAAGTATGAAAGAAAGCTCACTAATGCAGTGGCTCAGGTCCCTTTCAATAATGCACCAACAGCTTTGATGGCAGAAGAAGATGCAGATACAATGACTAAGGCTTTCTATAACAGAACACGAGGGACCATGTATAGGAGGAAAAATGCTAGTTTCTATCCAGATAACCACAGGAAGCCTCAATGTACACATTGTAGCATGATAGCACTTACTGTAGAGAGGTGTTACATAAAACATGGATTCCCACCAGGTTTCAAGCTTAAGTCATAGGTGAATATGGATGAGAACATGATTGACCTTAGAGAAGATAGGCAGCTGGAGTCATCTGAACCCTTGTATCAACTTTCCATGTTGACTTATGAACAGCACCAGAAGCTAATGAGATTACTGAACGCTGGAGATGATTCTGTGGTTTCTCATCAAAATGCCCCTGCTGGTGCCTCCCATTCATCTGTCTAGTCTGGTCAAGCTGAGATGTAGAAAAAGGTAACTGTTCAGGTAATAATCTAAACGTATGGATCTTGGATTTAAGAGCTACTAATCATATAGCATGTTCTTCGGCTTTGTGTCTGCATTCCAAATCCATAACAAACATGATCATCAAAATGCCAAACAATGTTACTGGTCCTGCCACTCATATAGGGACAGTTAGAGCCGCTTCTGGACTCATCATTCAAGACGTATTGTATGTTCCTTTCTTTTTTTCAATCTGCTTTTCTTGAGTAAGCTTACTGCTTCCTTCTCTGTACTTGTACAATTTTCTGGTAACATTTGTCTACTCCAGGACATAATCTCGATGAGATTGATTGGTTCAGCTAAACCAACACATTGTCTATACTATCTTCATGGAACTTACTTGCCAGCACCTGCTAACCCTTGTTTTACAACTTCTGTTGATGCACCTGTATCTGATTCACTCTCTTCTCAGTCTAAGCTTTGGCATCACAAGTTTTTACACCCTTTACACTCTAGAATAAAGAAAATTAACACGCTGGATGGTTCTGTAGTTGCACTTCTTCTAGAACTTCTTTGTACAGTTTGTCCTTTGGCCAAGATGAAAAGAAATTCTTTTCCATTGTCCATTTCTGAATCCAAATATATGTTTGATCTTGTACACATGAATATTTGGGGATCATATAAATATCCCACAATATATGGCCAACGTTTCTTCCTAACAATTGTTGATGATTTCAGTAGATATACATGGACTTATTTGCCTAAAACAAAGGCAGAAGTCAGACCCATCATACAAAGCTTTTATCAATATGTTCATATTCATTTAAAAAGGCAAATTAAAGTCATCATATCTGATCATGGTCTAGAATTTAAGTTTAATGACTTCTACACTGCCAAGGGCTTTGTTCATCAAACCAGTTGTACTTACACTCCTCAGCAGAATGGAGTGGTTGAAAGAAAGCATCAGCATATCCTCGCTGTAGCGAGATCCTTAAAGTTCCAGGCCAAACTACCCTTAGCAAATTGGGGATTTTGTGTGTAGCATGCCACTTATCTCATAAATCTTATTCCCTCGCCTATATTACATCAAAAAAAAACTCCACATGAGATGCTATTCTCTACAGAACCTGGTTACAAACAACTCAAAGTCTTCGCCTGCTTGGCCTTTGCCAGCAACCTCAATCCTCATAAATCCAAATTTGATCCAAGAGTTACTCCCTGTCTTTTTCTTGCTCTTCCCCTTACTTCTAAGGGTTACATACTTCAAGACTTGAGCATCAAGAACATCTTTGTCTCCAGGGTGTTTAATTCCATGAATATATCTTCCCTTTTGCCTCCAATGATACAAACTCCTCTCCTTCTACTTCCTCCAACTTGTCACCATTGCCTGATATGCCTTTATTTCTTAACCCTATTATGATGATCCTCGTCAACCTTCTGCTGCACCGTCTAACACTCCTGATCTTACTTCTACGCCTATTCCACGGCACACAACTACACCTTCTACTCAGTCTGTTACACACACTCCTCTTGATGATCCCATGGTTCCTGAGGAATCTGCTTCTTCTGCATCATCCTTACCCTTACCCACTTCTAATCAAAAGCCTCAAAGGCGTAGGCAACCTCCTGCTTATCTAAATGACTATTACTTCCTTCAAATGAGCCTTGTTCCTTCTTCCTCCATTGGTTCCACTCCTTACTCTGTTGAATCTTGCATTCTTATGATTCACTAACTCCTGAATACAAATCCTGTGTTTTCAATATTAGTTTGCAACAGGAACCCTCTTCTTATCAGCAAACAACACATGTTCCTGAATGGCAGGTAGCTATGCAGGAGGAGTTGGCATCTTGAGGCTAATAACACTTAGGCCTTGGTTACTTTACCTCCTGACAGAACTCCTCTTGGCTGCAAATGGGTGTATAAGATTAAGAGGAAGTCTGATGGCAGTATTGACAGATATAAGGCACGCCTGGTAGCTAAAGGCTACACCACAACGGTTAGGTGTTGGCTGTAATAATACCTTCAGTCCTGTAGCCAAGATATATTGTTAAGTTGGTTCTTTCTCTTGCAGCTCTTAAAAATTGGCATTTACACCAGCTTGATGTTAACAATGCCTTCTTGCATGGTAATTTGCATCAAGACATTTACATGGTTGTTCTTGAAGGTCTCTCTGCTCCCTGTAACACTGTTTACAAGCTCAACAAGTCCTTATATGGCCTTAAGCAAGCCAGTAGACAGTGGAATGAGAAATAGACTTATTTTCTGGTTTCTCAAGGTTGTAAGCAGTCCAAGCATGACTATACCCTGTTCACAAGGCAAACTGCTTCCTCTTTTCTGGTACTTTTGGTTTATGTACATGATATTATACTAGCTAGTGCCCTCTCAGGGATTCAGACCCTCAAAGATGATTTACACTTAGAGTTTAGCATCAAGGATATTGGTGACCTGAATGTTTTCATTGACTTGGAGGAAGTCAGGTCACAAGGGGGATCATGTTGAGCCAAAAGAAGTATGTGCTTGAAATGTTAGACAACAGTGGGTGTTTGAGATCTAAGCCAGCCAAGACACCTATGGAGCAGACCTAAAACTGGAACACAATGATTCTCCCTAGTGCAAGATGTTGGAAGTTACAAGAGGATCATATGCAAGCTTCTTTATTTGACTATTACAAGACCAGACATCTCATACACTGTGCAGTAACTTAGTCAGTTCTTGGATACACCCACAGAAAATCATGTTAAGGCTACACATAGAATGTTAAGATACCTTAAAGGTACACCAGGCAAAGGTTTGATATTTCCACGTCAAGGAGAGTTGAAGTTAAAAGGTTTTAGTGATGCTGATTGGGGAGGTTGCTCAAAAACTAGAAGGTCCAGCACTGGATTTTGCATGTCTTTAGGAAATGCCATGATTTCTTAGAAAGCCAAGAAGCAAAGTACTGTCTCATGATCATCATCTGAATTAGAGTATAGAGCCCTAACTATATCTACATGGGATGTACAATGGCTGCTATATCTGATGGAAGATTTGAATATTAAACAAAGGGGGCCTATGGAGTTGTTCTGTGATAACAAGAGTGTCATCTATGTTGTGAAAATCCAGTCTTTCATGAAAGAACAAAACACATAGAGATTGATTACCATATAGTGAGAGATAAGTTCATGGCAGGAGTTATCAAGCCCATGCCAATTGACACACAGCTGCAGTTGGCTGACTTATTTATAAAGGCCTTGGATCATAGCAGGATGACAAACCTGACTTGTAGTATGGGACTATGTGAAGTGTACAAGAAGTCAGGTTTGAGGGGAGGTGTTGAACTTGAAGGTCAGCAGAGGGCAAGAGCAGAGCAGCAGGAGGCAGCTGCATTGGCACAAGGAAGAAGCTCAAATGCAACTGAGGTGGAAAATTCAAGTGATGGCATTGGCTAGCTATGAAATACGCGAATCAAGCTCAAGGTAGGACGTGATTAGTGGATTAACTGGCTAATGGATCAAAGAGAAAGCACAAAACTGCTGCAAAAATTTCACAACACAGCTGCCAACTCAGCAACTAAGACGGGCGTGTGTGCAGTGGTGCAAGTCGACTATAGTTAGCCGACTTAGTGGTTATTTAGTCTTGTGGCACGTGTTTAATCACTTGTAATCAGTATATAAAGCCTTGTAACAAACAATTCTTAGTTGAAATGAATGAAAAAACTGCTACATATTCTTCTTTCTTCTTGTTCTCCAAAATGTTCCACAATTTTCTTTTCTTAGCGCAATTTGGCGCCAATTGCATAGTTCAAATTCGGTTGATTATTTTGCGTTGCTGTTTGTTTGTTTTGATGATTCATGGTGTTAGTTAGATGATGATAAATTGAATTTGTTGAAATCAAGTCGTTTTATATGATGATCGTGGTGATTTTATCATCCTTGTCTTTCAATTCTATGTTCTCTTGTTTTGTATTGCACGTTGTCAAGTTTCAATTGTCTTCCACATTTTGATTATTTCTCTTATCCTTATCTTTCAATTGCTTGTTTTAGTGTTTTCTTGGAATGTATCATGTTTTTCCTTGAGATATAAGCTTTGAACTGGTACAAGAATTTGTTATAACATAATATTACACATAGCAATTTATAACATAATTTTTCTTGGGAATTGAGCTAGCTGAAAGTTCATTCCTTATCATATTTTTTCTACTCTGCTTTGTTAGAGGGGCAAGCCTTGGAGTAACTAGTAAGGTTGCTGCTTTGTGACTTTGAGGTTACAGGTTCGAGCCGCGAAAATAGTCTTTTGCATAAAAATGTAAGATAAGACTGCGCGATCCGGCCCTTCCTTAGACCATGCACACACGCGGAAGCCTGATCTACCGGAAACGTCTTTACTCTGCTTTGCCTGATAAAACTGTTTCCCTTATGTTCAGCTCATGAAAACCAAGTCCAACTGTCTTGCTGGAGCTTTTCATTGGGCTTGTTCTTTGCCAAATTCATTCTGAATGTCACATCTTTTTCTTGATTTCCTCTGATATATATTTTCCTTTCTACTGTTTTCCAAGTTTTGCCAATTGAACGCTTCTTTGGTTATTTTCATATACTTCAACATGGTCAGAAGCTCAGATGTTGGTTCTATCAAATACTGTCATAACTTTCTTCTTAATATATTGAATGTTATGCCCTTTTTTCTTTTTCAGGTTAAAGCTCTGCTGAATGAACATAACAGTGTATGCACCCTTAGAATCAAAATGCCAATATCTTCTTATCTGCATATCCCCAAAACTTGATCAACAAAATTGCAATCTACCAAAAGGGATGAATTTGTATTCAAACCATCTTTTGATAGCTTCCAATTTTGTTGATTAACTTTCGGGGATTCTGCAGATTGGAGGATAAATGGCATTCTGACTATAAGAGTGCCATACACCGTCAAATTCATTTAGCAGATCTTCAGCCTAAAAAGAGAGAGAGAGAGAAGGATATTACATTCAATATCATAAGAGGAAAACTTGATAACAGTAACGACACACTTACCATAGCCTAGGATGTGGAATAAAAAGACACAATAAAGTTAGGCGTTTCATTTTCCTTAATTCCGACTCCTGATCCCTGAGGATGCTGGGAATCGTACTCAAATATGCAGCCAGTGGAGAAGTTCATCATATAGTCTTCTTGGACGTATGTCCTTGAACCTAAGAAGTGGAACACCAGCGCTTTAATGTTCTTTCATCTTGTTCCTATAAATTTCTTGCAATTTCCTGGCGTTTGATCCGCAATTCTACATGTTGCTGTTTTTTTTTTTTATTCTTTTCTATGAGTCTACATGTTGCTGGTTTAAAAGTTTCCTGTATTTAGCTGAATCCTTCACTTCTTGTAATTTTATCCGTGTTAAAAGGAGCCCCCCGGGGGGAGGGGGGAAGATATGACTAACCAACTCATTTGCAAGTTTATTATGACGAAGCCCCAAAGCATAGTCCATTTAGTACTCGGGTTCGATTTGTTTTAAAAGATCAATAGTTCGATTCTAGGGATTCGCACAGTTTGAATGTTCCAATGCAGTTAGGCCGAGAGCCTGCTTTGCAAGAAATACCTTGTGTGGATCACTGCGTAAGTCCTCAACTAACCTAGAAGGCCGTATAGCTCCTGATTTGTATCCTCCACAATGCTCTTTGAGACTGGGACGGTGTAGGCCAGGGCGAGAGATTTCGTCTTATTGCTCCAAGTTTTCTATGACGAGACTATGATGTCAGCTATTGTAACTCTGGTTGAAGTAAAATGTACTTTATCTTTCTAAGGTTTTTGTTATCCAAGGATTGCATCCAATGGATGTCATCCATCCAGTGCTTTAATATTTGATTCGTTTATCACACTACCTTTGTTTCACTGTAAGCATAAGTGCTAAAGCTGTTATACACTTTATGTACAACAACGTGGTATATTATTTGCAGAACAGTTTACGAAATATTATTTAACTTAAGTTGGTAGTTTGGCACAACAATTGTTTTTCTGGTAATTGACAAATACACATTTAACATGATAAAGATAAAATTGTTTTACTTGGCAATTAAAGGCATTCTCCTTACACAAATTTCCCTTGGGGCTGCATTTGAATTATTTAGTGAAGATTACTGTGGTAAACTTAGTTATTTTATTTTATCTCGTTATAAATGTTTTTAGTGTAAAAAAACGTATAGAAATATGGTACCAAACAAAAAAAACGATGACAATAAGAAAGCCGAGACACAAAGTGAGTTGTTGTCCTTAAAGCTAAAAGGCCTCCACCACGAGCGAGGTGAACTACACGGCACAAGCCTCCCAAGATATAATGGGTTCTTTCTTTCGTTCGCTCTACCAGAGGAAGATGAACTTGCACAAGAGAAATATGTGATAACGGAGGAGAGGAAAGAGTAGGAGGATAAAATTGATGAAATTTCTCAAACTTTGCAAAAGATGTATGTTATTTAAGATACCAAGACCTACTATTTATAGGCCTAGAGTTAGATAAAATGCCACTTTGAAAACCTATTTCAGCAGTTTAGATAACCTCCAAGTCAGTTGCATAACATTCATGTATGAAGGGACATGGTTCTTGGATCAAAAGCTGCAATTCAAATTAAAGAGTCCTGACTTTTGACACATTGACCGATCAATATCACTTCGATCGATATTGGACAGAAACCTCCAATTTTGCATCCTGGCAACATCGATCGATGTCACATCGATCGATCCATATGATCGATCTATGTTGGACAGAGAGTTTCCAGCTTTGCATCCATACCACATCGATCGATTGATATTGTAGCGCCCCGTCCCGAACCCTAGGGTCAGAACCGGTACGCCCGCCGTATTCCACTAAGGGATATACAAGGCGTCTGTACGAATCCCTGCACTTATCAAAACGACAGAGTATTCGATTGCAGAAGCAAAATAAATCAATTCAAAACCCTAAATCGAAAGTAAAATCCCCAAAATCATATATAGTCAAAATCAAGTCACAATCCCTTAAACGACATCTAAAGTAACCAAATAAGAAATCCCTAAGCTATGTCCTCAAATGGAATAATAAATAAAATAAAACTTCCTTAATTCTTGATCCTCAATCTCCAAATAGTCTATACGAGTCCCACTGAGCCCACTCTGAATCTTCTTCAATCCATATTTAATCATACACTGAATCGTCTGCAAGAAAACAAAACGAACGGTGTGAGCGATAAAAACGTCACTCAGTAGGTACCCTGCCTGCATCGGCCCTGTGAGATCATACATGCTAGGACAGTAGTGAAATATATATAAGTCCGTTAATACGAAAATAGACTGTCCACGTTTTCACAAATGCATATAACGGTCATAACTTCTTAAACAATCCATACATATAATCGTGCAAAATGAACGTGAAATGCAATGCCACATACGTGATGCATGATAAGCCTACCTTCTCAAAAACATTCATCTAATCGTGTAATGCATGACCACGGGTCCTAACAGAATGGAACAGAACGGAACGGAACAGAATGGAACAGATCAGATATGCGACTTACGTCTCGCATATCCTAACAGAACAAAACGGAACAGAACAGAACATATCATATATGCAATGTCGTGATGCATGAATGCACAGAATTCACATACGGAATCTTTCCTTTACTTTCCCTTTCTTTTCCCTTTTCTTTTTCTTTTCTTTTTCTTTTTCCTTTTCCTTCCTGCGTTCTCAGCTTCCTTCCTACGCCTCAGATTCTGCTTCCCACAATTTCCAACCTTCAGATTCTTTAGCCTTAGCTTTCTCACTTCCCTTCAATTTCTGATTTCATTCAACCACTCCTCCTCTTTCGTGCGATTCCCCCTCCCTCACCCTCTCCCTCCCTCACTCCCCCACCCCCTACATCCCAACCGCATCACCAACCCCACTCTGCCCCCCACCAGTCCGCCCCCCAAACCCCCAGCCGACCCCCTGTCTCCAGCCTGCACCACCCTCCTGCCCAGCCTCTCAGCCCCCTCCCTCACCCTTATTCCTCCATCCGGCACCACGTGGTCATAGCACACCACCGGCCACGTGCCGCCAGCACAAACACTTCTTCCTACAATTCCGGTATTCACACGCACATCAAAAATCAAATCCTTTTCGAGTTTTCATACGAAAATAGCATCATACATATGTATACATATACGATCATATATACGGACATACAATTCATCACATATACATATAATCTAATAATCAAGCATATATACAATCACAAATACTAATGCACGATCTCGTTTTCATAGAGAAATTAAAGATTATCGTTTTTACATTCAACTGATGTTAAGGGGGCACCTATCTGGTATTTGATACGCGTCGAAATACGTGATCAAGTGGTGGTATTTCTCCCAAAACTGGCGGCCTGGTTTGGAAGCAAGAAAACGTTGCTGCTTCTCTCTGTATTTGCGGCGCACGTTTATTGAAGGAAGGGAGAATCTAAGCGTAGTTTAAATAGATATTTGGTTAGGGTTTAGAGAAAATTTTCCTAATCAAATTAGGTTTTCTAATTAATTAGGCCCAATTGACGCTTTTACCCTTATTTAAAAAAGCAAGATGTAACATTCTCTCCCCCTTACAAAAAGTTTCGTCCTCGAAACTTGTGTGTTACGTAATCAATAACTTAGTATAGTCTTACATAATTCAGTTTTCTAGATCATGACCGAACTTAGTATCCCTTGCATATTCCGATATGTTACCTATTTCACTTCCTCGATACAAGACTAAGTCATCAAATCATTCAGTGTGTATATTTACAATGTAATCTTTAAACCCATTGTACTCTCCTGACAGATCGTAACCTATTCTTTCTATAGTTCTCGAACCAGCATTAAGGGTATCGTCATTATACTGACTTCATAACTTAATCGTTGGTCTATATCATACTTATATTTGTTATCATGAGCAACCCTATAAAATCAGTTCCTAGGTGTAGTACAATCTTTAACTTAACGCCTTGTTCACAAGACTCATTCCTGAAGCTGTATGTATTTTTCGAAATACATTGCACTATAGTACGATTTAATTTAGTCATCACTAGCATCTCCCAAGATGATCTAGTCCTCATAGGGTTCAATCCTTACCTAATTCTCTGTAATTAGTGCTTACAAACTTCCACTTATACTACTTGACGTGCATCATTCAACTTATTGCAATCTACAATACCAGGTTCTTAACCTTATCACATATGATTCATTCCCTAGATAATTAACCACACTAACATCATTTGTACATGCCAATATGGTAACCGTTACCCTTCCTTAACACAACCAAGTCTTCAAAATCAGTTCTTATGTACTTACAAACTAGCTCTATAATCATGCTCTTAATTGCTCAGGGATATCGTCAACAGCCTAGTATACGAAATATGTGTATGGACATATTTTCCTTCAAGTTAAAAGAAAAGTAGCTTACGTAGGTATAATTCTGAATATAGCTTTCACTATTTAAAATACTAAACCTTCTAATTTTTGTAAACACAAAACTCAAAGTATCATAGATTTGTTTCCAAAACGTGATATCTCAAATAACCATTTTAAAAACGATGATATAACTTTTTTCGCAAGGCATTTTGGTAAAATTGCGTCCAAGCAGTTGACAACTTAATAATATAAGGTTTTATGAAACGACTTGAATACAGTACCTTCGGTTTTTCAAAAACAGGTATATATTTTGAAAGCTACTTTCTTTTGGCTTCACAAAAGTTAAGTAAGTTCATCTCAAGCGGATAAATAAGTTCGAAAACATTGCGATATCGATGGTCGTCAAATTAAATTTTGACTAAAAAATAGATGTAACAAAAACGGAAATTTGAAATATTCTTTAAGATATATATATCAACACACCGTTTTTGCAATAACACCAATATTTTAAAAGTTTTTTCCCTTTTCAAGGTTGTCAAAAGAATTGAAATTTTTATTATGCTAATTTACAAGTACGGAAAAAAATAGCCTCGAAAGTTTAGTAGACTATATAAAGAAATAAGACTTAATAAGGTATTTTTGAAAATAAAATGTCTTTTGAAGTCCCTGTAAAATATAGGTATAACTCATTGTACGTGCTTATATAAAATATTTATCTGCTAGAGAAATAATAGTCCAATATTTCGTATAATTTATATAATCCATCCTTAATTTCAAAAGAACAATTTGTTTATATATCGCTTCTTATAAGTCTCACCTTCGCCTACTATGATAAAATCCCTAACTTAAATTGACCAATCCTAGCATGGCACACTAAATATTTATCGACTTAAGGTGTTCTAATTCACCATACTTCTGCACGCCATACTGATCCACTGTATTTCTTTACTTGGTTATTTGAACTGCTAATTATCCTAGTTAAATCTCACCTAAACAAGCAACCACTACTGGTTCATGCTCACCCTATTTCAATTCAAGCCTACTAGATTCAAACCAAATGTTCCGATGTCAACACTTAACCCACAATTTATAATGACATAGTATTCCAAGGCACATACTGTAATCGATTCTCGCATGTCGCTATTGTTCAATACCTCTAATAAGACTAATATCGTCGACCTATTTTGATTACCCAACATTCAACATCTTAACCCTAGATTATAAATTCCTTTGTACAATATCCTTAACTAAACTCCTCAAATTACAACGCTAATCGTTATTTAATTTTTGACATTCTACTATAAATCATCTCTTAGCATTTATCATACTATTATAATTCATTTCTTAGTAGCTATGGTCACAACTTATACCTATGCTTTCTCTGATGTTACCGCCCAAGTAGGGATATGGACTCGCTTTACTTTACCCTAAAGGTACCAGTACCATGTTGCGGTTATGGTAAGGCAGCCACAGTTACTGCCTGACCCATTAATATGTCAACTAACGTTTGTAGCATGGTATTCTGACTAACAGCGTAAATTCATTCAAATCAATTATACAGTATTCAACTAGGGTTACTAAGATCACAACTTAGAGAGTTATGATCAATCTTAGATAAAGGAGAACTGTACGGGATATCCTAGGTATACATGTTTCAAAACCGATCGACTTCTTAAGTTTAGGATCATAACTTATTTCTAGGATCGTTCTTAGCATCATCATTTCTTAAGTCTAAGATCACGTCTTATTTCCAAATCATAATTAGTACATAATCAACACTTATTACTAACTCAGTACTTATGTCTAAAGTCAACTCTTAATCGAGATCGTTGCTTATGTCTAAGATCGTGACTTATCTTCAGGATCATCGCTTATAACTGAGATCAGTACCTATGTTCATGATCGTCGCTTATGTTCAAATCATCACTTAAGTCTAAGATTGTGACTTACAGGCAAAATCGTAACTTATTTTCTAATATCATGGCCTAATTCTACATTTCCGCCGAGGATCTAGAGCCATGCTCTGAAGATTGTACTGTCGGCATGTAATACCTCTTGAAATCATTCAGAAATTAGATCCAAAGTGATCGGCGGTGTCAGTTGTGCTGCGCCACCACTCCTCCGCATCCACTTGTAGAAGAATCTCAAGTCGAAGTGCGGTGGTGGTAGAGCTTGTGGCTGCTGATGTTGTTGCACCACAGCTTGGGCCATGACCAGTAGTGCGTCGGCTAGGGCATGGGGAAACACGACATGTGGAGCCTGTGGATACCGTTCTCTTCTCGGAAGCATGTTTTCTACGAGAAAGAAGATTTCAGTTTTTTTTTCAGGGGCATTTCAGGAATATATAAACTTAAGAAACAGAAAACAGTCAAATACAGACAAGTAAAAACAAAAATAAAAACCAACTGTGCCCCCATTCCGATCATCACTCAGTCTAATCAAACTTATTCTAAGGTCAAACTTAGTCTCATATCACAACTTATGTCTATAATAACTTATTCTAATATCAAACATACATCTACGATCAAAACTTAAGTCAAACTTAGTCTCAGATAACAACTTACGTCTAGGATCAAACTTAGTCTAATATCAAACTTACATCTACGATCAAAATTTAATTCTATAGTCATCTCTTACGTCTAAGATCATTTCTTAATTCTATGTTTTCCACAATAGATCTAGAGCTTGGTCTCTGATACCACCTGTAGCGCCCCGTCCCGAACCCTAGGGTCAGAACCTATACGCCCGCCGTATTCCACTAAGGGATATACAAGGTGTCTGTACGAATCCCTGCACTTATCAAAACGACAGAGTATTCGATTGCGAAAGCAAAATAAATCAATTCAAATCCCTAAATCGAAAGTATAATCCCCAAAATCATATATAGTCAAAATCAAGTCACAATCCCTTAAACGACATCTAAAGTAACCAAATAAGAAATCCCTAAGCTATGTCCTCAAATGGAATAATAAATAAAATAAAACTTCCTTAATTCTTGATCCTCAATCTCCAAATAGTCTATACGAATCCCACTGAGCCTACTCTGAATCTTCTCCAACCCATATTTAATCATACCCTGAATCGTCTGCAAGAAAACAAAACGAACGATGTGAGCGATAAAAACGTCACTCAGTAGGTACCCTGCCTGCATCGGCCCTGTGAGATCATACATGCTAGGACAGTAGTGAAATATATATAAGTCCGTTAATACGAAAATAGACTGTCCACGTTTTCACAAATGCATATAACGGTCATAACTTCTTAAACAATCCATACATATAATCGTGCAAAATGAACGTGAAATGCAATGCCACATACGTGATGCATGATAAGCCTACCTTCTCAAAAACATTCATCTAATCGTGCAATGCATGACCACGGGTCCTAACAGAACGGAACAGAACGGAACAGATCAGATATGCGACTTACGTTTCGCATATCCTAACAGAACAGAAAGGAACATAACATAACATATCATATATGCAATGTCGTGATGCATGAATGCACAGAATTCACATACGGAATCTTTCCTTTACATTCCATTTCTTTTCCCTTTTCTTTTTCTTTTCTTTTCTTTTTTCCTTTTCCTTCCTGCGTTCTCAGCTTCCTTCCTACGCCTCAGATTCTGCTTCCCACAATTTCCAACCTTCAGAATCTTTAGCCTTAGCTTTCTCACTTCCCTTCAATTTCTGATTTCATTCAACCACTTCCCCTCTTTCGTGCGATTCCCCCTCCCTCACCCTCTCCCTCCCTCACTCCCTCAACCCCTACACCCCAACCGCATCACCAACCCCACTCCGCCCCCACCAGTCCGCCCCCCAAACCCCCAGCCGACCCCCCTGTCTCCAGCCTGCACCACCCCCCTGCCCAGCCTCTCAGCCCCCTCCCTCACCCTCATTCCTCCATCCAGCAGCACGTGGTCATAGCCCACCACCACCGGCCACGCGCAGCCGGCACAAACACTTCTTCCTACGATTCTGGTATTCACACGCACATCAAAAATCAAATCTTTTTCGAGTTTTCATACAAAAATAGCATCACACATATATATACATATACGATCATATATACGGACATACAATTCATCACATATACATATAATCTAATAATCAAGCATATATACAATTACAAATACTAATGCACGATCTCGTTTTCATAGAGAAATTAAATATTATCATTTTTACATTCAACTGATGTTAAGGGGGCACCTATCTGGTATTTGATACGTGTCAAAAAGCGTGATCAAGTGGTGGTATTTCTCCCAAAAGTGGCTGCCTGGTTTGGAAGCAAGAAAACGTCGCTGCTTCTCTCTATATATGCGGCGCACGTTTATTGAAGGAAGGGAGAAACTAAGCATAGTTTAAATAGATATTTGGTTAGGGTTTAGGGAAAATTTTCCTAATCAAATTAGGTTTTCTAATTAATTAGGCCCAATTGACCCTTTTACCCGTATTTAAAAAAGCAGGATATAACAGATATGATCGATCTATGTCCAACAAAACACTCAACTTCATTTCAGCTTTCACTTGGACCGATTCAATTTATACATGGATCGATCCAAGTGATTTCTATCAAGTTCAAAGTGTTCAAATCATCTTTCAATCTCCCAAACAACATCTTACATGTTTTTATATAAGTTTGGAGCAAATTTTAAAGTACTTTAGACGTACTTTTCTAACAATCTCCCACATGATCCAAACATATATACAAACATTTCTGAATGTTAATAAACTAACCTCTCCACTATCAAACAAAGACAATGACACATAATGGACAATGACTTGTGTCTTGCATTGCCACTTAGCACAAAAAGAAGTATATAACGAAAATAAGATGACATTGACGTATTGAATCTTACCTCTCTATTGTTTACGTAAACTTACAACCAACATGTCATTGACTAGCTTCAGGCAAGTTCGCGGTGTGGAGCGATATCGGCCATGTACCCAGTCCCAGGTTTTCATAAGAGCTCTAGTGAGATATTCCAAACTCTCATAGGAAGCGCCACCACTTCCACGCTTATACAGGTAGAATTCATCAAGTATGCACTGTTCACACTACCATACAATATGGCTATGAATTCCATTAAGAGATTCTAAAAATCTCACCCTCGTCTACTTGCAGCGAGCACTATCTTCAACAACACCATAGGGGGGAACACATTGATAGTGTTGAGTAGGATTCTTCTATGACTTGTTATTACCATATGAACCCCGTTCGTAGGATCTTTGCTAATAGTGGATTGGGTTGCCGTCACACAGAATCCACTTTGAATTAAACAAGTCTCATCCCCCTCGATGTTTCACGGACCAACTTTTTGCATAGTGCTTTCATCAAAAAGTCAGCCAAGTTAAATTCGGATCTTATAAAATCCAAGTTAGCCACCCCTAAACTCATCAATTCTCGCACAATATTGTCTCAATCGTATATTCCGGCTCTTTCTATTGTAAACTCTGTTCTTTGCTCGAGCAATCGCAACCTACGAATCACATTGTATACATACATAAGGCATAGGTTTAGACCACAAAGTAATATCTACAAGCATATTCCTTAACCATTCAGCTTCTATACATGCGAGTTCTAAGGCAACAAATTCAGATTCTATTTTTGACTTTGCTTTACATGTTTGCTTAGATGATTTCTAGGAAATGGTACTACCACCCAAAATAAACACATAACCATTAGTTGAGTTAACTTCATCATTATCCGTTACCCAATTAGCATCACAAAATCCTTCTAACACACAAGGATTTCAGCTAAAGAACAAACCAAGATCCATGGTTCCTCTAAGACATTTCAAAAGTCTTCTTAGAGCAAACCAATGTGCATTATTTGGATTATGTGTATATCTAGTAAGTCTATTCACGACATAGACAATATCCGGTCTAGTGCAATTCATTAGATACATTACACTATCAATGATTCTTGCATACTCACATTGTGAAACACTGTCACCTTTATTATTCTTTAATCTTCTGTTAGGATCAAAGGGTGTGCTTACCGCGTTACAATAAAAGTGATTAAATTTCTTTAACATTTTTTCAACATAATGACTTTGACAAAGCATATAACCCCCACATTTCTCAACTAACTTAAGGCCAAGAATAAAATCCGCTTTACCCAAATCTTTCATATCAAAAACTGATGGAAAAAATGATTTGGTTTTAATAACAACATCCAAAATTGTACCAAATATCAACATGTCATCAACATATAAGGAAATAATCACACCGTCAAGATTTTCAAATTTGATATAAACACATCTATCGCTTTCATTTACTACATATCCATTTGCTAGCAAGGGAGTATCAAATTTATCATGCCATTGCTTAGGGGCCTGTTGTAAACAATACAAAGATTTCTTTAATCTACATACTTTGTGTTCTTGCCCGTTCAAAATCACTCCTTCAGGTTGTCTCATGTAGATTTCTTCATCTAAGTCTCTATTGAAAAACGTAGTTTTTGCATCCATTTGATGTACTACAAGTATAGGTAGAAGCTAATGCAACTAGCACCCTAATGGTTATTATTCTAGCAACCGGCGCATAGGTTTCAAAGAAATCTACTCCTTCTTGTTGAGTAAATCCTTTAGCTACTAATCTAGCTATAAATTTATATATAGTGCCATCCGCCTTCAATTTCCTTCTAAACACCCATTTACAATCTACAGGCTTACAATTTCTACTTAAATCTACCACTTCCCAAGTGTGGTTACTTATAATTGAATATATATCACTGTTTATGACTTCTTTCCAAAATGTTGCAACTATGGATTTTATAGCTTCTTGGTAGATATTCTTCTAAGATAAACACTTTAATAAAATCATTACCAAAGGTTTTCTCAATCCTTTTCCTTTTGCTTCTTTTTTTGAATCCGGTTCTGTATTAACTACAGTTTTACTGGATTCACTTTTTTCATAAACGGAGTGACCCCAATCCTTTTGTTGTTTCATAGGAAAAATAGTCTCAAAGAATTCAGCATCTTTAGACTCTATAATTACACAGTTCTCAATAGTCATAAACCTATATGCCGTGCTGTTTTGGGCATATCCTATAAACACACAATCTTTGGTTTTTGGTCCTATCTTATTCTTTTGAAATTCAGGAATACCAACTTTTGCTAAACACCCCCACACTTTCAGGTATACTATGTTGGGAGAATAACTGTTCTATAGTTCATAAGGGGTTTTATTGGTCTTTTTGTATGATATTGTATTCAATATATGACATGCACAAAGAATAGCCTCACCCCACAAACTATCAAGTAAACCGGAAGCAATGAGCATAGCATTCATCATGTTCTTAAGTGTTCTATTCTTTCTCTTAGCTAGATCGTTTGATTGTGGAGTACAAGGTGGTATTACTTTATGAATAATACCATGTTCTTCACAAAAGTTTTGCAATGAAGTAGTCATATACTCACCTCCTCTATCGGATCTTAATCTTTTGAGCTTCCTTTCAATTTGATTCTCTACTTCATTATTAAATTTCTTGAACATTTCTTTAGCTTCATCTTTATGACTTAGTAAATATACTCTAGTGAACCTCGAATAATCATCAATGAAGGTAATATAATATCTTTTACCTCATTTACTAACATGATTCTTGAAGTCGCCTAAGTCACTATGAATGAGGTCTAGTTTACCTAAGACTCTTTCCGTACACTTAAATGGTTTAGTATGATGCTTGGCTTCAACACAATATTCACATTTTTCAAATTTATATTCTTTTGCTATAGAAATAACATTCATGCTTTTAACCTTTTTAAAGCATCAAAATTAACATGACCTAGTCTAGCATGCCAAAGATCATAAGAATCAATCAAGTACACATAAAAAGAGATATTCTTATTAGTAATACAAGAAGCATCAAGTACAAATAGTCCAGCATTACAAAAACCTTTCCCGATGAGTTTCCTATTTCTAGTAAACACTAATTTGTCAGAATCAAAAACAAGTTTAAGATTGGCCTTGTTTAGAAGTGCTCCAAAAATCAAATTCCTACGTATAGTAGGAACATACAGCACATTACTCAGTTTCAGCCTTTTTTCAGAAGTTAACTTGAGGAGCACTTTTCCCTTTCCGAGAACACGAGTTCCTCGTGCATCCATAAGAAAAATTTGGTCTCCGCTATCTACTTCTTGAAAATCAAGAAATAGATCTCTATTGGTAGCAATGTGTCTGGTGGCTCCGGTATCAACCACCCATATTCTGTAGCTCCTTCAACAAGGTTTACCTTGTCCACGATGACCGCAGCGATGATCTCCTTGTCCTTTCTTCCGTTTCTACCACTGTACTCCATCAAATTTGCATGGCCACTTGTTTGACCCTTTTATTGCAGAAGAAGGCTTTGTGTCCAGTCTTTCCGCAAACCCAGCTCACTCCTTTGGGTTTCTTTTGTCCCTGCACAAAACTTTTACCTTTATTGCTATGTGCTTTGACATTCGGACCTTTTGTCTCTTTGCCTTTGAGTTGTGCTCCAGAATATTGGCATGAGATTCATTCTTAGCACCTTATGCGTCCTCTGACCAATTATTTTCTTCAATGCGTATGTGTTTGATCCCACCGTTGATGGTGAGTTTGGCATCATCATGTTTGCCTCTCTTCTAGTATTTGCTCCAAGAAGAAGGTAATTTCTCCAACAAGGAGGCAGCCTGAAATGTTGTGTCTATGTTCATGCCTTTTTGTTCAAGATTATCCACCAATTGTTGAAATTGACAGATTTGATCGTTGATAGGTATGTGGTCAACAATTTGAAACTCGAGAAACTCACTAACCACATAATTTCTCTTTCCAACATCTTCAGAACCATACTTGTTCTGAAGTGCTTTCCAAATCTTCCTTACAGACGAAAATTCGACATAAAGGTCAAATAGGGAGTTTGACAGAAAATGCAGTAGATTTGAGTGCTTCTCTTTCATCAGTTGGTTTTTCTTTGGTGAGAACGTAGGAGATAGCCAACATCTCAATGAAGAAAAGTACCTTAGCAGACCATCTTTTGAAGAGTTTGCCATCAAAAAGTTCCACCTTAGACATATCCAGAACAACATGGTGTTTGGTAGCCATATCGAATATATTTTAGCTCTATGATTGTAGGAAAACGTGTAGGAATATGGTACCAATCAGAGAAAAACGATAACAATAAGCAAGACGAGACACAACGTGAGTTGTTGTCCTTAAAGCTAAAATGTCTCCACCACGACCGAGGTGAACTAAACGGCACAAACCTCCCAGGATATAACAGGTTCTTCCTTTTGTTCGCTCTACGAGAGAAAGATGAACTTGCACAAGAGAAGTGTTGGATAATGGAGGAGAGGAAAGAGTAGGAGGATACAATTGCTGAAATTTCTCAAACTTTGCAAAAACTGTTGTATCTTATTTAAGATAACAAGGCCTACTATTTATAGGCCTAGGGTTAGATAAAATACCATATTGAAAACCTATTTCAGCAGTTTAATTAACCTCCAAGTCAGTTGCATAACGTTCATTTATGAAGAGAGATGGTTCTTCGATCAAAAGATGCAATTCAAAGTGAAGAGTCCAAACTTTTGGCACATCGATCAATCGATGTGATCGATCGATTGATGCTAGACAGAGACCTCCAACTTTGCATCCTGCCAACATCGATCGATCAATGTCACATCGATCGATGGATCTATGTTGGACAGAGAGTTTCCAGCTTTGCATCCATACAACATCGATTAATCAATGTATACATCGATCAATCGATGTGATCGATCTATGTCCAACAGAACACTCAAATTCATTTCAGCTTTCAATTGGTTCGATCCAACTTACACATGGATTGATCCAAGTGATTTCTTTCAAGTTCAAAGTGTTCAAATCATCTTTAAATTTTCCAACCAACATCTTACATGTTTTTATATAATTTTGGAGCAAATTTTAAAATACTTTATACATACTTTTCCGACAATTAGTGGTTTATATGTGAAAGAACATCCTGATGGAGCCTTAACTTTCAGATATTTGCAGTCTTGTTCGGATTATGATCAGTTAATCTAAAGTATCTCATTTCTTTGATAAAATTCATCTAGATTTTTGCATAGATTACTGCTAATGGCAGATCAACTAACGGTTTGCTATGTCAACAAACAAAAAGTAATGTGTGGGATGTACATTGCCTCAGTGACCCGTTTTATTGAAGTAATTTTGGAAATGAAAACAACTTCAATGCTTCGTTCTCTTCGCATCTGTTGACTATTTACCCTTCTGTAGAACCACTGTGAGTGAATCTCTAAGTAACTAATATCTTATTTTTGACGGTTGAGGCTCTTACTGTCAAGCTTGATGTAGAAATTTAGAAGAACATTTATAGAAATTTAGTAGAATAAGTTTGGAGGCTGAATGTAAAATATATTAAGACTTAGTCTCACTTCAAATGTACAATGGTTTTTCTTTTATAAGGCTTTAGAGAAGAGGCGAGAAGCCTCAATGTGCCAACGTCTTTCGAACGGCTACATTTTATTTATAATGGCTAGTTTCTCTAAACCAATGAGCTAGTGGACGTATGTGAATGTATGTATATAAAATATATTTGTATATGTACATGTGTCTTTTGTAGTTCTTTTGTGCCTTTTGTTCTTCTCGGCTATAAGTGCTATGCTCACCTCGGTCAATGCTCTGCTTAGCTCGGCACATCTGCTTATTGATGCTGCTTCTTCTGAGATCATGGTATTCTGCTCGGTTGCCATTTTGCTCGTCTCAGCTTGGCTCATCTACTCATTACTGCTACCATCTCATTGCCTTACTCAGATCATTGTGTTCAGCTCGGCTGTCATTGTGCTTATCTCGGATCGGCTCATCCACCCATCGGTGTCCACCATTGCCTCATTGTTCCTTCACCTCATCATCTTGGTTCAATATTTCATCACCTCGGCTCGGGCACTTCATCATCTTGGCTCAGTGCTTCACTGTACTTCATTTCTATACTCCTCACCTCAGCTCGGCACTTCACTCTGCACTCTATTTATGCATACTATATTTCAATACTTCCCCTCAAGCTTGGTGTATTAACATATACAACTAAGCTTGACTTTTGCTTGGCTCTGCCTCTATCCTTAGAAAATATATTCCTTGACTTGTTGCCTTTTCTGAGTACCTAAAAAAATTAAAAAAAAAACTTGAAGTGGGCATTAGTATGATCACGCATATATTGACCAATTTGAACTGTTATCAATCAGTATAATCACTCGTTCAAATTTAAAATATTTATATCATATCATCAATATCTTATAACCTTCTGAAAAAACATAAATGTAATGAGAATAAATTTGAAATAATCTCATAGCTAATGTCACACTTCTTACTTAGGTCAGAAACCTATATGCCAATAAATCCATACCAAATTGAGCGGGCTGTAAGAATGAATGCAATTCTTTCTTTTTTTAAACAGTGTTATAGCAATTCGTTGTGCCTCAATTGTGTAGTTTCAAGGATGCACACAACCCAACCAATTTTATCAAATTTCAGAAGCATTAAATGACACAATCTATTATATGCTCAGATGATAATATTTTACTTAGTGAATAAGATTCACATTTATCACTACTTCTATGTGCTTTTTAATGTTAGAGATAAATCTCTTTTCTATTTAAATGATAAACAATTACATAAAGCGTTCGAGTTTAGAAATTTTACTACTTGAGTTTCATACATTTTAAAATGATCAAATTCTTCTATTTCTTCTTCCTTCTTTATCTCATTCAATTTTCAAGAAAGGTATTTAAGAAATGGGACAAACAAAAAACTGAAAAGAAAAGGCTTAGATATAACATGGACAACAATGCCCAAAAAATATTTTGAAGACTCAATGTCCCATTTGTAAGAAAAAAAGATTTCATAAGTTTTGAAAGACTCATTGATCCAGTAAGTATATTTTTGCAATAAAGAGTTTAAGCCTGCATAGTGAAGGCCCTTTATGGCTTATTAAAAATCGAAAAGATTTCGGCTCTAAGGCCAAGGCTCTTCAGGCCTAATAAAGAAATAGATTGGTGCTCTATAGCAAAGGCTCTATAGATGGCCTATTGGCGAAATAGATTTTGGCTATATGGCCAAGGCTCTATGGATGGGAAAACGAAAAGATTTTGGCTTTATGCCCAGGGCTCTTCATAGCCTATCGAGAAGATTTCAGCTCTATAGTCAAGACTCTTCAGGCCTAATGAAAATGGCTCAGAAGGATCTATGGCTTTGAAATAGCTCAGAGAGATTCTTGTCCATGAAAATTTTTGACTTAATAGTCATGAAGAAATGACTCTTTGGCTTTTGAAGGCTCCACAGCCATTGTTGAAATACGACCTTGGTTGTGTGGCCTTAGAAGAATTATCATGTTCGAATAGGGGCCAACCTGACTTTGGCGTTAGGCCAAGCTGAGCGGGAGCTTTGCTGGAGACTGCCTTAGTCTCCAAATAATAGTGGCCGAGGCTGAGACCTGCTGGCCGAGGTGGTGAAGTCAAGCAGCTGTGTCTGAGCTACGTTGACTGTTTGTTGACTAACTGAATATTTTTTGGCTCATCATTTGCCCCCAGATTAGTTGGGCTGAGCCGAGCAGGAAGGACAGGCTAATCGATTCAGAGCCTTTAATGCAATGTCCTTTCAAACATGACGTGTCTGTTTTTGATTGGGCCGTATTGCACATTTATTCTGCACAGGGCACGAAATATCAGTTACACGCTTTTTCACTTTCGGCGGTTGCGGAGATCGAGGGCGAATTTATTCAAGGTGATGTTTGGGATGTCAAAACAAGGGCCTATAAATAGAACTTCCAGAGTTTGTAATTCATTTCTTCTACTTTTTCTCTCTCGCGTTTTTTCTTCTTTGGCATTTCTCCTCTCTGGCGCCGTTTAATCAACGTCTTCCAATGATCTCAGCCTTTCTCCGGTCATCCTCCTTCCTCAATCATCTCTTTTTTTCGTAAGTCTTCACCTTTATTCTTCATTATGTCTTCTTCTTCCCATGACTCCCAAAATCTCTCCGAAGGGGCTTCTTATGCCACCGGCGATGGAGGAAGATCCAGTTCTTCTTCCTCGTCCGGTCAGGTGGTTTCTAACAACGATCGTCCCATTGAAAGTCTACGTAGGACCCCTGGTGACGCTGCTCAGTCCAGCAGGGCCATCATGGTAGTTGAGTCCTCGCCGGAGCAAGCAGGAACTGCTCCTGCTCCGACATCTATGAACCCCCCAGCTCTTCAAAGGGCTCCATCTCTGTTCTCGGGGGTCCTCGAAAGAGGTCATCCTTCTGCCCTTGTTCAAGAGTCGTTTTTTCATTGTCCAAGGCCGATCTGGGTCGGATCTGTAAGACCCACAGAATTGACCGAGATCGGTTCAGACCTCTTCTGCCCTTTCCTGGTCAGACTGCTTATGATCCTCCCAGGGATTATGAAGCAGTCTACAAGGACTTCTTCAAATCGGGCTTCAACCTTCCCATTCCTGAGCCCCTAGTTAGAATCCTTCGGCTTATGGTCTTAGGCTCCCTCAAGTTCAGCCCAATGGCCTGAAACTTATTCTTTCCTACATCCTTTTTCTTAGAATAGCCGAATCCCCTTTCAATACCACTATTTTTTCGCTTGTCGGGTATCTCACAGCTGGTATTACTTCAGCAAGCGAGCCTCCACCACTGAATTCCCCTTTGCTGTAAACATCCCTACTTTCAATAAAAATTGGAAAGGTAGGTTTTTTTATGTAAAGAAAGCCGAGCTGCCGAAGATGAACATCTGGAAGTCTGGCAAGGCAGGCAATCTGAAGCTAGGTCTAGATTATTTGAATGAAGCAGCCATGCTTCAGAGTCTACCTATCGCCATTGACTGGCAAAAGGTGGACTATGACGTCTTGATGGCAGCCGACCTGGACCACGCGGCAGTGGGTCAAAACTTTTTACCCCTTTCCCCTGACAACTTGATCATTGTTAGAGTTTCCTTTGTTATTTTTCTTGCTTTCAGTAACTAACTGTTTCATCTCTGATGCAGGCTCAATAGCTTCTAGCAATGTGCATTACACCACCCGAATGGCCGAGGCGGCAGCCAGGAAAAGAGCCCGCAAGGCCAGGCGAATTCCGGCCCTTGCTCCTGCTGGGGGGGCCTCCACTTCGGCCATGCCCCCAGTCATCTCTGCAGCTGAGCCCAGGCAAGCAGAGCCTGAACCAGGTAACTAAAACACCTTTTCATCCTCAAATCTTCTAAGTATTGAGCTCTGCTCCTATCTTGATTTCTTATGTTTACTGCAGCTCTGCCGATTGAGATCAGAGATGATGAGCCTGAGGCAGAGATCCATCCTTAGGCCTACCCTGATCCTGAAGAGGCGGCAGAAACTGATGAAGGCCTGAGCCTTTGCCCTAGGAAAAGGCAAGGGGGCGAAGGTTCATCCAGTGGCCAAGATGCAGGCCCTTCTCAGCCCGCGTATGAAGTAGCTCCTTCTAGATCAGCTGCGGAGGTCCTGCCCCCGCCAGCTGAGTCATCAGACCCAATTCTTGTTGGGTTTTTTGAAGGTGACTCTGCTGTGGACCCAGCCACAGCAAGAAAGCTGAACAAGGTTATGGTTATGCCCCTTGACCAGTAGAAGTTTAACGCAACTTCCTGGGAGAGCTTAAAAGATGTTCTTCACTCCAATGTTGCTCTGGTAAGTGGTTCGAATTTTCTCTTAATTGTTTATTTGACTTAACACTTAGTCCTTTTCTCACTTTACCTTTCGGCAGGTCCGAGCCCAGGAGTTGGAGGTTTTAGCTCGGGCAGAAAGGTTCCTCGAAGCTTTTCAAGCCAAGTCCAAAGAGCTTGAGGAAGCCGACCAGCAGAGATCAAGAATGGCTCAACAAAACAATTCCCTGCAAGCCGAGAACTCCAGCCTCCAACGAAGGGCTGAGGAAGCTGAGCTGAGGTTGGCCACTTCTAACTCCAAAGTGGATGAGTTGGACACAAAGTGGCCAACCTTGAAAATACCTCCAACCAGGCTCTGGCAGAAATGGAGTCCCTGAATAAAGATAAGGCTGAGTTGCTGCAGCAGAGATCCACTTTGGAAGAAGAGGTGGTCTGTCTGCGTCAACAATTGGCCAAGTCTGAAGATAAGGTAGTGGCCGATTTCAGAAGGTCCCAGCTTTTTGAAGAAAACATGATACTGCTACAGAGCTCAGTCATGGAGGTTGGCCAGACGAAGGCCATAGATGTCTGCTCAGAGATTTACCCTGAGCTAAACAAAGAAGATCCTCAACTAGCCAATCTTTACAACTTAGCTGCCACCAAAGAGTTCAATACTTAATTTAAGCAATTTCTTGATGGAGCTGACTTGAGAGAGATAGAAGACTAGACTTAGGATTTCTTCTTTGTAATTTATCTGAGCAGACATTTGTGTACTCCGTACCCAAATTTCTTAATCAATGAAAAAGCTTTCTAAGTTTTTGCAACTTGTCTTTTCCTTCTGTTCTGCTCATCATTTCAGAATTTCTACTAAGTTTTCTCTCCAAACCTATTGCTGCCGAGGTCCAACCTCAATCTTGGCAAACTTAATTTAACTGAAAACAAACTAAGTCACCAAGCTTTAATATACAGAATAAACCTGTTATTCTGCCGAGCTGATACAACCTGATCAAGAATGAATCCCGCTCAAAACTTGATCCGTTTCACCCGATATCCATCTTGAGTAACGCTTAGTGATATACCAAGTCTTTAATCAAACCTAACCGAAGTATGTAGGCTGGGATGAAATCTTTTGGCCTAGGTCTCCCTTGTAGCGGCCGATATAACAATTTTATTAACTGAACTCTCACAGAGTTGATCTGGACTCCAGGGTCTGCTCTGCTAATACTTCTTGGATTCTTCCAAGCGTTGATTATTGAGTCGTACTCTTATAGGACCGATCTGGACTCCAGGGTCTGTCCTACATTATATTTTTCTTCTCAGCATTTCTTGAACTGAGTTTTCACTAAGCCGATCTGGACTCTAGGATTTGCTCTGCCAAACGTTTCTTGGATTTTTCCCAAGTGTTCATTTTTCGTAGCAAAAATTCTCAATCTTGGCTCTGCCGGGGACTGCATCACTTGGATGAGATACAACTATGTTGAACTCCGACATAATTCATGTGAGAATAAAATAATTTTTTTTAAAAGAAGACAAGATGGAAGATGACATCGCATAATCTTAATTCTGGCACTGCCATAAAACAATGTTTTATTCAAGCCTCAGCGCTGCTAATAACTTTACAGATGATCTATACTTTTTTCTAGTCCTGCTATCAATTGATAGACGTGAATCCTGTTCGCGAAATTTTTCTCTTAACGGGTATTTGCTTCAAACATGCCGAGGTCTTGCTTGATCAAGGCCTTGCTCGGTCCGCTCAATCCTGTTGAGGCGTCATACTTCTACGTCACTGATGTAGAAGCCTTAAGTGTATGGAACGCCAAGTCTTTGGTAAAGTTTTGCGTTCCAAGGTTTCTAATTTGTAAGCTCCAGATAATCGCACCTCGGCTATTTGATAGGGGCCTTCCCACTTGGGGTTGAAAGTCCCAATTAGTGCTGCATGACTTGCTTCATTGCTGTGCAATACTAAATCCCCCACTTAGTATGATCTCGGTCTCACTCTACAGTTATAGTATTGAGCGATTAGATTCTTGTAGTGAGCCATGCGGACATGGGCTTGCGCTCCCTTTTTTCCTCCAATTCATCCAAATTCACCCGCAACAACCGGTCATTGGTCTCGGCTGAGTAATAAGCTGTCCGAGCTAAGCTGGAACTGATTTCAGCTGGGATGACTGCTTCAGTGCCATACACTAAGGAAAAAGGTGTTTCCTTAGTGGATGTAGAAGGGGTAGTCCGATATGCCCATAATATACTTGGTAGCTCATCCACCCAACTTGCCCCAGTTTTGTATAGTCATTTCCTTAATCCGTCACTGACTGTTCTGTTTGCCAACTCAACTTGCCCATTTGCTTGAGGGTGTGCAACCGAGGTAAATTGCTGTTCAATTTTGAGCTCGGCACACCAACTTTTAACGGGGTCATCTGCAAATTGCTTTCCGTTGTCCGAGATATGGACTTGTAGAAGGCCGAAACGACATATGACATTTTTCCACAAGAACTTTTTAATCTGGCCCACCGTTATAGTAGCCAAGGGCTCTGCTTCCACCCATTTGGTGAAGTAATCAATGGCAGCAACCAAAAATCTTACTGAACCGGGAGCTCGGGGCAGAGGTCCAACAAGATCTATTCCCCATTGCACAAAAGGCCAAGGACTTGTGATGGTGGTGAATTCTTGACTAGGCAGATGTGAAATTGGAGCATGGACCTAGGATGCTTGACATTTTTTAACCAACTCTTCGGCATCCTGACGCAGAGTGGGCCAATAATATCCGGCAAGGTAGCATTTTCTTGCTAACGATCGCGCACCAGAATGGTTTCCACAAATTCCTTGGTGCATCTCCCGAAGGATGTAGTCTCCTTCTTCTTCATTCACGCATTTCAACCAAGGCTGTGAAAATGACTTCTTATAAAGGTGGTCATTAAAGAGAGCATACCTTGCCGCCTTCAAACAAAGGCGCCGAGCTATTCGTTTATCCTCGGGCTGAATCCCATGTTGCAAGAAGTTAACTAGCTCGTCCATCCAAGTGTTAACATAGTCAATCTGCAGTACTTCATTGGCATCATAAGCTCGATGCTTTACCAGTTCCACGATTATCTTTTTCCCCAAGTTAGTTGAAGTGGATGAAGATAGCCGAGACAGAGCATCAGCTCTCTTATTGGCCGACCTGGGGATATGTTCAATGCTGAAGCGTTCAAAGGTCTGGCCGAGCTGCAGCACTCTGGTCATATATTTCTTCATGTTATCCTCTTTAGCTTCATAATCCCCATTGATCTGATATACGATCAATTGTGAGTCACTTCGGGCAACGATTCGTTTTGCCCCCAACTTTCTCGCGAGGCCCAACCCAGCCATCAGGGCCTCGTATTCTGCCTCGTTGTTAGTTGCTTCAAAATCAAAATGCAAGGCATACTCAAATTCTTCTTTATTGGGGTTGATGATTAGGAGACCATCGCCGCAACCATCTTTGGAGGAAGATCCGTCAACATATAGGGTCCAATCAGCCACGGGCCTGATGTCTTCTTCCACGGATATTTCTTCAGCCAAGAAGTCTGCTAAGGCTTGGGCTTTAATAGAAGTCTTGACTTGTATTGAATATCGTATTCTGCAAGCTCAACTGCCCATTTGGCAGCTCGGCCAGAAGTATCTGGTCTTGACAAAATTTGCTTCAAAGGTTGGTCAGTGACCACTATGATTGGATGAGTTTGCAGGTAAGGCCTGAACTTCCTTGCAGCCACTATAAGTGCTAAGACTACCTTCTCAGCATTGGGATACCTCACTTCAGGCCCATGTAAAATTTTACTTGCGAAGTAGATGGGCCTTTGTACGTTGTCCTGCTCCCTGAGCAGAAATGCACTCACCGCTTCTTTACACGTTGAGAGATACACATAAAGTTCTTCTCCGGGCAGAGGTGAATTTAGCATAGGCACCTCGGCCAAATGGGACTTCAGCTCGTCGAAGGCTTTCTGACATTGGTCGTTCCACTGGAAAGCTGTTTTCTTCTTTAGGATCTGAAAGAAAGGAAGAGATTTTTTGACCGATTTGGAGAGGAACCTGCTTAGCGTGGCAATCCGACCTGTTAACCTCTGCACTTCCTTTATGTTCCTAGGGGGATGCATGTTTTGTAAGGCTTCAATCTTGGCAGGATTTGCCTGTACCCCATCTTTGGAGACCATGTATCCCATGAACTTTCTAGTGCGTACACCAAACGTGCACTTTTTCAGATTCAGCCTCATGTGTGAGTCTCTCATCACAGTGAAGACTTCCCTTAAGTTTTGAATATACTGATCAAGGGATCTGCTCTTGATGAGTATATCATCAATATAAACCTCTATTATTCGGCCAATTTGTTCGCTGAACAGAAAATTGACCAGACGTTGATAGGTGGCCCCAGCATTATTTAGCCCAAATGGTATAGTTACATAACAATAAGTACCTGACTCCGTTATGAAAGCAGTTTTTTCCTGATCTTCTATTTCCATGATGATCTGATGATAACCTTTAAAAGCATCCAAAAAATCAAAGATTTTATGTCCAAGTGTTGAATCCACTAACCTATCAATTTTCGGAAGTGGATAACAATCTTTTGGACATGTTTTGTTGAGATCAGTGTAATCGATACACATTCTCCAAGATTCATCCTGCTTAGAGACCACCACGGGGTTAGCCAACCAAATCGGATAAAGTACTTCCACAATAAACTTTATGGCCAACAGCTTCTTGACCTCCCCTTCAATGACTTTGATCCTTTCTGGAGAAAAATTTCGCTTCTTTTGCTTTATTGGCTTTGCCTGAGGGTCAACATTCAATTTGTGCTTGGCCAAATGTGAAGGGATCCCAGGCATATCTTCAGCAGTCCAGGCAAAGATGATTGCAAATTCTTTGAGCAGAGCCTGTAACTGAGCCAGCAGCTCGGACGGCATCCACGTCCCAATCTTTATGACATTTTCAGGTCGTCCCAGATGAAGGACAAAGTCATGCACTGCATCATCTGATTGCAAGTGTTCTTCATCTGAAGGTATAAGTTCATCAAGGCTGACTTGCTGAACTGCTTCATTACCTTGGGTGGCAATAGCATAGCAACTTTGTGCCACTTGAGTATCACCTTGTATTGTTACCACTCCTCCTGGAGTGGGAAGCTTCATGCTGACGTGCAGAGGCGATACAATGGCTTCTAATGCCACCAAGACTGGACGCCCCAAAATGATGTTGTACCCGGACATTTCCTTGATGACCACAAAGTCTATCCACAAACAACGATAAGCAGGAGGTTTGCCAAAACTACACCTGAGTGTGACCAGACCTGTTGGCCGAACTGAAGCTCTAGTAAATCCATAAAATGATAAGGTGACGGGCCTCATCAAAGAATCGGGTAGGCCCAGCTGTTGGTATACCCGATAATACATTAGGTTCACAACACTGCCGATATGCATATAAACACGCCGGACCTCCACAATTTTATCTGGAGCTTAGTGTATACACAAGTCTATTACTAAACCTGTGTTGTTGGAGTCCAATGGAATGGGATCTTCTGGCCCGTAAGTTAAGTCTTTAGCCATCTTAGCTCTTTTAGCTGGTGGTCCCGACGAGGTTCCTGCAGAGCTGGATTCACCTTGGCCTACGTAAGGTGGACCTCCAGAGATAGTGTAAATAATTGTATTGACCTGGGGCCGACCTACAGCCCCATGCCTGCCTTGCTCCTCATCGTCGTCCGACCTGCAGTGACAAGGAGAGGACTCTGGTCGGCATTTATCCTTCTGAGGATTTTTGTGGAAATCCAACCGATTATGTAAGCGTGAACGTGGGTCATAAAATTGATTTAGATGTCCTTGCTCTATCAATTGCTTAATTGCCTGAGCCAATTGCCTGCAATCTTCTGTATCGTGTCCGATATCTCTGTGATATCGGCAATATAACTTTGGGTCCCTTCTCTCTCGGGGCCCATTCAAGGGTTTAGGATCAACCCTCAAGTCATCCTTCTCCATGATGGCTAAAATGTTCTCCTTTTAAGCTAAAAGGGGTAAGCCCTCCTTACCACCTTTGCCTTTTCCACCCATGCGATCGAACGCACTACGCCGATCCCGGTCTTTTCCTTCGCTGCGCCGATCCTCCTTTTTGAAACTAGATCGGCTCTCTTGCTGAGCTCCCTGCTCGGCTTCCCTCTTCAATCTGTTTGCTTCCTCACCTCTGGCAAACTGGTGAGCTTTCTCTAAACATTCTCTCAAAGTTGTAGGTCCCTCTTCCGCTAGTTGGGAAAAGAGGCGTCCATCTCGGAGCCATTAATGAAGGCAGCCGCTTTCACGCCCTCGTTTCTGTCATTGACCTGTAGTGACTCATCAGAGAAACGTTGCATGTACTTTAACACAGACTCATCTGGACCTTGCCTGAAGGTCATCAAGTGTGATGAGTTTTTCACAAATGGAGTACTGGACACAAATTGGGGCTTAAATTTTTGTGCCAATTGCTTGAAAGATATCACCGACTTTGATGGGAGTTCTTGAAACCACCTCCTAGCTTTCCCCGCAAGTACATCGGGAAAGTCTTACAGCGTAGAGGGTCTGGAACATTCTTCAAACTCATCACCGTTTGAAACTGGAAGAGATGATCCGTTGGCTCTGTTGTCCCATCGTAAGTGTCCATCTTTGGCACCTTAAAACTGTCTGATGCCAAATACTCTTCAATATCCCAGGAAAAAGGACTTTCCTGGACTGCTTGCACAAACTCTTGCCTGTGCTCTTCGTAGTAAGTTCTCGGCCTGCGATGAACTTCTTCATTCCCGGGGACGCTCTTCAAAGATTTTGACCTTATGCTCAGACGCTGTCTGGCCATAGGTTCTGACTCTATTGTTGGAGCTTTGCCTTCTGGCTTCCGCCATAAATCCTCTAGGAGGTCTGCAAGATTGGTTTTGAGATACTTCTTTAGGAGGAAGAGGAAGATCCTCATCCATATCCTCTACCTCTGGTTGTTTTCCTTTATGCTGTTGCACCACAGCCTCAAACACAACCATGTTCTCAGCGACATATCTTATCACTTTGTCTCTCTCCTCCCTTGAAAGTTCTGGAGTAGGATTAGGGGGTTCAGGTACCCGAGAAACTTGTTCTGGGATACCTGAACGAGTAGTCATTCGTCGTGGTTGATTGTATGGCTCACCCTAACCTTCACGTCGACCTTTTGTCATGAAATGATGTTGGCTCTTTTTAAGTTCGAATTTCTTACCGGATTGAGGGATTTTTCGTCCCTCCTTCTAGCGCCAAATGATGAAGTCGGATCTTCACCAAGGATCAGAAATGACCCAAAATCAAACGTCGTTAGTCTTCCTTGTGGGTTCTAGATATTTCACTTCAGAAGAAAGAGAGAACGTTATAGGTCCCACGACGCTGTTCCGGGAAAATCCTCCGACGCTCAAGTCAGTCACAGATGTTTTAGATATATATTTGAGCTGAAACACAGGTTTAGGGTGAACCTGGATTAGTTTTTCATTGAGAATCGTGCTGTTTAGAAGTCAACTGAGATGGAATGGTTGTAGTTGAAGTTTGTACAAAGTTGCATCATCCCCTTTCCGTCTGAGAATGGGGGTATTTATACTTTGGGTTAAGGAGGTTTAGGCCCCTGCTCAATGAAGGGATTGAGACATGTCTGGGACGCCATCTTGTCTGCTGCAGAACTGCAGTATGATGGGACTAATACCCATGACTAAAACTGTGTCAGTGGCTGACTCTATGTCATGTAGGTTGGCTTGCAATAATGACCTTGTACTAGCATAACTATTGCTTGACACCTGGAAAGTGCCCTGCAGAGATATCTTGGTGGGTCCTAGATGGCAGTTGGTAAGGCCTTCTTTGATCTTTCTCACGAGATTAACTGTTACAGGGGCTGAGCCGAGATCAGATCTTGATGCATAATTGTGAGGTCGAGATGTGCCGAGGCCGAACCAAGATGCACCATGAACCATTGAAGGCGTACTGTTTCTGAATTGACCTTCATAGATTGGATATATTCTTTACTTAGTTCTGATCATGTTCGAATAGGGGCCAACCTGACTTAGGCGTTAGGCCAAGCTGAGCGGAAGCTTTGCTAGAGACTGCCTTAGTCTCCAAATAATAGTGGCCGAGACCGAGACCTGCTGGCTGAGGTTGTGAAGTCAAGCAGCTGTGCCTGAGCTACGTTGACTGTTTGTTGACTAACTGAATATTTTTTGGCTCATCATAGAGGTTGTAATCATCTGCCCATTCGAAAATAAGAGATGCGGGCGTGAAAGAAAAATGCTACTTGGAAAAATATAAACAGTAACACACATGACGCTACCTTAAGTGCTTTTTTGAGATTCATGTTATTCCTAGTACCAACACTACCTCATCATAGTGAACTCATATAGCTAGAATGTATCTTATTACATGTGTATTTGTTGTTACTTGGACCTTTAAATCTATGATTTCTTGCAGGGACTTGGATTCACTCTTGTAGTTCTGACTTCTCCATTGACATGCAATGCATTAGTGATGTGGTGGTGATGGTATATGTGGGTGAGTGTGGGGTGAGGGGGGTGGCAGGGAAGAAGGTAAATAGCATGGTTAGTCTATTTGATGAGGAGCTTACCTGTGTGTAGCTCCGTTCAAATACTTGGGCCTGCCTGACTCCTCTGATGCCAAATAGGAACGGTCAAGAAAGCTTGACATACTCTTCATAGTTGGCATCCAGGGAGCCAGGCAGACCAGTTTATTTGAATGTTGGATTTGAGCTTAGGCGATGCCAATCCCGAATTCTTCTTGTATATTTACGTTTCCTGCATGCGCATAGAAAGTTTAGTTGAATCCATCAGTGTCTAGGTGCATAAAACTTCAGACAATATGCAACCATTCTGCAGTCCTAGACTCTTAACCTTGTTATAATGGAAAAAGTAACAGAATGATCCGTACCGCGAACGGGATTGAGTTTGGGTTTCAACTCTATCAGTAGTCTACCATATCATATATAGCGAAGACGAATAAAAATAATGCGTATTTTGCCCTTTAGGCTGTTTAAACAATTCGATTTATTATGTATTGTTAGCTAAATGCAACTTAAGACCATGTTATGCGTGCAGAAAATATGCTATAGAGAATATCAGAGCGTTCTCGGTGCACTAGGCTCACGTGTTTGTGTAGGGTCTTAAGAGAGGCCGGATCGCTTCGCGATCTGATGTACACAACCTTACCTACATTTTGTGAAAGAGTCTGTTTCCACTGCTCGAACTCATAAATTTAAGATCACAAAGCAGCAAATTTATAAATTGCTCTAAGATCCGCTCTCTATAGAAAACATCACAAGATGTGGAAATAGGCAACCACAGTAGACAGTTAGAAGAGAACAGAAAATAAAATTGTGTCAATAAGAAACTTGTCTTATTCAACCTGTACTCTAGCAATATCTTGAGCTCCTTACAATGTTTTCACCAAGTGGGTGTATTTTTAAAACCATGAAGTTTATTAAATTGACAGCTTGGAGGGCTTGTCACATTCAAATCCAATATATCTTTTCAGGGCAATCAGAATATTGACCAATTCAAATACTTTTCAAGCCTAAATACTATTAAATTTGAATAAGTCATTGAGTTTAAAACATAAAAAAGAAGGAAAGCTTTCGTTCTACTATGAACTATGGCTTCACTGTCACAATGACAAGCTGGTCGATCACATCAAAATCATCATCCATTTTGTTGCTAGTACAATAGAAAGTGCTAAGCGGAGATGAATGTCGTATCACTTTATAGTCATGCATGATCATTATAAATAAAGAAAATTAAGTACAGAAAAACGAATGAAATTTCTCGATATCAAAAAATGAAATAAATGAAGTGCATGCTACATATGTAAAATGTACTCACTCTTGGAATCAGCATTGATATTACAGTGATGAAGACTGTTGCTTGATGTTCAAGAAAGCTCATAAGCTCTTCCTCTCAGCTTGCATTTCTCTCTATGTAAGTATGGGTGAAAACTCAAAGTTTGGAGGGGGTGATCTATAGTTTTGTATAGAGTATGGGTATTTAAAGGGTTGTAACTAATAGGCTCAGACAAAACAAATCAAAGTTTGGAAGAATTCAATGGACTTTTTATTTTGTTTTGCATGCAAATGCACTTACTCTTAGCCCACATGATTAACCACTAGGCTACCCCAAGGGGAGGGGGTAGGAGGAAGGGGAGGATTAATGGACTTTTACGATGAAAACAAAATTTGCTTTTTATTTAAAGCTGGCCTTCCAATTGATTAGAATAGATAATGTTATTTTTTTGAATTTATAGTAAAATAATTAGAGTTTTTGGTGTTATCATAGGAAAACTTGTGATATTAAATTTCTTGGCGAGTATTTTACTATGCCGGAGATGAGTTCAATACATTGTAAGAGACATATACAAATAATATACGATTTTGGCGGACATTTTCTGAATATTCAAATGCAGTGCTGAATAAAAGAATACTATTATAAAGTACTCTTAATTAAATATTCATCCCTTTTGTAGATATGGTAACTTATGATTTTTCCAGACATTACACAATAAAAAATAGTTGGTCGGAGAGTCCAGAGCTAGCCTGCGTTCATAATTTGACTAATTCCTCCAAACATTGTGCTGATACTAGCTTCTCTTTCTTTCTATTTCGTCGTCTTCGTATTATTTGTATATGTATTTATTTGAATAATTGAGTTTAACGTAATGGCCTTGGATATACTACCATTTTTGATTTGATCATGAAATAGCTAGTATGTCCATAAGTTCTTAGACATTCTTCCTTATAATTTTTTTTATTCTTTGTGCATAATATCTCACAAATATTTCATATTCAAAGAAAAAGGAATATTGGGAAGGAAGACAATCTATAAATCAAATTACCATGCATATCTTGATAGTCAGTAACTTTTTGTTGTATTACTTTATTGTTTACTTTGAGTCTAGGAGTCAGATTTGGCCTTCAGCATCAACAATGATGATAGGCGTCGAAGATGACATGCAATTGGTGATGTATCTCATTTTTATATAACACATATATTTTTTTAATGTAGTCAATGTAAGACAATATTCTCAACATCTGTCATCACGTGGTAACGTGACTTGATATACACACATACTTTAGAACTCGCCTTCAATCATATATCACAAGTCAGGCATAAACATCTAGAATTAAGTAAGGAAAGACAATAAATGGCTAAGCAAATGTCACGCAAGATGTGAGTTCACATTTTAAACTTACTCTGATAGCATGTTAAAATTTAGGTTTGAGTGATATGAGACTCATATCACTCAAAACATTAACACAATGAGCGGTGATACCTCATTCTCATATAATCCATATATTTTTTCCAAGGTAGTCAACGTGAGACAATATTCTAAAGAGTTAAAAAAAATCAACAATTCTCTAAGCCTTCTTAATTAATACATCTCATCAAATCTTAATTTTTCTTCATCATTACAATCTATATTTCACAATCCCATTTGTCATTGATTGGCTCGCTTCAAAATTTAATAATAATAATAATAATAATAATAATAATAATAATAACAATAACAATAATAATAATAATAATAATAATAATAATAATAATAATAATAATAATAATAATAATAATAATAATAATACGGAGTAATTAATGGCATGGTCAATAAGAATAACTTATTAGGGAGAATTAGAGTTAGGCCATTAATCTTTAAAAATTTTAAAATGAGGTCATATAGATTGATAATTGTTATAATGGTTTAAGAAACTTTAAAATTTAGAAACACATTTCAAAACATCACATCAATTTAATGTGATTTGGAGTTTAGGTAAAATAACACAAAAATGAACATTATTTATTTCAATTTAACTATAACCGCCACCTCAGCCCCGACATGACCCCATTTCCAGTCCCCGGCCCCAGCTCCGACACAATTTTCTCTTGCCAATTTCACTATTTCTGCTTCCTCCCACCTCCGTTCTGCTACCCTCACAGACGAGAACCACCATAATGAGGCTCAGATCCTCACCGGGTGGATCAGAGATGATCATTGTAGTATATCGTTAGCACTCCGTCTAAATCCATCAATAGAACCTGATGTAGCGCCCCGCTCCCGAGCTCCATCCTCGGTAACGGTGCACCCGCCGTATCTCACTCAGGAGAATACAAGGCGTCACATCAACCTGCTACACGTCAGTGCTGACACAGAAAAGTTTCCTTTTCTTTCTGCGGAAACGATAAGTCGTAACACCAAACTGAAATTAATGAACCTTAAGGAAATAACGAAAGTAATTCTAGGCTGACCAGGCCTTACAAGTCAAGGTCGAATGTCTAAATTTAAAAGCATGAAATCGTTTTTCAAAAGTAATACTGAATACTAAAATAAAATGTCTGTGTCACCCCAAAGCATCACAAAAAGCCTGTCTCCATCCTTGCCGCAGTCGTATCTACGAGTCACTCGGCCCATTCCACGGTATCGGACCCATCCTCAACGTAGATGTAATCGTACTCTGTCTCGGCTACATATGGAATAGTAGGTGTGAGTGATGGTAATCACCCAGTAGGTGCCCCTCAAAACAATACAAAACTTACATACCCAAAACGATATCTCCACGTAACCACATAGAACAGATAGCATGCAACCGGAAGGTAAGACACTCCACGTACTCAACATGAACTACATGACATGGCTTTTACGGAAATAAACACTCCACACAAGATGCATGCGCAAGTACGTGATGCATGCTCACATAACGTGTCACGCGCAACTAGAACATGTCAGGCAAAATGCTCCTAAGCCTATATGCAATGCATGCTCCCGGGACCTAGTTCCAGCGTCATGGTCTCTAGCCACCACTTGCCGTTCTGGACACCCACGCCCTATAGACGCTGTGTATCGTACGGCACCCACGCCCTATAGACGCTGCGTATCTCATGACACCCACGCCCTATAGACGCTGCGTATCCGTACGACACCCACGCCCTATAGACGCTGCGTATCACATGACACCCACGCCCGACCGACGCTGTGTATCATCACGGCCCCCACGCCCTATAGGCACTACGTATCCTCCGAACACGCACACCCTCAGACAATGGGTACCTCATGCAATGCACGTGCCATGAATGCAAGGGAAAGGGGAAGAAAACAGTTGGACGTCATCCTCTGACGTCGATCGTTCGACGTGGTTCTGAGGCACGTCAAACCCTCAGCCATGGGACGTCGATCGATCGACGTGGTCCTGAGGCACATCGAACCCTCAGCCCCTGGACGTCGATCGATCGATGTCCATCTGAGGCACATCGATCTCTCACCCTCGGGACGTCGATCGATCGATGTCCATCTGAGGCACGTCGAACCCTCAGCCTCTGGACGTCGATCGATCGATGTCCCCGAATTTCAGAACTCTCATTCTGAAATTTCTGCAATCCTTCCATCCAATCCCAAACAATCTTTCCCCCATCCCACATATCCGTACTCGCTTCAAAACCTCACAACCCCAATTAACAACGAACCATACAACAACAAGACCACGTTGAATCAAGAAACATATAACGGAAAATACACACGTTGCACATGATCCAAATAAAATCAAGAACCAACGACAACCACATCACATAAAAATACCCTTTTGCCTATGCAGGCCTTCATACCGTTTTGAGGAAATAATGAATATGCACCTACCTCGATTCCTAGCGAGAAGTGATTGATATACGGAAGTGTGTGATGGTCTTGGCGTTGTGATCTCCCTTCTCCTAAGTCTTGGATCGAAATCCCCTCCTTTTTCCTTTTTCTCCTTAGCCGAAAATTGAGAGAGGGAATGGGGAGAGGGAGGCTGCCGAAATTTGAGAGAAAGTGGGGAGAATTAGGGTTAAGGAGGTTTAAATAAGAGGGGGTTTTGGGGAAGATAAGGTTAATTGAGGGGAGGGATAAGATTTGATTATTTAAATATATTATTTCCTCTTCTTTTTATTTTCCCTTTTTTTTTCTTTTTCTTCCGGATATAACATCCTACCCCCCTTACAAAAAGTTTCGTCCCCGAAACTTGTCGTACCTTAATCAAATAGATGAGGGTAGCGGTCGCGCATTTGCTCTTCTAGTTCCCATGTCGCTTCATTCTCTCGGTGGTTGCTCCATTGTACTTTGACATAGGGAATAATCCTTCTTCTGAGTTCCTGGTCCTTGCGATCCAGAATTCGTATCGGAACTTCTTCATATGACGCATCGGGTCTAATCTTAAGTGGCTGCGCGTCTAGCACATGACTCGGGTCAGGTACATACTTCCTTAACTGCGAGACGTGAAACACATTGTGCACTTGAGCCAACCTTGGAGGTAGTGCCAACTTGTATGCTAAGTCTCCAACCCTTTCGAGTATTTCGTATGGTCCAATATAACGCGGCTTTAATTTTCCTTTAACTCCGAACCGTGTCACACCCTTCATTGGTGATACTTTGAGATAAACCTTTTCTCCCTCCTCGAATTTCAAAGGTCGTCTCCTCGTGTCGGCCCAACTTTTGCTTCTATCTTGAGCTGTCTTAAGACGTTCACGAATTAGCTTCACTTGTTCTTTAGTTTGCTCAATTATTTCTGGAGCCGTCAACCTACGTTCACCAACTTCGTCCCAATGCACAGGTGACCTACACTTTCGTCCATATAAGGCCTCAAATGGTGCCATACCTATGGCACTGTGATGGCTGTTGTTGTAGGAGAACTCTATCAATTTGAGCATGCTGTCCCAATTTCCTTTAAAATCCAATGCGCATGCCCTCAACATATCCTCCAGAGTCTGAATGGTCCTTTCAGATTGGCCATCGGTCTGAGGGTGAAAAGCAGTACTCAGTCGCAACTCAGTCCCCATCTTCTTCTGGCACGCTGCCCAGAACTGAGATGTAAACTTCGAGTCACGGTCGGATACTATGCTGACTGGCACTCCATGGAGGCAAACAATGTTATCAATGTACATGGCTACCAGTCTCTCCATAGTAAGTCCGGTGGGAATAGGTAAGAAATGGGCAGACTTAGTCAGTCGATCCACAATTACCCATATTACATCATTCCCATTCCTGGTCTTAGGGAGTCCAACCACAAAGTCCATTGTTACATGCTCCCACTTCCATTCAGGTATCTCTAGTGGTCGCATCAATCCACCCGGTCTTTGGTGTTCCGCTTTAACTTGCTGGCACACAAGACATCTTTCCACAAACTCAGCAATATGCCTTTTCATGCCGTTCCACCAATAGTGTCTCTTGAGATCATTGTACATTTTCGTAGCACCAGGGTGAATAGACAATTTCGAATTGTGTGCCTCCTTCAACAACTCTCTCCTAAGGTCCTCAATATCAGGTACGCACAATCTTCCTTGGTACCACATACTGCCGTCATCATGAACCTGAAATCCGTCCACTTGGCTGGTTAACATTCTTTCTCGCGTCTCTCTAATTGTTGCATCGTTCTTCTGTGCTTCCTTAATTTGGTCTACCAAGGTTGGGGTGATAATTAGCGTCGCCAGAATGTCTGCGGTAGAATCTACAAGGTCCAAATCAAATTCCGCCATCTCTTTTTCTAGAGTAGCCTGCTGTGCATGGCTCGACTTCCTACTTAGGGCATCAGCCACTCGATTGGCCCTCCCTGGGTGATAACTGATGGTCAAGTCGTAATCTTTCAGCAACTCTAACCATCTCCTTTGGCGCATGTTCAGCTCCTTTTGCGTAAACAAATACTTAAGACTCTTATGATCAGTGAACACCTCGCACTTCACTCCATATAAATAGTGGCGCCAGATTTTCAGCGCGAACACCACCGCGGCTAGTTCCAGATCATGAGTCGGATAGTTCTGTTCATAGGGCTTCAGCTGTCGTGAAGCATAGGCAATGACCTTGTCGTTTTGCATCAACACGCATCCTGGAATATGAGAGTTAGACCACATCTTTAATTGTATACAAAATCAGTTGAAATCATACGCAATTACCTAGCCCATTCTTAGAAGCGTCACTGTAAATGACAAACCCTTCTGACGCAGAGGGCTGAGCAAGAATAGGGGCTGTGGTCAGTCTCCTTTTTAGCTCAGTGAAGCTTTGCTCACATTCGGTGGTCCATTCAAACTTTGACTTCTTTTGTGTCAATCGGCTTAGGGGTACGGCGATGGATGAGAAGCCCTCGACAAACTTCCTATAGTATCCAGCCAGTCCAAGAAAACTTCTTACCTCGGTCACATTAGTGGGTCGAGGCCACTCAGTGATTGCCTCTACCTTCTTTGGATCTACAGAAATTCCTTCTTCAGAAACCACATGACCCAAAAAGGCTACACTCTTCAGCCAGAACTCACACTTGCTGAACTTGGCGTACAATTTGCTTCTCCGAAGTGTCTCTAGAACTTCCCTCAAATGCTCCGCATGAGTATCTTCGTCAGGAGAGTATATAAGGATATCGTCAATGAACACTACTACGAACTTGTCCAGTTGTTGCCGAAATACTGTGTTCATTAGATCCATAAAGGCAGCTGGGGCGTTGGTTAATCCAAAAGGCATAACCAGGAATTCGTAATGGCCATAGCGTGTTCTGAAGGCGGTCTTGAACGTATCCCCCGATTTGATCCTTAACTGGTGATAACCGGATCGCAAATCGATCTTGGAAAATACTCTAGCCCCCCGTAGTTGGTCAAAGAGATCCTCGATTCGGGGTAAGGGATACTTGTTCTTGATAGTGATCTTGTTAAGCTCCCGGTAATCTATACATAATCTCATGCTCCCATCCTTCTTCTTCACGAACAGGACTGGAGCACCCCAAGGTGATACACTGGGTCGAATAAACTTACGATCCAGCAGTTCTTGCAACTGCTCCTTCAACTCCTTGAGTTCTGCTGGCGCCATACGGTATGGTGCCCTGGATATGGGTTCAGTACCAGGTATGAGATTAATCTCGAACTCCACCTCTCTTTCTGGTGGTAGTCCCGGTAACTCCTCGGGGAAGACATCTATAAATTCTTTACCACCGGGATTTGATCGATCTGCGGAACCTCTTGTTCAGCACCCATTGAGTAAATCAAGAATCCTTCTCCTCCTTTCTTTAGCGCTCTAAACGCCTGAGCCGCAGTCAAATAAAGCTTCTGGGGCACCTTCCTTAATTTAGGATTCCCTTGAAAGATAGTTTCGCCCAGTTCAGGTGCCTTCATGCTGACTTGCAGTTGCCGGCAATTAATATTTGCATGATACTCCGCCAAGAAGTCCATGCCCAGAATAATGTCGAAATCAAACATCTGGATCGGTATCAGGGTCGCAGAAAACTGTAGACCGTTAATCTCCAATTCACATCCATTGTAACGTTGATGAGACACGAGTACTTGGCCACCCGCGGCCTGTATACGGTAGGGAGTCTCAATCCATTCGGGAAGAATATCCAGATTCTTGGCAAATCTCTTTGCCATGAACGAGTGACTCGCTCCACTATCGAATAGAACATTTGCTGGCACTTTGTTAACTAAAATCACACCTACCATATTCAAGGTTTAGCACACAACATGCATCAATAGCAACTAGAATTTAATCCAAATTCAAATTTAAGTACTTAAATAAATATACCCGTCACCACGTCGCCCGACTCCTCGACTTCGGCATCCGTCATCGCATGTACCCGGGCATTGGTCCGGCTTCGTCCTCCTTGCTGAGCCTGTGTCTGCGAGTTTACCTGAGCCGGTGTTGAGCATTCCTTAGCGATATGTCCTTGCTTCCCGCAGTTATAGCACGTTCTCTGATCCTTCCGACATGGTCCCGGATGGAAACGTCCGCACAGTGTACACCGTGGGATAGGTGCCGCAGCCCTTACTGGTTGCGCATCAGTCGGTGCTGGACCCTCAATCATCGGGGTCTGAATCACTGCACTTTGCTGTCGTTCTGGCCGGAATGGTTGCCCGGACTGTGGGCGGCGAGGTACTTTCAACCATCTCCCTGATCTACCCGTCTGCAACTCTCACGGGGCCTCTTCAGTCTCTCTAGTGCAGCTGCCCTTTCTAAATTCCTCTCGACACGTCGACATACCTCCAGCAATCCCTCAAATGTGGTAGTCTCTGCACAAACAATCGCCTGTTGAATGCGAAAGCTCAAACCTGTGTGGAACTTCAGCATTTTGGCCTCTTCGTTGTCCATTATGCATGACATATATTGGCCCAGTTCATGAAATTTCTCAGAATATTGATCCACCGTCATGGACCCTTGAGTCAACAGCTGGAACTCCGCCATCCTTCTCTGAATAGCACTACCCGGAACATAGTGCTTCTTGTATTCCTCAACAAATTGCTCCCAAGTCACTGGTGGAGTCAATTTGCGTTTCACCCCGTTCCACCACCTCTCGGCTTCCCCCTTCCAAGAACGGGGTAGTCACCTCCACTTTCAGATTCACGGGTACTTGTATCAGTCTTATTTGTTCAGTTACATTTTTGAGCCAAATCTTGGCTTCCTCAGGCCGAGTGGTACCCCGGAACATCGGTATTCGGGAGTTCTGCATCTCCCTGTAATAGAACCTCAGACCTTGCTGTGGTGCGGGCGGTGGCGGTGGCGGATGTTGTTGCTGTTGCTGCTGAGTGTGCTGGAGTATTTGGGCAATCTGTGCCTGTTGCTCTGTCATCTGAGTATATTGTTGGGCCATCTGTGTTTGCTGATGGGCTATTAAGGCCGTCAGATTGGCCAGTGTGTCTGTAAGGTTTTGGGGAATCGCCCCTTGCCCCTGACGTTCGTCCCCGTCATTTCCACTATTTCCTGATGGCTCACGTCGCGGAGGCATTGTCTGTATTTGATTTAAAGCACGTTAGACAAAATTGATTTAAGAGTATTGTAAAAGCGATACAGGAATGGAGGCCAAAGGAAAAGATAACCTATCCTGTCTACATACTTAACGGCACTCGCCAACCAAAACCCCAATCATAGCTTATGTCTACTTCATTTTATTCAAATTTGAAAATCATTTGAAAACGGACCGTCACTTAACTTAAGGTAATTAACTAATCTATTACGTTCCCGAGGCGTATCTGAAGCCTGGGCTCTGATACCACCTGTAGCGCCCCGCTCCCGAGCTCCATCCTCGGTAACGGTTGCACCCGCCGTATCTCACTCAGGAGAATACAAGGCGTCACATCAACCTGCTACACGTCAGTGCTGACACAGAAAAGTTTCCTTTTCTTTCTGCGGAAACGATAAGTCGTAACACCAAACTGAAATTAATGAACCTTAAGGAAATAACGAAAGTAATTCTAGGCTGACCAGGCCTTACAAGTCAAGGTCGAATGTCTAAATTTAAAAGCATGAAATCGTTTTTCAAAAGTAATACTGAATACTAAAATAAAATGTCTGTGTCACCCCAAAGCATCACAAAAAGCCTGTCTCCATCCTTGCCGCAGTCGTATCTACGAGTCACTCGGCCCATTCCACGGTATCGGACCCATCCTCAACGTAGATGTAATCGTACTCTGTCTCGGCTACATATGGAATAGTAGGTGTGAGTGATGGTAATCACCCAGTAGGTGCCCCTCAAAACAATACAAAACTTACATACCCAAAACGATATCTCCACGTAACCACATAGAACAGATAGCATGCAACCGGAAGGTAAGACACTCCACGTACTCAACATGAACTACATGACATGGCTTTTACGGAAATAAACACTCCACACAAGATGCATGCGCAAGTACGTGATGCATGCTCACATAACGTGTCACGCGCAACTAGAACATGTCAGGCAAAATGCTCCTAAGCCTATATGCAATGCATGCTCCCGGGACCTAGTTCCAGCGTCATGGTCTCTAGCCACCACTTGCCGTTCTGGACACCCACGCCCTATAGACGCTGTGTATCGTACGGCACCCACGCCCTATAGACGCTGCGTATCTCATGACACCCACGCCCTATAGACGCTGCGTATCCGTACGACACCCACGCCCTATAGACGCTGCGTATCACATGACACCCACGCCCGACCGACGCTGTGTATCATCACGGCCCCCACGCCCTATAGGCACTACGTATCCTCCGAACACGCACACCCTCAGACAATGGGTACCTCATGCAATGCACGTGCCATGAATGCAAGGGAAAGGGGAAGAAAACAGTTGGACGTCATCCTCTGACGTCGATCGTTCGACGTGGTTCTGAGGCACGTCAAACCCTCAGCCATGGGACGTCGATCGATCGACGTGGTCCTGAGGCACATCGAACCCTCAGCCCCTGGACGTCGATCGATCGATGTCCATCTGAGGCACATCGATCTCTCACCCTCGGGACGTCGATCGATCGATGTCCATCTGAGGCACGTCGAACCCTCAGCCTCTGGACGTCGATCGATCGATGTCCCCGAATTTCAGAACTCTCATTCTGAAATTTCTGCAATCCTTCCATCCAATCCCAAACAATCTTTCCCCCATCCCACATATCCGTACTCGCTTCAAAACCTCACAACCCCAATTAACAACGAACCATACAACAACAAGACCACGTTGAATCAAGAAACATATAACGGAAAATACACACGTTGCACATGATCCAAATAAAATCAAGAACCAACGACAACCACATCACATAAAAATACCCTTTTGCCTATGCAGGCCTTCATACCGTTTTGAGGAAATAATGAATATGCACCTACCTCGATTCCTAGCGAGAAGTGATTGATATACGGAAGTGTGTGATGGTCTTGGCGTTGTGATCTCCCTTCTCCTAAGTCTTGGATCGAAATCCCCTCCTTTTTCCTTTTTCTCCTTAGCCGAAAATTGAGAGAGGGAATGGGGAGAGGGAGGCTGCCGAAATTTGAGAGAAAGTGGGGAGAATTAGGGTTAAGGAGGTTTAAATAAGAGGGGGTTTTGGGGGAAGATAAGGTTAATTGAGGGGAGGGATAAGATTTGATTATTTAAATATATTATTTCCTCTTCTTTTTATTTTCCCTTTTTTTTTTCTTTTTCTTCCGGATATAACACCTGAGAAGGAAGAGAAACGTTATAGGCCCAGGACGCTGCCCTGGAAAAACCCTCCGACGCTCAAGTCATTGATGGGTGTTTTAGTATGTATTTTATGCTGGAATAAAGGTTTAGAGTAAACCTGGTTCAAGATATCTCTGAGAATGGAAGTGTTTAGTTGTTGGCCGAGATGCCGTTTTGGAAGATCCCTCACTGAAAAATCTTCTATTTTGGAGAATATGGAGTTCTTTTTTTTAGAGAATAAGGCTCCGAAAGTTGTAGTTGAAGTTGGTTCCCCCTCTTTCGTCTGGAAAGAGGCCTTTTATGCACAAAATTGGTAAGAATGGTCATTTGCCCAATGACGTGACTGTTGTGTGTGTCAGAAGGGCTATTTTGTATGCTACAGATGTACTGTGTGACTGGACAGTTGCCTGCGAATGCGGCTATGCCAGTGGCTAAATCTACGACACATAGGTTGGCCAGCAGTAATGATTCTGTACTTAGCCAAGCGATGTTTGATACCTTGAAAGCACTTGCAGAATTGTCTTGGCGGGGTCCCGGACGACAGTTGGATAAATATCTTGTCAAAGGTTGAGGCCGAGTCTTGAGCTCGGGGCAGTTAAGAAGCTGAGGCCGAGGTTGTGTCGAGACCGAGCAGAACCTGAGTGCTTGTATAATTGTACACCGTTGATCAGGTATTTAAATATTCACTTACTGAGGTTAACTAGAAGCGGTTGCCTTGAATAATGCATTGCCGAGCCGAGGTTGCAGTATGCCGGGCTGATCTCAGAAGACTGGTTACAGTTTATAACCATTCATGTTCATATTGAATAAGTGCCGACCTGACTCAGGCATGCAGCCGAGCTGACCAAGAGTTATGCTTGGGTCTGCCTTAGTTACTTCAAGTAACTTGCTTCAATCATAAATGATAGTGGCCAAGGCTAAGGCCTTCTGGCGGGGGCTGACCAGTCAAGTAGTTGAGCCTGAACTACGTTGACTGTTTGACTAACTGATAATTTTTGTCTTATCTGAGTAGATCAGATTTTTGCTCATCACTTTGCCCCCAGATTAGTCTGGCCGAGCTGACCAAGAAGGGCAGACTAATCGTTTCAGAGCTTTAATGTGCTGTCCTTTCAAGTATGACGTGTTTGCCTCTGATTGAGCCGTACTGTGCATTTACTATTTGCGCAGACTGCGAAAGCTACGCCCCTTTTCACATCCGGGATTGAGGGGTATCGAGGACGAAACCTTCGAGGTGTATCTTGGGCTAGCTAAGCTGTGGTCTATCAATAGTGATTGCAGAGTTACAATTCATTTCTTCTGTTTTCGTCTTCTTCTCCGGCGCTCCTATCCAAATTCCTCTGGCGATCCCAGTTTCCTTCCGGTCATCTCCCTTCTTTTTCTCGGCCTTATTTCACGTAAGTCTTCCTTTTTCGTTCTCCACCATGTCTGCTTCTCTCGATTCTCAAAACTTTCTGAAGGCGCCTCTTACGCCGGCGGGTGGTGGAGAAAGCCCTAATTCTCCATCTTCATCTGGTAGGACGGTCTCTACTGACGACCGTCCGATAATAAGTTTTGCGCAGAGCCACTGGTGGTGCTGCTGAGTCCAGCAGGGCCGTCCCGTGGTTGATTCTTTGCCAGTTGAGAGCAGAGGTTGCTCCTGCTCCGGCAACTGTAAATCCTCCAGTTTTGCAGCGGGCCCCATCCCTGTATACGGGGATACTTGATAGGGGTCTGCCCGCAGTTTTCGTCCGAGAATCCTTTTGTTCTTTGTCCGAGGCCGAGCTGAACCGAATCTGCAAGAGATATAGAGCTAACCGGGATCGATTCGGCCCTATTCTGCTTTTGTCGGGTCAGACAGCTTATGATCCTCCAAAGGATATGAAGCTGTCTACGAACACTATTTTATAATCGGGGTTCAATATTCCTCTTTCTGAACCCTTGTCCGTATTCTTCTGCCTATAATCTCAGACTTCCCAATAAAGCTCAATGGTCTGAAGATTATTCTCTGCTATCTTCTTTTCTTAGAATAACTGAGTCTCCTTTTCATATAAACGTATTTAGAGCTCTTTTTTCTTGTCGGGTCTCGAATAGCTGGTACTATTTCAGCAAACGAGTTCTCAATAGCGAGTTTAACCTTGCTATCAACATTCTTACATTTACCAAAAACTAGAAAGGTAGATTTTTTTTTATGTTAAAAAGGATGAACTACCGAAATAGAACATCTGGAAATCTGGCAAGGCAGACAACCTGAGGCCCAGCTCAGAGTACTGCAACGAAGCAGCCAGACTTCGGAGTCTGCCTATTGTAATAAACTGGCAAAAGGTGGACCTTCACCATTTTGGAGGCGGCTGACCTAGGCCATTTGGTTTAGGTCAGAACTATCAGCCACTTTCTCGTGATAATCTGATCATAGTCAGAGGTTGGTCTCGGTATACCTTAATCTTTGTGTTTGTCTAACTTTCGATTTGCTCATGTACTGGAATTTTCTGTTGAAAGTATTTCATGAAGTTCCCTTTTGTTGCTGGGCATTTTTAGTGCGGACTTTTGTATTAGACGATCCTTTAACTCGGTTTTATCGAATAGGCAATCATAAGAAGAAAAAGAAAATAATCGCAGTAATTCGTATAAATCAGCTTTTATGTTGTGGCGTCGTGTTTGGTTGTTCTTGTCTGTGAGGATAGCAGGAATGGAGGGTGGGAGAAAGAAGAAAACAGTGAAATTTGCAAGGGTACCTGTGGGGTGGGAGGCCAGGGGCCAGAGGAGGCGAGGGAAGGTTTGGGGTTTGCCGGAGGTTTGTTATTGTTCAATTGAAATAAAGAATATTAACTTTTATGTTTTTCTTAACCTGACTTCAAATCACATTAAATTGATGTGAAGTTGTAACATTGTGTTCAAGGGTTTTAAGTGCTTTTTTTAAAAAAATTTTTTTTACAGTTCCTTATACCTTTACAATAATCATCAAACTATCTGACCCCATTGTAAAATTTTTAAAGATTAGTGACCCTAGCTCATTTAGCATAATCTGGTCCCACGTTCTATTTATGGAAGGACAAAGCCATCACATAAAATAATACAACTGTTACTAACGTAGCGTCTTGATTCCGAGTCCTAACATCGGGAACAGTACACTCGTCGTATCTTGCTAAGGAGGATACAAGACGTCGAATCAATTTCCAACATGTCCAAAAGACGTAGAAATTTTTCTTACGGAAACGAGTTACCACAACATTAAATTACATGAATAAAGAATGCTCAATAAAATACTAAATCAGTAATGACAATAAATGTGCCAACCTCTAAATGCTATCAGTCTAAAAAAGGTAATGCCGGATGAAATCCCAATAAATAACGACAGACCGCGCAAGGTTACTCTCGTATCCTAGGTGTCCAACCGTCAGTCTGCCCATACTACCGTGTCAGCCCCGCCTCAGCAAAGACATAGTCGTACGCTTCCTGCGTGCTCACCTGGTGGGGGGAGGGAGTAGAGGTGAGTGACGCAAAATCACCCAGTAGGCACCTGCCTCCAACTAGTATAAGACGAGCATACAAAAATGATATAGCACATAGCACATATCATGATATCACACAAGCATATGAAAGAATGCGGAAAGACAATTCACTCCAGATAAAGAATGCGCAACATCGTGATTGCATGTCCTACTATGCATGCCATACGCAACGAAATCATGTCACACAGAATGCCAATATCTCCACCATGCAATGCATGATCCCGGAACCTACTGAGTGGCTATGGGTCATACCCACCCACAGTCACCATCCTGAGTGTACTTGGCCCCGCCACCGTACACCATACTGAGCGTCCGTTGACCCGTACGTCATGACCCACCATTAATGCACTACATGTGCCATAATGCAAACAACACAATTGCGTGAGGCCCCTGGCCCATCTCCACCATCCTCCGGCACTCAAATCTAGGTTCATTTAAAGATCGCCTGAGGCCCCTGGCCCATCCTCACCATCCTCCGGCACTCAAATCTAGGTTCATTTATTATTCGAGTAATGATTTAAAGTTGTTTGACGTTTAACCTATTTTTCCATGGCTTTGTATACATTTATTGTGCATTTTCTATATTTTTCCTCATTTTTCCTATTTTATTTCTATTTATTACCGAATTATCCAAACTAAATAAATTAAATCTACCTGATTGGAGAGAAATTTCATGATAAATCTACTTGAATTGTACCGATTGGAGGGGAAAAAGGGAACCTACCTGATTGGAGAGAAATTTCACGATAAATCGCATAGACTGCGCACCCTCTTTCTTTTCTCCTTATTCCTCCTTTTCCTTCTCTTTCCTTCTCTGCCTCATGATTTCACTCTCTTTTCTTTTTCTTTTAATTTCCCTTGCCCGTCAATTTCCTCCCCTCCACTTCTGCCTTTAACGTGCGATTAGCGAAAATTTTGGGGGAGGCATTTACTCCCCCTCAAACTTTGTGACGGTTCCTTTCTTTTTAATATTATCTTTTCTATTTTTTATTTTTTATTTTATTCTTATCTTCTTCTTTATTTTTTTATTTTATTATTATCTTTCTTTCTTTTTCTTTTTCCTTTATTGTTAAACTATTTATATGACAAACATATATCAATAGCTAATTACGAAATCACCTAAATATAACGATATGCTATAATTAATTCAATTCGCAGTATTGCTACATTCAACGACTACTTTCGTTTAAACAAATGCGTAACGGCTAGTTCGAAAAATTCTCGGGTGTAACATCCTACCCCCTTACAAGAAGTTTCGTCCTTGAACTTGTCGTACCTTATTCGAAGAGATAGGGTAGCGATCCCGCATTTGATTCTTCACCTCCCATGTCGCTTCATTTTCTTTGTGATTTCTCCATTGCACATTGACATACGGAATGATTTTTCCTTCGCAACTCTTGGTCTTTGCGGTCTACGGTCCGAACAGGAGTCTCTTCATATGACGCGTCTGGCCTAATCCTTAAAGGTGGTACGTCCAGTAACATGACTCGGATTCGGAACGTACCTTCTCAACTGAGAAACATAGGATACATTGTGCAGTTGAGCTAGCACCGGAGGTAATGCCAATCGGTAAGCTAACGAAACCAATCCTTTCGAGTACCTCGTAGGGACCAATTGTATCGAGGCCTCAGCTTATCCTTCAATACAAATCGTGCTACACCCTTCATCGGTGAGCACCTTTAAGTAAACATTCTCTCCGACAGTGAACTCCAGAGGACGCCTCTTCAAATCTGCCCAGCTTTTACTTTTGTCTTGAGCAACCTTAATTCTTTCCCGGATCAACTTTACCTTCTTCATGGTTTGCTCAATCAGCTATGTACTGGTAACAGTACGCTCTCCAACTTCGTTCCACTAGACTGGGGATCTACACTTACACCTGTAGAGCGCCTCAAATGGCACCATGCCGAGATGACGCCATGATAGCTGTTGTTTATAGGAGAACTCAATCAACTTGATCCTACAATCTCAGTTTCCCTTGAAGTTAATGGCGCACGCTCTCAATATGTCCTCTAATGTCTATATCGTCTTCTCTGACTGCCCATCGTTCTAGGGATTAAATGCAGTGCTCCAACGTAGCTCCGTCCATTATATATCAGAACACGTGAGTTTTAATATGTGTTGTCTTTCTAAAGGTTAAGTTGTTAAACCTATTTGGTATAGACATATAGTATGTTGTGTATCCTTATTTTAAACGCATGTATGACTATCGTATGTAGATATGAATGCACAACCATTATCTGCAGTTCGTTACGTTTATTATGTTTATATTATTTGTTAGTTGAATTTTAAATGGTATACATGTTATGCGTGTTCATTTTAGTCTTTGTTTATCGTGATCTCTCTTCTGTACTTATGTTAGTCGTTAATAATTCTTTTGTTACATGTACTCTATATTTTTTGTACAAGCTTATCTTATTGTTGTATAAATATTGTTGTTCATGTATGACATATAACTTTTTTATATGTCATGTTATTAAGTTATTACCCTTTAATCTATTACTATGTTGCCATGCATACTGTGTCGTTCCTAATTCGTAATTAGCATGCTTTACTTCAATTGTGTATGTTAATGATTTGTCTTAAACTTGTAAATGTTTGCCTATATCGTACCCCATGTCTTGTATGAAAGTATTTGTGTTACTGCATTCTTTGTAATTGTGTTGTTTGTTGTCGTTATATATTATGATGTTTATCATTGTTTTGTCTGTATTAGTTATGTCGTGGTGTCATTGATATTGTTGTGTGTATACCCGTGCATATTTACTTGGCATCATTTAATTACTTATGTTTCGTGTATCTATTTGTATGTTTTCTTAGATAATCTTATTTACATTATATCCTTAATGTTGTAACTAATTATGTTTGTCTATATGCCTCTTTATGGTTGTAACAGACTGGGTTTTTTTTGTAGTAGTCATTTAGCACATATACTCCTGTCGTATCGTATATCTTTGTATGTTCTCTACTCTTACGTTGTTATTGTATTCTATATATATTGAGAGCTTTTATTTATTACTTCTTATTTTCCATGTTGGTCGCTTGGTATGTGTAGGTATAAGTGTATATAAAGCCTTTTGCACTTATATTGTTTGTGTTTGGTGTGGTGATAACATTATAGGTTTAATAAGTTGGTTGGTTCATTACAGCTCACAGAGTCATACTACGGTAAGTGTGTACACATTTTAGTAGTTAGTATGTCTTGTGCTTATTATTTTTATGTTAACATGTTACAACAAGCTGATACATTTTCCTTTCTTTTTTTCTATATATAGTGGTCAATTTTATTATTATTATTATTATTCTTTTTTTAAAAAAAAATTTTATTTTGCACTTTTGTGGTGTCTATTGTTCATGTTGTACTTGAATTAGTAAATTTTATCAGGCCATGGAGTGGTAGTATATGATGGTGGGGAAAGCTATTGGTTTTGCAGATGTGACTGTGATTTTACTACTAACGATTTAAGTTTATTTTTTTACATGTATCGGTTAGACTATGTATTTGTTTGTGTCGTGCATGAGTATGATGTGCACTATGTTGTATTGTGGAAATGTTTTTTTTATATGGTTGATGTTCTAGTACGCGTTTTTGATATAGGGAAATATGTCGTTAAAGTATGTTGTATTGATCGGTGTGTGATACATAGTTAATTTAGCAAATCTTGTAAATTGTTTTTTGTTTTTTTTACTCAACGAACTTTGCTGATATCAACAATACACTCGAACTTCGCCTTCTTCTACTTCCGTCTGCTCAAGACACCGGTATCACCGAAAATCCTTCAACAAATTTCCCGTAGCAACTGGCCAAACCAAGAAAACTCCTTACCTCAGTCACCTTGGTCGGTCAGGGCTACTTAGCGATATGCTTAATCTTCTTCTGATCCACTGAGGTTCACTCTTCTGAACTTACGTGACTTAAGAAAGCCATGTTTCCGCTGCGCAACTCTGATTATTTATCTCTGACTAACATCATCTGTACTGACGATGAGTCATTGAGACCTCGTCGCCGACGATTGAACTCTACTACGATGTCGCCAGCCTTCACCGATGAAAGGTCCCTTCTAACATCGAATTCCAGACGTCTGGCATTTCTATGTAATAGAACCTCAGATCTGGTGGTGGCAGCAGCGGAAGCCACTGGTTCAACTACTATTATCCCTATTGCGCCAAAGTGGTGGCCATGATGTCAAGCCAATGCCTGGTAAAAGGCCCCCTGATTCTGGTGGTCGTTACTGGCAACCAACGTTGCCTCCTTTGCCAGATTATTCACGACACAGCGGTATTTTCTTGGATCTCGTGCGATCTTGACGAGAATTTGGACGGGAGTGATCGATGGATTTTGAGCCTTTATGAGGCTCATGCGAAGGTTCGAGGGTTCAACGATAATTAAATAGAGAAAGCTCACAACCGACACACACACCTTCCATAACTCGATCATAACTTAGGCCTACTCATTTATTAACGGTATATTTGTCATTTCTAGGAAGAGATCATAGCTTACGTCTAAGTGATCTAGTTAATCTTGCGTTTCCGAGGCTGATCTGAAGCCTCGGCTCTGATACCACCTTTAACGCCCTTCTCCCGTGCCCTAACATCGGGTACAATGCACCCGCCCTATCTCGCTAAGGAGAATACAAGGCGTCGAATCAATTTCCAACATGTCCAAAAAGACGTAGAAATTTTTCTCGCGGAAACGAATTACCACAACATTAAATTACATGAATAAAGAAATCCTCAATAATATACTAAATCAGTAAGGACAATAAAGTCATTGTGGCAACCTCTAAGTGCTATCAGTCTAAACAAGCCAGTGTCGGATGAAATCCTAATAAAATAACGACAGACAGCTGCAAGGTCTCTTCGTATCCTAGGTGCAACCGTCAGTCTCTCCATACTACCGTGTCAGCTCCCGCCTCAGCAAAGACATAGTCGTACGCTTCCTCGTGCTCACCTGGTGGGGGGGAGCAGGGGTGAGTGATAGGAAATCACCCAGTAAGCACCTGCCTCCAACTAGTACAAGACAAGCATACAAAAATGATATAGCACATAACACATATCATGATATCACACAAGCATATGAAAAAATGCAGAAAGGTAATTCACTCCAGATAAAGAATGCGCAACATCGTGATGTATGTCCTACTATGCAAGTCATACGCAATGAATCATGCACACAGAATGCCGATATCTCCACCATGCAATGCATGATCCTGGGACCTACTGAGTGGCTGTGGGTCGTACCCACCCACAGTCACCATCCTGAGTGTACTTGGCCCCGCCCCATAAACCATATTGAGCGCCCGTGACCCGTACGTTACAATCCACCATCAATGCAATGCACGTACCATGAATGCAAACAACACAATCACCTGAGGCCCCTGGCCCATCCTCACCATCCTCCGGGACTCAAATATAGGTTCATTTAAACATCGCCTGAGGCCCCTGGCCCATCCTCACCATCCTCTGACACTCAAATCTAGGTTTATTTACTATCCGAGTAATGATTTAATGTTGTTTGACGTTAAACCTATTTTTCCATGGATTGTATACATTTATTGTAAATTTTCTATATTTTTCCTCATTTTTTCCTAATTTATTTCTATTTATTACCTAATTATCCAAACTAAATAAATTATCACAATTACTGAAATTTCGTGAAAATAATTTAATTTCAGCACTTCATAATTTCTAGAATTTATATAGAATTTTCTGATATTTATTTATATTTTTCCTAGAATTATTGCCAATTTAATTAATTTAGTAACCATTATAAGAATATCGAGAATTTCAGAATTTATTTTTAATTATTAATAAACACTTTGGGCTGGCCTTTTTTTATTTTCTGCCAGCCCTGGGCCAGCCAGCAGCCCATTAAGGGGCTGGCCTGGTCTGCTGGCAGGCTAGCCCAAAAGCATTTTTTTACACTTTCAGGTATAACGCGTCTAGCACCACCATGCGCACGTGAAGGCCACGCGCGGCCACTTTTGCGGCGCGTGAGCAGCTCTGGTCGCCTCCGGCATCCTTTTTCGACTCTGATCAATATTTTCTTTTATTTCCAATATATGAGAACCTATTCTAAGGCCAAAACAACATCTAAAAACCTTAAACATGTTAAAATGTGCTATTTTGATTATCAAATTTTATCAAATTTTTTCATAAAACCAAATCAAAGTCACGCAATACAGTTAAAACATTCCACAGATTCCAAACTTCATGCTTTTCACAGATTGGACAACATGCTTTGAAATTCAACAATTAAAACAATAAAAACACTTAGAATACCACTAAAGCATGCTTGAATTTGTACCAATTGGAAGGGGAAAAGAGAACCTACCTGATTGGAGACGAATTTCACGATAAATCGCATAGAATGCGCACTCTTTCTTTTCTCCTTCTCCCTTCCTTTTCCTTCCCTTTCCTTCCGTGCCTCACGATTTCACTCTCTTTTTCATTTCTGTTAATTTCCCTTACACGTCAGTTTCCTCCCCCCCCTACTTCTGCCTTTAACATGCGATTAGTGAAAATTTTGGGGGAGGCAGTTACTCCCCCCAAAACTTTGTCCGTTCCTTTCTTTTTAATATTATCTTTTCTATTTTTTTTATTTTTTATTTTATTCTTATCTTCTTCTTTATTTTTTTATTTTATTATTATCTTTCTTTTCTTTTTCTTTTCCTTTATTGTTAAACTATTTATATGACAAACATATATCAATAGCTAATTACGAAATCACCTAAATATAACAATATGCTATAATTAATTCAATTTGCAGTATTGCTACATCCAATGACTACTTTCTTTTAAACAAATGCGTAACGGCTAGTTCGAAAAATTTTCGGGTGTAACAACTAACCTGGTATGTTACAATTGAAGTTATTTGATCTTTACAAACATGCATATCGCCTTAGGTTCACATCGGCAACCGGGGTCTAACCACATACAAGTCGGCACGGGCTAGGAGACGTAAGACGCCGCCTCGATGCCGACGAGGACCTTAGGTCAGCACCAATAAAACTCGACCTGAGATGTCAAGGATTGGACACCTCTACCGCAAGTGCAACCTCAGCCTTAGTTTTTAGCCCACCCTCAATTGTCACCTCCGCATTAGCGCACACCTCAGCCATTCCACGCAGGTCGACTATGGACCTGGTGCCTCAACATATTCTGGTAGGCTCAGCAGAGTAGGCACCTGCTACCCAAGCTACTTGGCCATACAACTCTACATGCGGCAAAACATGGCAGTCATGCACAAGCGGCACATGTCACTTGGCACTCCCTCATGACTCCTCCATATACGTTGCTGTCCAAAACATATAAAACGGAGAAATGAAACCTTTCAGAGGTGGGGGATTCAATTGGAGCATTCTATACAAAATGCTCAACCTATCAAGCAATAACAACATGCATATTCCACAGAAAGAGATAGGTTTTTCTAGCATTCATGCATACAAACATGGCAAAGCCCATAGCTAACTTGAGCAATAGAGAGTTTTCCTCGGAGCAATAGCTCTAGGACCTTTAACGTTGTTCAAACTTGTGTAGATTTATGGGAATGTTAGCTCGGCAAAAAACCAAGTGCGCCCATAACTTTGATGCAGTTTTCCATTATTTAGATCATTTATGATCGAGGTGAAAATCTAACTTCTCCATTTGACGCCAGAAGGAGGGCCATCCAGGCTTTAATGCACATTTTCTCTATTAAAACCAGCATAATACCCTACGCAAATGGGAAAAAATACCCAAAGTAAAGGTGATGAATCCTCCCACCGCCAAAGACAAAGAGGCACTCCCAACCATTCTCTGCGGCAGGCCTTCAATGGATTAGGCACCCAGATGTTGCTCCATCACTTACCTACAAAGAACACATAAGAGCCATACAGTATGTGGCTCAAAACGGGGATGTATATTGAGTTGTGGTTGAGCATATCGAAAGTAAACCCTTAGAGGCCCCCTACGGCGTCAAAGACCTTCCTTATGTCTATCTTAGAAAACACAAAGACCTAGAATATTCCCCCACGCACCCAGAATACTCAATGAGACTAAGGGATGAATTCACGGCAGATCCAGAGGCAAAAATAAAAAGCCTCGGATCGAGCCTTTACTTTTAGCAAAGAAGCCATCAAAAATCTTAACGTGTCACTCTAAGTGCAGGCGTCATGCATCAGTACCTCACCATGCCGAGCTGAAGGTGGCCAAGTGATCCCCAAAGAGTCAAAGAGAAAATTCAGCACCTTTAATTGGTTAAGGGGCCAAACCAAGGAAGAGTTGCCTCTGTTGGCCTTGGCCGTGATAGAAGAAGATGGGTTAAAAAAGGATCAGAAATCTGAGTTGTACTACATATTCCATCAAGACATTAGTCATGATACCGAGGATTGCACATGGAATCGTGCAATTCATGGTCTTATAAATTGAAACCGTGGCATGGTCAGCCACGGCAAAAGAGAGCCAAACAAAGTGGCATCTGCTCTAAACTGTGCAACCGAATGAGCTGCCGATATCGGACTTGTATTCTAAGCCAGAACTCAAGCGAACACATTATTTCTTCTAGAGCCGATACAGTTACACTAGCTGACATTGGCTCCTTGTCAGTAAGAGACCGCATCCGGGAAAACTACACCAAATATTAAGCCTATACCAGACCATATGAATCCAACCTGGAACTATGTGTGTGTATACACACACAGTGTGAATTTTTTACAAGAAAAACAAGTGCAATCTGTCCGTTTCTTACTATACACTGTTTTAAAGTGAAAATGCTTTAGATACAATGTAGGTTGCCCCTGAATTGCTGGTCAATGGGTCAAACTCATCTACTTCAGATGTGAGACTATGGAAGGCAACCGTATCAAATCGGTTTGCAGCATAATCGACCTTCTCAGCTCAGATAAAAAAAGTGAGCAACACAAAGGCAATGCTCCTACGGTAGATTCTCCTAACTTGTGGCCTCAATGACTCCAAGTCATATCACCATCTTTCAAAAGTGGGCACATAACGCTTTCCAATAGGCCTCCAAAAATCTGAGTAGGCACCTTAGTGGCGTGCATACCCGTATATGTGCACCCATCTTAATGATGCGATACCCATATAGTGTACACCCAATATCAACATGCTACCCTGTCTGTTTGAGGAGATACACTACTATAGGTCAACGGACACCTCTGTAGTGCATAGCACTTCATCGATGGATACGAGGCAGGACGATATATAATCGTCGAGCCCTACATGTGGCCTCAGTGTAGAGATTAAGTCACAAAATTATGGGATCTGATTCATGTCTATGCACACCTCAATGGTAGGCCTGGGATGTAGTCCAGAACTGTAGGATTTAATTCCTAATTTGCATGGCCAACACTCGCCATGTCTGGGGTAAATGGCCGTTTGCATCCATTACTCAATACATCGGGTGCAACTAGCTTTATGCACCCAATACTCAGTACGTGTCGGATGGCCCCCAACAAGGGATAAGTTAGAAAGAGTTGCTGCAAATATATGTTGCAATTGAAATCGGTCGGTCTGAGTGGTCACTCTATCTTATCGAAGGAATTCAATGAAACAAGTTTTCACAACTTGTACAGGAGTTGCCAGCGAAACATTTCTCACTTAAAACCTTGAAACTAGGTCTGCTTTATTTTTAAACTATGTTCCAAGGGGCGGTATGTCATACCCCGTATTTTCCCGCGTCCGACGTTAAATAATTAAAAGCAACTTAAAATACAATTTTATTAACTATATATGTCAGTGAGGCTTAGCTAAATGAATTGTAAGAGAGAAAATAATCAAAAAGCTGAAACTAAGAAAATTAGGCCAAAATACCGAAAATGCCCCTCCCCACTTAAATGCTAGGGAGTTACACAAAGGAGTATAACTCCCCATTAGGCCACTAGATCGTCGGTTACAAGGCCAAAAGAAAGGGGGAAAACGGCTGAGACAAGGAAGAGGAGATAAGGAAGAGAAAAGAGAAAAGAAGAAGAAAGGAAGAAGAAAGAAGAAGAAAGAGCGGTCAACCTAGGTCCAATCCTTCCTAAAATTCTGCCATACAGTCGTAAGACTATCTATAAACAAAGGCAAGTAATCTTTCTATACGCTTTACGCAAATTTTGATTCAACAGACCCTATGTTCTTATAAAGAGAAAATTCAGATCACAAATTAGTAATCTTGATTTGTTTATGTTAAACGCTTTAGTATATGTATTTGTTGTTGGTTGATTAAAGTCATGTTCTTTGGGCCAAATTCTGATAATATATATGTTGTGCTTTGTTGTTGATAAACATGCCCTTAAACTGTTATCTTTGGTGCAGATATTACGTTATGATAATTTGTTGTGATTTCCAAGTATTGCCTTAGATGATTTAAGATGAATGGAGAATGGTTTGAAGGTTTAGGTGATGTGTTGCTGCATATTTAGTGCGGTTAGATGATTGATGATACATCCGGAGATAGGAATATTAGAAGGCTTAAGGTGGATGCAAACTGATAGATGTAAGGATCAAACTGTGTTTTTGTGTGTTTTGCATTATGGAATCTGATAGTAAGATTGAATTTGAGGAGTTAAGATGGAAAGGGTGAAGGGAGAAGATGAAGAGAGGAAGTTACTGCAGAAATTTCAGTTTCTGGGACCGTCAGATTACTTCGAACACCTACTTTAGGCGCTCAATGTCACATAAGGCGCCTAAAGTAGGCGTTCAATGTGTCCCAGTACATTTAAGAACACTTCGAACACCTTATAAGGCGCTTCATGTCAAATAAGGCCTCTTATGTAGACATTCGATGTGTCACAGCACATTCCAGAACACTTCGAACACCTCATAGGCGCTTCATGTCACATAAGGCGCCTTATGTAGGCGTTCGATGTGTCACAACACATTCCATAACACTTTGAACGCCTAGAATAGGCGCTTCATGTCACTTTAGGCGCCTCCTGAAGGCGTTCCAAGTGTTCATGAAGTCCTTTTTGACACATTAAGCGCTCCATGTATGTGATATCCCTTTATTTTCTTCCATTGCTCATAAAATACAAGTGTTTTGAGGTGTGTTTGAGTTGTAAACATTAAGTTTGAATGAGTAAGGTTAAGTATGAATTGGAAGTGAGTTTGCAATACAAAAGGGCATGAAATGGTACGAATGAGGTGTGCTTAAGTTGTAAACATAAGTATGAATTCGAAGTGAATTTGCAATACGAAATGACAGGAAATGGTACGAATAAGGTGTGTTTGAGGAAGTGTGAATTAGTAAGGCTAAGTGTGAACTCGAAGTGAATTTGTAATACGAAAGGGCCTGAAATGGTACGAACAAGGTGTGTTTGAGGTTCAGGACTTTGTGCTTGATATGTAAAGTGTGTGTGCATGTTTACATGTTTGATATGGTATTACATGAGCATTGTGCATCACGACATGAGCACTTTGTATTTCGACATGAGATTTGTTTTGCGAAAGAACATGTGCTTGCAAAAGAAGATAAAAGTTTTCGAAAGACAAGTTATGGTTGCTATTGATCGCAGGGTATAAAACTCACGCCTACTTTGGCAGGGTAAAAAAGTGTGACATGTGCATCAACAGCAGGGTATAAAGTTTATGGTATGGGGTCGTGGACCTTTCATCACGGGGTATAAAGTTCTGTTTTGCTGCTGGTTGATTGCAAGGTATAAAAGTCACACCTGCAGTGGCATGGTATAAAAGCGTGACCTGTGCATCAATAGCAGGGTATAAATTTTATGATATTGGGTCGTGGACCTTTAAGCACGGGGTATAAAGTTCTGTTTGCTGTAGATTGATCACCCAAAGGGTATAAAGTTCCCCTATACGAAGAATAAGATATGAAGAATTGTGAAAAGTTTTGTGAAACGACACGCATGATATGTTTAAGAAAGAAGACATATGCATGGGTTTTGTATAGTTCAGTGTGTGGTTTTAAATAAGTACATGCATCATGTGACATGAAACATAAGACTTGACATGAAAAGGATGACATTCGTATATGATCTACTTATGTAATATGCTTTGCTAGCTACATGTTGTTCCATATTGGTGTTTTATTTATGACATATTCGGCTTTGGTGAATTGTTATAAAGATGTTATCTACTAACCCGAGCACCTTATTTTGGGCATTGATTTATATACTGGTGGCTCGTCGTGTGTGGTCCTATAAAGTGTATAAACAGGTTACTTGCTGGCGATGTTTTCGCTAAGAATAGATACTTCATCTGCTTTTCAGTTGAGTCAGAGTACGAGATGATTTTTGTAGATGACAACGACGAGTGGGCTCATTGGGATGATTGTCACTAAAGTGGACAAATTACATTCCTTTTCTTTTAGTTGGAAGACTTACTGGTTAATGTGTTGTATTGAAGAATATATTAGACATACCCCCGATTACATCTCATTTCCACTGTATTTTATTTGGTTACATTGATGTTAGTGAAGTTTTAAATTTTACGATGTTTACGCTGATTTATCTTCCGTCACTGATGACGTATGCTTGATTCGCTTTGACGCTTCGTAGTTCTCGTAGCAGACTACGACGGATGCACTGGTACCGATATCCAGTATCGGGCTGGGGCGCTACACGGTATGATATAATGGCCCAACCTTAAGGGCCTTAAGGTGGACGCACAAGAAAACTAAGGATGTTTGCGTCTTTATGCGATCTAACTTTGAAGGTTTAAGGTGATTACATTTGGGAGTTCAAAGTTGATTACATGTTCAAGTGTCGTATTATTTAACTTTAATTCTCTTATATTATTCGAGGTCATCGCATTTATGAAAGTCGTGTTAGATTTATAATTTATTTTTGCAGTTCTGGCAGTTATCTTGCTCATATTTTTGGATCATCTTCAAGGGATTAAGTCTCTATAATTGTGAGAATTTAGTAAGGATTTTCGTTAGATATTATTTGGATTCAGCCATTTAACTCAATTTAGAAGGCCGAGATGATATACTTGGAAACTTTCACCCTGTACGGTCTTTCTGGTAAGCAGTTACCAACTCAGAGAAAACTAAACCAAAAAATCTAAACATGAAGGAAAATCTGAATAGAAAACGAGAAAGAAAAGCTGAACAAAAATTTCATTTCATTCATTTAGTGATTGAATAGAAAGCACGAAATGAAAAATAGAAGGCAATACAACAAAATCTCACCTTGTCAACACTCCTCAAGTCGGCCCCTTCGCTAAATAGTTGGTACAGTTCTTCGAAGTCAGTCTTCGCTGTAGTACAATACAACTCAGTTAGTCTGGGTTTATCTTTGTTCAGGAAGGGTTTGAACTCAACGCAAATGTCGATGGCTTCTGTATAGCCCACCTCTATCGTGTAACTTTGAAGGATAGGTTTTCCCTTCAGGAAGTCTGACCTGCTGAACTCAGTAACTACAACTTCTTTGGCCTTAGCCAACTTCAGATCAAAGGATGAAGTCTCTTGCTCTAGCTGCTGAGTTTTGTATGGTATCTTATCCTAATGAAGTTCAACCTCAGTCTTTCCCTCCTCAGATTCAGTTAGTTTCTTCTCAGCCTTGTCCAGTTTGGCCTATAACGATTCAGCCAACTTTGGGCCTGAGCAGCAATTCTTCTAGGGAGGCCATCTTGACTTTTACCATCGCCGATTTGAGGGAGGAAGGCGCCAGCTTCTATTCAGATTCTTCCTTCTCCTTTCGAAGGCCTTCGAGCTCGGCCTCAAGTTCATTAATCCTCTTTTGGCATTCCTTAGATACTCCGGTGAAAGTGATTCTTTTATCCATCTCTTTCACCAAGAGGTAGCTCATCTCCTTGACGCGGTTCATCACCTCCACCTGTGTGGCTCTAAACTATAGGAGACCAAGAAAATATGTCAGCCAGGAGTATAAAGGCAAACACTAGGGATAGAGTGAATTATTCAAGAGGCACCACACAAAAACAGAGATATAGCGACATACAGAACTCGTCGCAATTTCGTCGCTAGCAATTTCGTGGCTAAAGTCGTATAGCGACGAAATTGCGACGAAATCTGTAGGTTGTTATATGGCTTGTCGCAAAGTGATTTTCGTTGGTGAAGCGTCGCTATATTGCGACGAAAACAAAATCGTCGGCGGTTCGTCGCCAATTGCGACGAAAATCTGTCAGGTCTGCGACCTGTTATTTCTGTCGCCGTTTCGTCGGTATATCTTTTGTCGTCGCTAATTTAAAATTTTTGATTTTTTTATTTCCGGTCTGCGACATTTTTGTTTCGTCGCAGGTTTTCGTCGGTATATCTTTTGTCGTCGCTATTTTAAAATTTTTGATTTTTTTTATTCCCGGTCTGCGACATTTTTGTTTTGTCGCAGGTTCGTCGCTATTATTTAAATTAATATTAAATATTAATTCAATATTAAATATTAAATATTAAATATTAAATATTTATAATTTCTTAATAATATCATTATATTATTAATTAAATAGTTTTAATTATTATTTAATTTTTAGAATATATTTTATTTTGTGTATAAAATCATTTGTACGAATATTATACAGAAATACGGTATTTGCGTATTGAAGTTCGTATAATTAAACAACACAAACGAAATGGAATCCGTATAAATGTCAGATAAAATATAAAAGAACAAAGAATATGTCAATACAATAAATGAAATAGTCAGTACGAAAAATCAAAAAATGAAATACTATGCAGAGAAAGTTGGAGGGGGATCATGCGGAGAAGAGTGACCATCAGGAGGGCGAGGCTGAGGCTGCGAGGAGCTGGAAATGAAAGAGATGAGGATCTGCGATAGCTGCGAGATTTGCTGGTTCGTCTCCTGCTGCGCCTGCATCGTATTCTGCTGCGCCTGCTGAAGCGCCTGCTGAACCGCCTACTGCAGCGCCTGCTGGGTCTGAGTGAGCTGCGACCGCAGTGCCTGTACACTCTCTTCATGCTGCGCCCTGATGGTCTTCATCTCATGCTGCAGCGCCGCATGATCTGCGTCCAGGCGCGAAATATCCTCTGGCGTCGCAGAAGGCGCGGAGGTGCTGGCCTCGGAGGAAGCACCTGGATGCAGAACTTTGGGGAAAAATCGCGGCGCTGCTGATCCAACCCCGTACACCTCCCTCTTCTTCTTATTCTGAGAGCCGATGGTCCGAACCGCATCCCAATAAGCACGGTTCTTGTCGGCCTCTTCTCCTCTCCGTGCGAGTAATCTGTTGTACTCGTCCTGAAATGAGAATAAGAATTGTTAGGGTTTAGGGTTTAGAAATAAAACAAACTAAGGAAAAAACAAATGATATCGTAGTCTACTTACACTGTTGTCGCGGGCCTTCGCCGTGATCCAGTCCTCCATCCCGTCAGAGGTTTTCTTCCGATGCGTCTTGTAGAAGAGATCGTAGGAGGCTCGCCACTCCCCCGTCTCCGCGTGCTGAAAGAATAAAATAAAATATGTTAGTGAAATCCAGAATTTTAAAAATTTCGTCATGACCTATTCGTTTATCGGAGGTATCCCGGCCTTAAAGGCCTAGAAAAAGGCAAATGAACACATATACTACTTAAATTAACCATATACGAATACAAAAAAAACAGCACAACGTAAGAAATCAATGAATCTAAATAATCCACTTAAGTCAATGAATCTAAATAATCCACTTAAGTCAATGAATCTAAATAATCCAATGAAATCAATGAATCTAAATAATCCAATATTAAAATACTTACCATAGCACGCATCGTGGTGGCGTGGGCAACCGAACCACCTGAGTGTGTGGCAGGTGCTGGGGCCTGTAGATTGCCGCCGCACCGGTTCGCCGCATTCCGGGCGCTGCGGGCTTGGTTAGCAAGATCCATCCACCCTTCTGTCCACCCCGCCCAGGCGGCCTCGGATACGTAGGGAGGCCTCGCAGAAATGGGGTCACGCTCCCACTTGGTCTTGTGCAAGTTGACGAAGTCCCTGTAGCGTTTGGCGGCCCTCTGGCGCCAGACCTGCTCCACGTCGTGGGCGATGTCGGCTGGCCAGCTGTACGCCTTCTGCAATTATTATATGGAGGAAAAATAAAAATGTGGTTAGAAAAGTAATCATCGATTACGCATCAAAAAATGAAATTCATCAAATTTGAATACCTGAAACTCATCCCAGTAGAACCTACGTGTCTGCGGGGTGACACGGGACCAGGCATATCCAGCAGGGTCCTGCCTCAGGTGGAAGGACCGAGTGATGCAACCGAAAATCTGGCCCAAGTCCGGTACAAACCTGAAAGAGGTGAAGTTGTTAGGAAAAAATAACGCGTGAAATATATTTGAAAACGTGTTAAAAAAATAAATCATTACTTACGTATGGGTATCATGTGACCAAGGGAGGGCACGACGCCCTGGTATGACACCCTCGTCCGATGCCACATCAGACACCGGATGATGGGCTGAATCGATGGGTGTGGGTGGCGTCGTAGATCTGGGGGTGCGGACCTATCGGCAGTCCCTAAAAGGTCCTCGTCCGCAGTCAGAGCGGTGGTCGACACCGAACCAAGCAGCTCATGCTGAGAAAGGAACAGATTAAACTCTCCTGAGAGGGCCTGTGTAGCTGGTGGGTAGGTGGATCGAGTAGGTAAACCCTCACTAGCCATCAGATCTGCAAGGGTTGAAAAATTTAAAAGGCACATTCAACAAGTTTAGGGTTGGTTGGCCAGACAAATAAGATATCCAAAAAATGACAAGTGTTTACATACATTTAATGAAAGATATTAATAATTATGAAAATTTCGGCATGACCTATTCGTTTATCGGAGGTTTCCCGGCCTTAATGGCCACTCCAAAGACAAATCCAAATCCAAATCCAACAACATGACATGATTAACCAAACTACATAATCAAACTTCATCATCAAATTATACTTCAAAGTATACATCACCAACATACTTGCTTCATATGTCGTCGGTCATGGAAACTCAACCCTGCAACACCCATCCACCCCCGCCCATAGCCCACCCCCGCCACAGCCACCGCCGCCCACAGCCCCCGTCAACAACCACCCCCGCCCACAGCCCACCACCGCCCATAGCCACCCCCGCCAACAGCCACCCCCCACCACAGCCACCCCGCCACAGCCAACCCCCCTGCCAACAACCACCCCCGCCCACAGACCACCCCCACTCACAGCCACCCCTGCCAATAGCCACCCCCCACCACAGCCAACCCGCCACAGTCAACCCCCCGCCAACAACCACCGCCGCCCACAGCCACCCCCGCCAATAGCCACCCCGCCACAGCCAACCCCCCCGCCAACAGCCACCCCCGCCCACAACCCACAACCAACACCCACAATAAAGAATTCAATCTATAACTAATTAAAATCATTAAAAACGAAATAAGAAGAAAAACTAACCGGGGAAGGGAGGTCATCGGAGAACTTGACGGCAGCTGCGTAGAATTTCGCGGGGGAGGGAGGGAGATTTTGCCGGGGTGGGGGAGAATTTGCGGGGGAGGGAAATGGGGAAAGAAGAAGGGGGATTTCAGGTTTAAGTTCGAAATTTTGCGACAAATAGCGACGGGAGTTCGTCGCTATTTCTTGTGTCGTCGCTATTCCTTGTTTCGTCGTTATTTCAAATTTACGACGACACTTTTCGTCGGTAAATCGTCGGCGCTCTTTAGTATTGGAAAAAAAATAATACAAAATATAAAGTACTTATAGACACATATTATGTATATACATGTGTATAACTACATCAACACATACACACTTTCACATAAAGAGGTACATAAAAATTTTGACTAACGTCATTCTTCATTGTCATCCGCATCCTCATATGCATCTTCATTTTCATCTTCATCTACATGCTCGTCGTCCTCTTCATCGAGCTCAATGATGTCAGTAAGGTAGCCGTAGAAGTCATCCTCGTCCGGGCTATTGTCATACCGCTTGACACACACTCCGCTGATCTCCGACGATTTTTGGCTGGCATGGGAGACTGTGTGGAATCTATAACCGTTCACAAAACACATGTCATAGTGTGTGACTCTGCTCAATGGACCCTCGGCTACTGGTGTCAGAATATAACCGTACTCTTCGTCAGCTAGATGACCTTTGCTCGCCTGTAAAACGACAAGTAAGTATACATCAGCGGGGCAATAAATGCGTATCACATGACGTACACATAACCAGCAAATATGTAAACTTACATGCCACCTGAACCAATCAGAAAACTTGGCATCTAACTCATTGTTTATTGCATCGCTCGATATACCCGGTGAACGTTCTTGCAATAAATCAACGAAAAAGCTGAAGCAAATTACGAATGAGTACCATGTATACCTTTGTAACATAATGGATAGAGTAGCGCAAGGTATTTACAAATTAAAATTGGATATCGTTTATACCTCTGGAAACGGTCAACTTGACGGCAGTTGCGCAGAACATAAGAATGAGCAATCTTCAGATCGCTGTCTCCCAATATCATTTCCTTTCCCTGTCCGTGAAATCTGATCGGATGTGTGAATATCGGGAGGACACCGGATCTGGAAACGCTGTCGTCGTTCTGGGGAACATCTCTGCACCTCGACGGGACATCTGGCTGGAAGTAATGAGACACGAAGGTCGAGGCTTCCTCCGTCAGGTAGGCATTGCACATCGAGGCCTCGGCTTTCGCCTTGTTCCTGATGTTCAGCTTCAAATGCCTGAGATATCTGTTCATATAGTGAATACTCCAACGTCATGTGATGAAACAAATTGGTAAGCATGCTCGCGCTTAGACACATAAGAACGTCATGTAATAAATAAGAGTACCTCTCGAACGGATACATCCACCTGTACTGAACAGGACCACCAACGCGTGCCTCGTATGGTAGATGAACTGGCAGGTGTTCCATTGAATCAAAGAAGGCCGGAGGGAATACAGTTTCCAGCTTGCATAGGATCACTGGGATTCCGCCCTCCAGCCTTGACATATCATCCGCCCTGAGTCTCATGGATGTAAGACATCTAAAGAACAGACTCATCTCGGTAAGTGCTTCCCATACATTGGTTGGAAGCAGCTTGCGGAATGCAATGGGCATCAACCGTTGCATGAACACGTGACAGTCGTGGCTCTTCATCCCGTGCAAACCGCGTTTATTCACGTTGATGTTCTTCGACAGGTTCAAAACATGGCCGTCAGGAAATCTAGCCGTCCCCAACCACGATAACAACGCACTGACCTGCTCCGCAGTCAGCGGCTACGAGGACTTCGGCATGTAGGATGTGCCAATGGGATGCAGCTCTGGTCGCATTTTGAGGTCGCGCATATCAAGTCGTGCCTTCAAATTGTCTTTCGTTTTTCCAGGCACATTCAGCACTGTATTGAAGATGTTGTCTAACACGTTCTTCTCAATGTGTATGACATCCAAGTTGTGTGGGATCATATTGCTCTTCCAGTACGGAAGCTCCCAGAATATGCTTCTCTTCTTCCACCCGATACAGTCACGGGCAAGGTCTGCGTTGTGACTGCCGTCCGGATCATCAGCGACCCCCACGAATCCACAACTGCCTATCTCCTCCAACACCTCCGCACCTGTGAGAAGCTCAGGCTTAGTGTCCTTCTCGACGATGCCAGGCATGAACGCCGTCACGTTCTTTCTATACAAATGACGTCTGGTCAGGAACTTCCTATGGCTGTCGAACCAGCAAATCTTACGTCCATGTTTCAAGGACATCGTCTTCGCTTGCTTTATGCAGCAAGGGCAAGCATATTTCCCTGCTGTGCTCCACCCCGACAACATAGAATAAGACGAGAAGTCGCTGATCGTCCACATCACCGCAGTGCGTAGCTGGAAGTTTTGTTTGGTCGATACATCGAACGTCTCCACGCCAAACTCCCACAACCACTTCAGCTCCTGTATCAATGGCTGCAGGTATAGCTCGATCTTCTATTTTGGATTTCTAGGCCTCGGTGCGATCACAGTCAAGAACATGTACGGCTTCTTGATGCACATCCAAGGTGGTAGATTGTACTGCATCACGATGACAGGCCACGACGAATACTGCTCTCCCGACTGTCTGAACGGGTTGAACCCGTCGGTGCATAACCCCAACCTAACATTCCTTGTCTCCAACGAAAAAGCTGGATGTGTCGCATCGAACGTCCTCCAAGCTTCACCATCACATGGATGGCACATCTCACCGTCTTTCGTGTAGTGCTCCGCGTGCCACCTCATCTGGCTAGCTGTGGCACCGGATGCGTAGAGCCTCTGCAGTCTAGGGGCGAGAGGTAAATAGTAGAATTTCTTTCTTGGCACGTTCCGGTTTCTTTTGTTCGTTCTCCACCTGCGTGTCCCACAGACCCTGCACTTTTCTTTATCCTCATTGATGCCCCAGTATATGATGCACCCCTCCGAACAACAATCGATCTTCTGAACCGGCAGTCCCAACGCCTGCAGCTGTTTCTTCGTCGAATAAAAACTGTCAACCATCGTGTTCCCCTTTGACGTGAACAGTTGCAGATGTAGACGCCCCCGCATATTCGCCATGGCAGTACCATGTATGGTAACTGTGCACGAAACCTTGTTTCAATAAGTGAACCCTCACGTCACCCGGATCCATATATTTACGGTTCTTGCATTTCTTACACGGACATCTAATCTGCGTTCCACTTTCATTACTCGTCGCAAAATCCACAAATTATTCAAGACCTTCAACAAATCTAAGCTTCCACTCCCCGTTGTTTACTCTCTCGTACATCCACTTTCTATCGCTCCTCCTCGGATCTATTTTCTTGATATACCTTCAAAATAACAGCAGCTATCTTTCCTCGGTGTGGAAAACCTCAAAATCCACGCAACCTCAAAATTCGTTGAAAGTTGATGATTTATGTGTTTGAAATGGGAGAAGAATGGAAGAAGAGAGGAAGAGGAAAGATGGTACAAACACAAATACCGACGACTTAGCGACGTTTAGCGATGAAACACGTCGTATGGTGTGCGTGTATTAATGTCTGCATTCATTGCTTACCGACTCTTTACCGACGAAATAGCGACGCACCACGTATCTTCACACCATACGATGCGTTTCGTCGCTATATGCGTCGCTATTCAGTCCCAACTGAAGTGTCCGCACAGTGCCCGAATGGTTACAACGTACGATGCATTTACGTCACTAATTCGTCGCTAATTCGTCGCTATAAACAGCCTGCCGTGACTCTCATAATATAAAAAACAAAATCTCCTTTCTAATCATATAAAAAGAGACAAATATGGTTCGTACTAAGGCACATGCACGACGTGGTAGTGGTCGTACATACCCAAGACGGGGTCTTCAACCACCCGCACCTGCACCGGTTCCTCCACAACCATAACCACCCCCGCCGGCTGACTCCTCCGAACCCACTGTGCAGGGGCCAAAGCGCTAAGAGGATCGCCAAATTGGTGATCCTCATGTAGAAATACGGGAGCTGTGGAAAACAGTGCAGCAGATGAGGGAGGTGATTATGCAACAGGATGAGCGTCTCGACTACCTGGATAGAAGGCAGATGCGGATCAAATCCAAAGCTGCGCAGCTGAGACGCCTCCTGAAGGCGTGCGCAGAGAGTGTTGCTACTCTCTGTTCGGATGACGAACAGTGAATGACTCCTCTCCGCTCTTATTTTAGATTTTTTTTCCTTATGTATTTTGTAATTTTTAATTCTATATTAATGAATTTTTTTCCCAATCATCGCTTTCGTTTTCTTAATTTAAACACGTGTTTAAATCCCTTACGAATCTCGACAACGCTAAAATACAAACGAAATGTGGTTCGAAAAAATTTGGGCCGACTAATTCACTGACTAAAACAGCGACTATATACCGACGAAACTTAATACAACGACGACAACCTAATAATCGGCGAATTTATTATCGCGGTTGAATTTAGCGACGCTTTACCGACGACATAGCGACGCAAGACGTATCTTCACACCATACGACGTGTTTCGTCGCTACGGCGTTGCTAAGGCGTCGCTTTTTAGTCCCAAAGGCAGTGTCCGCACAATGCCCGATGGTTACAACATATGATGAATTTACGTCGCTACGTCGTCGCTAATTCAAACAAAGTGTCATGCCCGCACATCTTCCGGTGTTGAGTAACGAGAAAAAATTTCGTCGCGGATTCGTCGCTATGTCGTCGCTTTGTTTACCTATATATATGACCCCACAGCCTTACATTTCATAAACAAAATACAAAGTATGCTTCGTCTTTATATAAGAACCCCAAGGCGTGGAGGGGCAAACAGTGCACCTCCACAACGGACTCCTCCTCAACCACAACGGCCTCCTCCTCAGCCACAACCCCAAGAAATGCCGGAACAACAGATCAACTATAGTACAATTATAGCAAACATGCAGCAGCAGTCGAGGCAACTGCACATCGTGAACAGAAGGATGCGCAAGTTGAAAGTCAGATATTACAATCTGAAGCGCCTCCTCAAAGAGTTCGCGGAGAATGTGGCAGCCACTCTTTCTTCCGATGACGAAGAGTGAACGGCCCATCTCCGCTTCTCTTTTAGATTTTTTTTAATTTTTCGTCTTCATAATGTAAATTTTTATTTCTAAATGAATAAATTTTTTCTCAATCACCGCTTTCTTTTTTCTTAATTCATACACGTGTTTAATCCTCGACGAATCTGCAACGACACAGCGATGAATCGGAATACGAACGAAAAGTAAAACAAAACATTTGTGACACACGGTTTCATCGACAAAAAACCGACGATACACAACGCTGAGAACCTACTAACCGATGAATTTATTTCCTTGTTTATCCGTGTTCTGGAATTTTAGCGACACATTAGTGACGATATAGCGACGAAACGCTACAAACTAAATAGCAACGAACAAAACACACAGAGTAGCGACGAACCACCGACAAAACACCGACGAAATTGCAACAAAAGGATTAGCCTGACTACTTTTGTGTTAGCGACAATGCATTTCATCGTAGTTTCGTCGCAAATAACGACGAAAATACGTGTATCGCAATTTCGTCGCAAATTACCGACGAAACACCGACATACCTTGGTTCTTCGGTGACGTTTTCGTAGCAAAACCAAATTTTTTTTGTGGTGAGGGAACTACTTACCAACATCAAATCCTTGTGAAATGTTCTCGCCAACTCAACTCCTCTTGCCTCTTCAGATCAATCACTGCCACTAAACTGTAGTTGAGCCGCCTATGCATCTTAGGGTCCTCTCTTCATGAGAGTACGACTACCCCCTCCACAATGATTACAGAGGTGAGGGGCTCAACCCCTAAAGCCAACTCTTTCCTACAGCAACAGGGATGACGTCGGCCGCCCTCTACGATTCTGAAAACAAAATGTAATTTAGGGTCAGAAAAGAGGAGAAGAAAATATTTGTTAGAAGGCAAGTGCATCCTTTGTTCTTGAGACTCCTGCAGCTCGCGGCCCTCTCTAGTACAAAAAGGCCACAAGGAAGCCCATGAAATCTGATTCCAATTGACACCTCAGCAGTATGCGTCATCCTAGCAGCATCCCTAGCACCTTTGTCAGCCGCCGTTGCAATCCTCTTCCATTCTTCCTTGCCTTCATAGCGCCAAGAGCATTGGCAGCTAAACCAGACATCACACATACAATCACAAGTGCGATCAGTTTTCAAGTATAAGACAACAAAGTATTGCATGTAAAGAGGGTTCAGCTGTCCCTTACCCACGACTAAGTCTTTCTCTCCTAGAATTTTTAAATTGGGGCCATATACTAGACGAATGTGGTTGTTCTCCTTCATCCAATCCACTTTGGTCTCATAAATCTGTAAGAGTCGAGCCGCATCCTAATACCGTTTGCTAGGCATAGTGTTGTTTGCCTTGGAAATATGTCAGACCTCCTGGCTTTTCAGACCAGGCTTCTTCACATAGAAGAAGCGCCCTTTCTAGTGCATGGTGGAAGAAGGAATATTATGAACAAACTCAAACTCTTTGTTCAGAGTTTGCTTACTGAAGTAAAACCAGCTCTTAGAGTTCTTACATGTGAAGAAACCTCTGAAAGACTCTATTTCTAGCCTGACTTGGATGACACGAAGAAAAAAAATAAACAAGCCGGGGTTCTCGGTCATTGGGCATAATCTAAGGAAGCCTGTGCTGATAAAAGCAAGAATCAATCTTAAAGAAATTGAAGACTGAAACCTATTTTGAAAAACTCCTCGTAGACAGTTTCATAACCCTGAGACGGGTCTAAGCTGTAACCCGAGGAGGGAAGATACGGTCGAGCTTATCACAGTCGACCTGGTAGACATCGCAAAGTCCTTCTAGACCAACCTGTGATAAAGCACAGAAAGAGATTTGTAATCGGATGCGCGATTCACCTCTGTATATTGCTCAAAAACTGGGGAGTTAAGATCCATGATGCGAGGGGTGAGGTTTCTAGCGGCTGCGGCTGCCAGGTCAAAAAGGAGTTCTATAGGCGTTGTTGGTGACTTCGCCATTGGAGAAATGCCACTAGGACAAGTGGTGCCGCTAGGCTCAGCTACCGTGGCCACCGTTATTATCTGCCTTTTAGTAGTGCGGACAAGGCTTGTAAATGTCGTTTGCCTTGTTGAAGGAGACTATGATTCGTTCTTTGTGCCGCTGCTGGCGGAACTCCCTTTAGAGAGATTCTGAGAGTCAAAAGAAAACAAGGAAGACATAATGAAATAACTAAAGAGAGAACAACGAAGAGACATACTTGGTAAAGGTGAAGAGGAAGGATAAAGAGGTGAAGGGGATGCAGGAGTTGAGCAGAAAAATGCGGTGGGAGATACATGGAAGATGGATACACACGTGGTTGACATAGAACAAAAATTTCAGAGTAAGGAAGGAGACAGAAAATAGTAGAAAAAAAATCCAAAAGTGGAATTTTAATCCAAAATATTTAAGGGGAAACAAAAATTCTCCTACCAGGATTCCTGCTAAACAAAGTTCAACCACATAACAATTGAAATCATCTCAAAACTGATATGTAGAAGACTCATTATTGTTGCCGAATAAACAGCCACTCAAAGTTTGACACATTAGAGGCGTGCGTTAGTGGAATAGTCAGGGGCTTTATCTGTTAATGAAAGATCAGTCTTCACACCTCTGCTTAAGAAAGCTAATCCGAGGGTGTCAGATGAGGACAAAACCATCATCTAAAATAAAGAGTGTTACCAATTCGGCTTGTTACAATCAACGTAATCTGACCTTCAAAAAGGTGTAGGTCGCCTTAGGTTCACATTGGCAGTGTAGGTCTAGCCATAGACGAGCCAGTGCAGCCCAGGAGATGCAGGATGCCCTTTTGATGTTGATAAAGATCTCAAATCAGTACTAGTAAAACTCGGCCCAAGGCATCAAGGATTGGACATATCAGCCGTAGGTGCCACCTAATGTCAATTCATAATTCAGATTGTCACCTCGACACTAGCACACACCTTAGCAATGCCACGCAAGTCGACCATGAACACGGTGCCTCAGCCTTTTCTAATCAGCTCGGTAGAGCAGGCACCTACCAGGTAAGCCATTTGGCCAGGCAACTCGACATGTGGCAACATATGGCATTCATGCACAAGCGGAGCAGAACACGTGACACTCCCTTATGGCTCCTCAATATGTATTGGCTACCTAAACCTTATAAAAGGGAGAAATGATATCTTCTAAGGGGCATATTTGATTGGAGCATTCTTTTGTTTAAAAGGAAGGAAAATCAATTGTTTTCATTCATTCTTCAACCGTGTACATGTATCTCCTAATATAGACTAATTTGTATTCTTCTATGGTAACTACATAATTACACAATATCCTCTATTATCTTCTATGATTACAAAATCAATCAACAATTTAATACACTTTACTACATCTGGATTTTCTACTAATAACCATAACTCTTTTCAACACTCTCCTTCAAGTTGAGTAGGGGATCTTCAATACTCAACTTGCGTAGAACTTTAGTGAAAATCCTTCCTGCAACTGCTTTGGTAAGAATGTCAACTAGCTGGTCCTTAGAGTGAACATATGGTAGTTCAATAGTCTTGTCTTCAAGCTTCTCCTTGATAAAGTTTCTATCAACCTCAATATATTTCGTTTGATCGTGCTGAACCGGATTCTCTGAGATACTGATGGCATCTTTATTATCACATCTCAACTAGCTCGGTCAACTCGGCGGATACCCTATCACTGTCAACACCCTTCGGAGCCATATCACTTCGGCCACCCCTTTTGCAATACCTCGAAACTCCGCCTCCGCACTAGATAGGGCTACTACTTTCTGCTTTTTACTCTTCTAGGTTACCAGATTTCCTCCCACTCGCACTAGATAACAGTTGTTGAACGTCGATCATTGGGATTACCTGCCCAGTCTGCATCCGTATACGCTTCCATGTTCAAGTGTTCATTTTTCCTGAACATTAGTCCTTTTCCAACCGTTCCTTTAAGGTAGCGAACAATCCTTAAGGCTGCTTCCATATGTTCTTCCTGACATTGGTACACAAACTGACTTACTATATCAACTGCATATGCAATATCCGGTCTCGTATATGAGAGATATATCAGCTTTCCCACCAGTCTTTGATACCTTCCTTTGTCAGTTGAACTTGCCTTTGCTTCGATTCGTAGTCCATGATTAACCTGTATAGGTGTCTCGGCAGGTTTGCAGTCAATCGTCCCAGTCTCGGTTTACAAATCAGTAATGTACTTACGTTGAGATATAAAAATCCCTTGCCCTGATCGTAAGACTTCGATACCTAGAAAGTACTTTAACCGGCCAAGGTCCTTCATTTCAAATTCTTTGAACAGATTTTCTCTTAGATGGACAATCTCTTCTTGATCACTCCTACTAATGATCATGCCATCTACATAAATAATGAGACAAGTAATTAGTTTACCCCTTTGTTTGATGAACAACGTGTGGTCTGAGTTACTCTATCGATATCCATACTGTTTCATGGCTACAGTGAATCTACCGAACCAAGCTCGAGGTGACTGCTTGAGTCCGTACAGAGCCTTTTTTAGTCTGCATTGTGTTTCACTGTGAATATCCATCTGCATCCAATAACTCTTTCCGTCTGGGAGTCTACATCTGTCCCACGTTCTATTTTTCTCCAGTGCCTCCATTTCTGTATCCATTGCCTTCTTCCATCGTTTGTCCTGTTCAGCCTCTGTAACTGTTCTTGGGATCTTTTCACTGTATAGACTGGTATAAAACGCCTGTGCCGACTTAGCCATGCTCCCCCTGTCAGGTTGTTCAAGTGGGTACTTGCTGGATGAGGCTATCCGGTTTGGTGAGTAGCGTGTTGGTGGAAAACCCCTGTTTTTCCTGGGAGGTAGACAATATTTTTCTTCCCGAGTAATATTAGTCTCAGTGAATGTATCATCAATAGGTTGACTATCAGGCTCAGAAAGTTCACTTACCTCGGGCAGAACATTATTCGTTGGTGGATATGGGTCTGGTCCTGAGTTGGCACTGGTCTCACATGAGTCGGATAGTGGTAACACTCTATGAGTTTCTGCATTTGATTCCTCTTTCTTTATATCTAATGGTAGATCCAGCCATCCATGTGATTCCTGTCTAGTCTCCCCCGAATCACCTGGTGGGCAAGAGAAATAGTATTCAGTCTCCAAAAACTTACAATCCATAGTGACGTGGAGGCGTCGAGTGTGCGGGTTGTAGCACTGATATCCTTTCTGGTGTGTAGCATATCCTACAAACACGCACTTGATAGCACATGGATCCAGCTTGGTCCGTGTATTTTTTGGAACATGGACGTAGACTGTGCATCCAAAGATTCGTGGAGGTAATGTTAGAAGGGTTGGTATTTGAGTTTGAGTGGACATGACATGGAGTGGGGTTTGGTGGTTAAGTATTTGTGTAGATAGGCGGTTCATTAAGTAAGTAGACGTTGCTACGGCTTCAGGCCAGAAAAATTTTGGGCGTTAGATTCAATCATCAAGGCTCGAGTCATTTCAAGTATAGTTCGTTTTTCTGTTCGGCTACTCCATTTTGTTGTGGGGTGTTTGGGCAGGATGTCTGATGGAGGATGCCATTGGTTTGGAAAAAGGTTTTTAAGGCTAGGTCCATGTATTCTCCTCCATTGTCGGATCTCAGGATTTTTGTATTATGGTTGAATTGAGTTTGGATCATTTGGTAAAATTCCACGAACTTTGACTACACGTCCCGATTCTGTTTCAAAAAATACACCCAGGTCATTCTTGAATAATCATCAACAAATGTTACAAAGTATCGTAGACCATTACTTGTGGGGTTTTATGAGGGTCCCATACATCAGAATGTACTAGTGAAAAAATAGATTCAACACGCGTATTATTCAATCGAAAGGATTTTTGTGGCTTTTCGCCAAGATGCAAGTTTTACATGTCATTGAAACCTGATTGTCACTAAATAAACTTGGAAATAACTGACATAGATACTGTACTGAAGGATGTCACAAGCACCGATGCCAGAGCCAAATCTGTCTGTCGAGATTCCCATGTGATAGTAGTGTTCTTCCGGGTGTTACCACATCCTCCACATAGTAGAGACCATTGCGCTCAGTACCATGCCCAATGATTTCCTTCGAATGAATGTCCTGCAGGAGGCAAAAATGGGGATACATGAGTACAACACAATTCATCTCTTTTGTCACGTGACTAATGGATAATAATTTGCAAGAGAATGAAGGGACATATAGACAATTATTTAATTCTAATGTATCAGAGATCATGATAGATCCAGCACCGTGTACTTGGACCAGTTCTCCATTTGCAGTCTGTATATGATTTTTTGATGAAGCAGTAGATATAGGAGTCATATATTATGGTGTCGGTGGCTCCGCTATCGAATATCCACCCAGTTGTTTTTGTGGTAGAAACTAGACAACTCCCTCTTATCTTTTTTTTTTATTTTCTCCCGCTGTGGTCGCCAGCGCAGACCAACTTCAGACCTCTCCTTCCCCTTTTTTCTTTTTTCCCTCGGTATTGGTGCCCTCACCAGTCTTTTTAATTTCCCTTTCCTCCACTTTCTTTTCACCCGTCGCCATTAATTCATTGGAACTCTTCCTTTTTATTCTCTCTTTGCTCTCTTCACTGAATCTCGGTTTCTCTGAAAAATTCTCCCTCTCTCTTATCTTTTCTCCCCAACCACTATGGGTTGCTCCTGTTCTACTGCCACCACTGTTCCTGTAATAGACAGAGAATTACGTATTTGTTCTTCAGGCAGTGTGATGGTGGTGTTGGGTGCTTCTGGCCCTTGGATGCTCCGGTTGGGTGGACTTTCTGCTTTGGCTAGAGTCCTTGCTACGTTTGCGCGTCCCTTTCCCCATTTTTTATTCTTTGTTCGCCATTCTGGTTGACCTACAAGCTTAAAGTAGGTATCTTTTGTGTGCTTGCTTTTCTTGCAGTGGGTGCAGTATAGTTTCGATTTGTCTTCCTGCTGTGATGGTCTGGTTGATTCTAAGCGGGTAGACTGTCCCTGATCTCCGATGGTATGTGGACGTGGTCTGGTGGCCATGCCCATTCCTATTTCTGAGCCCTGTGATGAGGACATTTCGGTAGACTGAGAGGTTTCTGCTCCAAATATTTGGAGCCTGGTGGCCTCTCTTCGTACCCGTGCATAAGCTTGTTCTATTGAGGGTAGTGGTTCTTCCTTTAAGATATCTCGCCGGATGTGTTCAAATCTCTCGTTAATTGCCGTTAAGAACTGAAATAATCTCTGTTCGCTGACTATTCGGTTATATGTCTCAATGTCAGTGGGATCTTTCATTGGATTGGGGATTCTTCTGTCAATCCCCATCCATATATTTTGGAACTGACTCCATAGTCTCTCCAGAGTCTCCCCCCTTGTTTGATTGTGCTGGCACGTCTGTGTAACTCATAGGTCTGGAATGGGTTTGTACCACTGCCATAGTTTATGGCCAGCCCATTCCAGAGATCTCTTGCGGTGGGATATTGTGCTACATTGTTTATGATGGTGGATTCGATGTTTTGGACAATCCATGTGAAGACTGCCTGGTCAGTCTGCTCCCACCAGGCAAATGATGGGCTGTTGATGTCCAGTGGAGCGTTCAATAGATGATTGGTTTTACCCTTTCCTCCAATTGCCTTTTTCATAAGGCACGCCCAGAGTGGCTAATTGTCATGATTCAATTTCAGATTTATCGTCAAGTTGTCTGAGGTGATTTCCGGTGCAGGTTGATTGCTCAATCCATTCTTTAGAATATTTGCAATCTTCCAGGTTAATTCATCACTGATTGTTTGGGTTTTTGGTTGGCTTGACTCCCCGTCAGTCATTTTCGGCCGGGAAAGGTTTCGTTTGGACGATGATGATTAATATGATCTGAGTCCTTACTGCTCAATAGCAAGGCTCTGATACCATGTTTAAAGGAAAGGAAAATCAATTGTTTTCATTCATTCTTCAACCATGTACATATATCTCATAATATAGGCTAATTTGTATTCTTTCTAAGGTAATTACATAATTAGACAATATCCTCTATTATCTTCTATGACTACAAAATCAACAATTTAATACACTTTATTACATCCGGATTTTCTGCTAATCACCATAACTCTTTTCAACATCTATATAATAAGCTCAACCCATCAAGCGATAACCACACGCATATTCCACAAAAAGAGAGGTTTCTCTAATATTCTAGCATACAAACATGACAAAACTTATAACTGACTTGAGCATCAGAGGATTTTCCCTATAGCAATACTTCTGAGGTTTGACAACATTTATTGTTGCTATGTGTTTTTCGGTTACGTTTTTCTTGGTACTATACTATTCAGATATAGCAAATTTTTGTAATTTACACATTTGTGAAACTGAAAGGAATGTATTCATTCTGCTCAGATCTTATGGTTTGCTCAGACTTTGTGTTTAAAAATTCAAAAGACTATAATCCACATGAACCTGTCTCATCATTTGTGTTGTAAGATGAGATCCCACATATATATTTGCTTAAGTTAACGATAGTCTTTCCATGGTTTCTCAATTTGTCGCGTTGTTGTTAAACTGTTTGTCCATCTCGACTCTTTCCAGTCAAACGTATCCGTTCTCATTATATTTATGGTTCAAAAGTTTATATGTTATTGATGGTATAATATGAATATTTTTTAGGCTTAAAGAAACTAGAAAGCTTGAATAAAATACATCTTTTCTTAGTCTATGTTTCTATATGGTTAAAGTTGGTCAATATATGTATGATTACACTATTCAACATTTCAAGTTTTCTTAAAGTTTCTTTTTGGTAATTAGAGAAGACAACAAATCGAGGGATATGCTTGCCAAAGATAGAAGCATAAGCTTGGTCGTGATAAAATGGGAGATAGTAGCAGAGCCGAGCAGAAAAGTAGCCAAGTTTGGTTAAATAAACATTGTAGGACCTATAAGACACCACTAGAAAGGGGGGTTGAATAGTGGGTGCGGAAAATTTGGTTTTTAAAATATTTTAACAAAAAAACCCAACTTCTGAAAACAGTTTCTGTTTTCAGATCCTGTTTTGAAACGTTTGAAAAACTAGGTTACATACCTTCAAAAATTCTGAAATTTGGAGAAATTCTAATCTCAGATTTTTTGAGTATCTCCTAAAAATTTCACATCAAAATTCAACCTCTAACCCTTTGAGAAATTGTTTGTGGTCAGATTGCGCAAATCTGCCAAAAATAGCAGTCTGATTTAAAAAATTTTATTTCAATTAATCCGTAACTCCAAATGATCTGAAAATTTAATGTCAAACCCCTTACTGTATGTATTTAAATGGGTTGAAAAAGTTTTGAAAAATTCCTTTGGAAAGTATGCAAATACGTTCAAGATCTCAACCTTTGCGAGTCTGAAAATCAGATTGCACTAGTTTAAGAACTATTTTCGTTTGAATGACTTATACTTGTCCAAAAGGGTTGAAACTTGCGCCAAATGAAACTTAAGAGGGTGGCTATGTTTCTACAAAGTTTGGTAAATTTTGAAAGTCGTTTGATATTTTTACCAATACAATGAAAACGATACAAAGTGCTGAAAACTGAAAGTAAAATTCTGAAAGTAATAACACCGAGAATTTTATACTGGTTCGGTTAACACAACCTACTCCAGTCTTTGAGGACACCTTCCTCGGTTATCATTAATCACAAAATAACACCTTACCACAAAGGGTTGCTGGAGTTACACACCAACTCCAACCCTTTACAAACGATACAAGCAATCACACTTTTCACGAACACCACCACCGAATGAATGAAGGATTGATCACACCTTGATCAACCTTTTACAACAATGAGCGTGTATGGTGGTCTATACAAAGCCTATTCAATATATTTGAATATAAGAACAATAAGCTTGAGAAAGAAGAAGAAAGAAAGGTAGAAGAAGAAAGTAGAAGACACTTTTTGCACTTGAGAGAATATGAGAATTGTCTTGTCTTTGAATGGCTCTCTTCTCTTCTTTTTAATTCAAGAGTGGCGCCCTCTTACGACATCTCTTCACCTTGAAAATTCTCTTTTAGGTCATTGGAAGAATGCCTTGTGTAGATATGACACCATCTTGCTCACTTGGCACAACATGATTGGATGAATGAATTGGCTTTGCTTACTTGGCACTTCATGATTGGTCCAACCTTGTCACCATTTAGTGTGCAGTAAAAATCTAAGATTAACTTGAAAAACATGTGTCAAAAAGAATTCAAAACACTACCAAATAATCAACATTCAATCCCTTCAATTTTGGGATGCAAATTAAGGACAAAAGAATAGTAAATTCGGCCACTATTCACATGTGCTGAAAATTTTCAGCATGTGTTGCATTTTTGAAATCTTTTCTTGTGTGTTTCCCTCTTCAAAGTCACCCATCATGTGTGGCTTATTTTCAACCAATTAAAGTGTCAAATAAGCTCCATCTAGGCTCCAACAAAGCTGAAAATGGTGTGTGAAATTCCTACACATGTGCTGAATTTTCTTTTGGTAAACTTTGTCAAATAATGCACAATACTTACACATATATGGTAAATTCCAATCAGCCCTAATTTGAATATTCTAGAACGCTTTAATATGTCTTGAATATGTAAAAAGTGTCTAAATACATGTTACATGTCATTCCAAAAACGTTCCATGTGTTATGTTCGTAGAAAACTGAATTTTCGACTTTTGTCGATTATAGATTTTTCTCCGATTAAATTCAAAATTTTTTGCACATGTTATATATATTATGTCACACATAATATACATATAATAACTTGAATATTCAGCTTTAATGGCTGAATAAAAGTGGCGCCCCATGTGACAAAAATATTGAATTTGAAATCTCCACAATTTGGCCTTAATTGGGGGTGATTTGTGTGTGCCAACATGGAATGATTTTATGGCTGAATATACCATGTAAGCCACGAAATTTTGGCCATTTTGAAGTGTAGGGGCTGGCCATCTATATATGGCAAGTACGTGACACGTTAGCGAAGTTTCGGTAGTCACCCAATACGAAAATTTTTGGTTTAGAACCTTGTAACGTGTCGTAATAATTTTGTCATCAACATGGCTTATATCATATGATATTAATATACTCATAAATATGAGGTAAGTATGGTGGTGTGACGTTGACGTACGTTCGTAAAATATATAATGTGTCGGTAGTACGTTGGAATATAAGTGTATAGTGCCTTTAAAAAAATCTGAATATATATATATATATATATATATATATATTAAAAACGTGTGATTAAGAGTAGAAGGAGACTTTCTATTTTCATGTTTGTTGCCTTTATGCCTTCTCCAAATCTTTCTTCATTTAATGAACTACTTAGTTCATTTAACTAAGTACTTCACTTAATGAACTAGTTTAGTTCATTAATGGTGGCACCTGAAAATAATGCAAATACAACAAATGTTTGCCATTTGATGTAAGCTTTAAAGCTTCATGGCTTGTTAGTACGTCAACATTATATATAAAGTATGTAAGGCAGGTTTGTCGCAAAAACATGTCAAGTCATAAAATGTGTCATGCATTTCTTTAGCATACGTTATTTAAATTATGCATTTTGTGAATCACTCATACCCCTTTTTATCAACAATCTCCCCCTTTTGATGATTTACAAAATAACCTAAGTTCATGATTTAAATTTAGTCGCTCCTCCTCCAATCGTGCACAAATTCAAATTTTAAATTTTGAATTCTCTCTCCCTTGATTTTTGCAATCAATCACTCTCACTCCCCTTTAAATCATACACTCTCTCCCCCTTTATTTTGGGAATAAAATCAAAAGTGCATGTAAGAAAGAAATAACAATTTGTATAACAACAAAAATCTTGCATTTCAAGTGTATTTTGCAATAATATCAGAAGTGCGTTCTTAAGGGTTATTTATTCAAACCTTTACGAATGTTTCTTTTGGTACCCAAATTTGGGTGACCTTTCTAGGTCATCCAAAAGGTGAGAAAAGAGATGAAGACACAATATAATATATGTTAGGGGCAAATGCGTTTGGGCTTTGGTCGAGAATCCCATCATGCACATAGTATGATCTTTGTCTTTGATATGCATTTGTATTCATGTGTATACTGCGTGATCTAAATGGATTTGTGTTGCATGATCGTCGCGTATGCATCAATGGTTTCCTTTCAAATCTATATGGTACATGTTTATACTTTGCACGTGATGAGAAAGAAGAAGTGCTATGAGGTATAATAGGTGACTCGCTAGTTTTGATGTTCACCTTCTGATGCTTTTCAATCCTTTTGTACACATATGGTTTCTTAGATGAAGATAAGACAAAGTTTGTAGATTTATTTTGTTCCTCATTATCTTCAAGGTACCCTAATCCAGTTTTGTCACTTTCATGCTTTTGCGAAGAAATGAGACGATCTAGCGTGCAAGTTCCTCTATCGAATTGTTTTACCGTCTTTTCTAGATCTTCGTTTCTTGATCTCAAATCTGACATCTCGGCTTTCATTACCATATTTTCGGATTTCAAGGATTTAATTTCAGATCTCAATGACACAATCAAATTTGACAACTCCTCTTTTGAATCGTTTAATTGACATACAAGATTTGCGTTAGAGGATTCTAACGATTTCTTGTCTTCAATTAAGCGTTTCTTTTATTTTGCAAGAGTTCTAGCAAACTTATGTAATTCAAGATACTCAACATATAAATCATTAAAAGATAGTTCAGAATCGGAATCGGAATCAGAATTTACCTCACTATCAAAGGGTGGAGGCCTTTGCCTTGACATACCTTCTTGCTCGGTTTTATCGCTAGTGGTTGCCATCTCACTAAGATCGTTGATCTTCTTGTCGTGAGTGTGCCTACGCTCTGATACTACTTGTAGGACCTGTAAGGCACCACTAGAAGGGGGGTTGAATAGTGGGTGCGGAAAATTTGGTTTTTAAAATATTTTAACCCAAAAAACCCAACTTCTGAAAACAGTTTCTGTTTTCAGACCCTATTTTGAAACGTTTGAAAAACTAGGTTACAGGCCTTCAAAAATTCTAAAATTTGGAGAGATTCTAATCTCAGATGTTCTGAGTATCTCCTAAAAATTTCAGATCCAAAATTCAACCTTAAACTCTTTGAAAAATCGTTTGTGGTCAGATTGCGCAAATCTGCCAGAAATAGTAGTCTGATTTAAAAAAATTTATTTCAATTAATCCGTAACTCCAAATGATCTAAAAATTTAATGTCAAACCCCTTACTGTATTTATTTAAATGGGTTGAAACATTTTTGAAAAATTCCTTTGGGAAGTATGTCAAATAAGTTCAAGTTCTCAACCTTTGCAAGTCTGAAAATCAGATTGCACTAGTCTTAGAACTATTTTTGTTTGAATGACTTATACTTGTCCAAAAGGGTTGAAACTTACGCCAAATGAAACTTAAGAGGGTGAATATGTTTTTGCAAAGTTTGGTAATTTTTGAAAGTCGTTTGATATTTTTACTAATGCAATGAAGACGATGCAAAGTGCTGGAAACTGAAAGTAAAGTGCTGAAAGTAATAACACCAAAAATTTTATACTGGTTTGGTTAACACCACCTACTCCAGTCTTCGAGGACACCTTCCTCGGTTATCACTAATCACAAAATAACACCTTACCACAAAGGGTTGCTGGAGTTACACACCAACTCCAACCCTTTACAAACGATACAAGCATTCACACCTTTCACGAACACCACCACCGAACGAATGAAGGATTGATCACACCTTGATCAACCTTTTACAACAATGAGCGTGTATGGTGGTCTATGTAAAGCCTATTCAATATATTTGAATATAAGAATAATAGGCTTGAGAAAGAAGAAGAAAGAAAGGTAGAAGAAGAAAGTAGAAGACACTTTTTGCACTTAAGAGAATATGAGAATTGTCTTGTCTTTGAATGGCTCTCTTCTCTTCTTTTTAATTCAAGAGTGGCACCCCCTTAGGACATCTCTTCACCTTGGAAATTCTCTTTTAGGTCATTGGAAGAATGCCTTGTGTAGATATGACACCATCTTGTTCACTTGGCACAACATGATTGGATGAATGACTTGGCTTTGCTTACTTGGCACTTCATGATTGATCCAATCTTGTCACCATTTAGTATGCTGTAAAAATCTGAGATAAACTTGAAAAACATGTGCCAAAAAGAATTCAAAACACTACCAAATAATCAACATTCAATCCCTTCAATTTTGGGATGCAAATTAAGGACAAAGGAATAGTAAATTCGGCCATTATTCACATGTGCTGAAAATTTTCAGCATGTGTAGCATTTTTGAAATCTTTCCTTGTGTGTTGCCCTCTTCAAAGTCAACCATCATGTGTGGCTTATTTTTCACAAATTAAAGTGCCAAATAAGCTCTATCTAGGCTCCAACAAAGCTGAAAACGGTGTGTGAAATTCCTGCACATGTGCTGAATTTTCTTTTAGTATACTTTGTCAAATAATGCACAATACTTACACATATATGGTAAATTCCAATCAGCCCTTAATTTGAATATTCTAGAACACTTTAATATGTCTTGAATATGTAAAAAGTGTCTAGATACATGGTACATGTCATGCCAAAAACATTCCATGTGTTATGTTTGTAGAAAACCGAATTTTCGACTTTTGTCGATTACGCGATTTTTCTCCGATTAAATTCAAACTTTTTTCACATGTTATATATATTATGTCACACATAATATACATAAAATAACTTGAATATTCAGCTCTAATGGCTGATTAAAAGTGTCGCCCTATTTGACAAAAATATTGAATTTGAAATCTCCACAATTTGGCCTTAATTGGGGGTGATTTGTGTGTGCCAACATGGAATGATTTTATGGCTGAATGTACCATGTAAGCCACGAAATTTGTGGCCATTTTTGAAGCGTAGGGGCTGGCCATCTACATATGCCAAGTACGTGACACGTTAGCAAAGTTTCGGTAGTCACCCGATACGACAATTTTTGGTTTAGAATCTTGTAACGTGTCGTAATAAATTTGTCATCACCATGACTTATATCATATGATATAAGACCTGAATATACTCGTAAATATAAAGTAAGTATGGTGGTGTGACGTTGACGTACGTTCGTAAAATATATAACGTGTCGGTAGTACGTTGGAATATATGTGTATAGTGCCTTTTAAAAAATCTATATATATATATATGTATATATTAAAAACGTGTGATTAAGGATAGAAGGAGACCTTCCATTTCCATATTTGTTGCCTTTATGCCTTCTCCAAATATTTCTTCATTTAATGAACTACTTAGTTCATTTAACTAAGTACTTCACTTAATGAACTAGTTTAGTTCATTAATGATGGCACCTGAAAATAATTCAAACACAACAAATGATTGCCATTTGATGTAAACTTTAAAGCTTCGTGGCTTGTTAGTACGTCAACATTATATATAAAGTATATAAGGCAGGTTTGTCGCAAAAACGTGTCAAGTCATAAAATGTGTCATGCATTTCTTTAGCACACGTTATTTAAATCATGCATTTTATCAATCACTCAAACCCCTTTTTCTCAACAAACATATACACTAAGTTTGAGAGGAAGTATTCGAATAGAGTATGTAGAAATATAGTCAAGCTTGGTACACCAAATTTGAGAGAGAGTATTGAAATATAGTCTTCAGAAATGAAGTGCTCAGTGAAGAGCCAAGCTGAGGTGATGAAGTGCAGAGTGAAGGGCCGAACCGAGATAACGAGGTGAAGACACTCAGTAAGATAATAAACACATACTGACAAAGCGACAGAGATAATAGTAATGAACAGAGATGCCGAGCAGATGTGCTGTGTATATGTGCCGAGTAGAACACAAGAACAACTACGACAAATCGATGTGTCAAGGCATAGAAACACTACAGGAATACTCACACTGTGCACATATACATGTATGTGCATACACTACAATTATATAAGTATATATATACTTAGATGATGATATATAATCATCAGAGCAGGATTAAATCAAATGATGTAAATATAGCCTTTAAGAAATGGACCATTGGCCTACTAGTCGTTGACCGATTGAGAAAACTTGCCTCCTTTCTCTCAAGCCTTATAAAAAGAGTACATTTGTATTTGAGTAAACCGAATAATACTTTTTATTTAGTCTACATATTTTTACTTATTATTTGTATCTCGTTTGATTAAAAATTAAAAAGGAGGTGGAGGAGAAGAAAGAAATGATCAACGTAGAGATCACACAGGGGAAAAGAAAAAAAGAAAGATCAGTGTAGAGATTAGGAAGATAGAAAAGGAATAGATCTGGACCTATTTTTAATTGCGTGAACTGGAATATATTTAATCATATAAATGGTAAAATAATTTGCTTTACTTTCTTTCTTTATTTTTTCTTACATTCTAGACATTTGTTGACCTATTGCATCCCGCAATCTAGATCATACCTCATTATTGTGATCTATAGGTAATGATAGTGGAGCAAACGATGGGAGCCGATTCAAGCAATATGTTATTGAGTCTAAATATTTCTTTAAGTTCTTAAACTCGAGTTCAAATATAATCTCAAAGTCTAACTTAAACATCTTGAAAATCGAGTCGAGTTCGAACGTAATTCAAATATATTTCAATTAAATCTTATAATCTATATATTCTATAAATTGCATGTACAAAAAAAAAAATAAAAAATACTTGATATTATTGAATCATTAGTTTATGGAGAGCAACGAACTCTTACATTGGCATCTCTTCAGGCAACTGTTAAATATGATCTAGCTATTTGGTGCAAGAAAATAGCAGGCACAAAACTGGCAGCTAATCCAAGACGGTATTTTTCTTGGCTTCCTTCGCTGGCACCTCCACGACCTACACTGATCCGCTGGCTGTGTCCACCCTCAGGTCGATTAAAATTGAATACAGATGCGGCAGTTGGTAGACAATATGCTGCAGGGGGTGCAATCTTGCGGGACCACACGGGCGCTTGTGTGGGAGCACTTTCTTTTCGCTTGCCGCCAACAACACCACTAAATGCAGAGATTCAGGCAGCTCTTTTTGGACTACTATATTTTCTTCCCCTATACCGCAACCTCACATTGGAATCAGATTGTGCTCAAATGATCTCTCGGTTGGCCAGACCTCAGATGGTTCATGGAAATTATTATCTGCAGCACCTTCATACACTCATTTATCTTCACCGGCTAGATTATCATCACATTTACCGGGAGGCTAATATGGCGGCACATTATTTGTCTCAACATGCAATGCTAGATCCGATCACACATGTTTATTCATCGCAGACTCTTCCAGCTTTAGTGAGATCCGCTATCTCACTGGATCTTTCTTCAGTCCAGTTGCGTGTTGTTTAAGCTCAAGTCTTCCATATGGATTGGCGTTCCACAACTCTCCCTGCCTGCATCCTACGGGATTCAGGCAGGCCTGGTATGTACTGTTATCTATTGGCAGATCTCTTATACTGTTTCCGAATGTTTCATCTCTGCATACTAATCATTCTTTTCCTATGGCTGTGCTCCGGCACACTGGTGGTGAGATTTTACCATCTGGCACTAGCAGACTCAGCGGCACATTGGACACCGATTCAAGTTTTCATAGCGTCGCCTTGGCAACATCTTTGCCAGGGCGACATTGGTATGTGTTCGACGACTCAGTTTGACTATATTTGGATACTGTATTTCACTGGTATAACACAACTCTGGGTTTTTTCTGAGGTATGGCATTTCCTGGATGACACAAGCTCAAGAATCGGACACCACAACATCAACGACCTCAATCGCTCGGCATCACCATTCATACCTAGCGCATGCTTGTACTCAATTGTCGATTGGCAACATATCGATGACAGCTGTATAAATATGTACGCTTTTTCCTTCGCCAGGGTTTTATCCACAAGGGTGGTTTTACCTGGCAAGGTTTTAATGCGGCATATCATATACGACTGGAGATATGTCATTATTACTTCGTTATTTCATTTATTCGTGTACTTTGACTGATGTAATAAGGTTTCCCTCCACCACAAGTGAGGCTACTTTTTAATAAAATTTGTCTTTCATAAAAAAAAATATATTTCTAGTTCGACAATACTAACAAACTAATGAAAAAAATATACGGTATGTTTAAGATTTGCTGGTTAAGTATTCGATTTGAATCGAATTTGATTTAAAACTTTATCGAGTTAAATTGTCGAGCACAAAAGTGAATCGAATTTGATCAGTTCATAAATGCTTGATTCATTTGCATCTCTGGGTAAGGCGTAGCTGAGACTTTGCTTACATACTCCATTATTGTATATTGTGGATAGAGGGCATTGCCTAGTCTAACGGTAATTATTAGCCTTCTATATTGTGGATAGAGGGCTAATTACGGTATACATTTAAAAAGATGTTCCTTGTATACTAGCCTTCTGTAATTACACAGAGCCTAGAAAAGAGTTGTGTCGTTTCACGATCTGATGTGTAACATAGGACCTAATGTCTCTAAACCTGTATTTGCCAGTATCAAAGTGGAGAAGGTCAAATAGTCGAATCTAAAGCCTAAGCTTGGATGCTTCAGTTTTGACTGCTAGAATAAAGCTCATTAGTGAGAAACAAACGGCTTAGTGAGAAGAATGTAATGACAAACCATTGCATCCTTTCTTGTTTGACGTTTTTTTCTTTTTCCTTATTTTCCCCTTTTACTTGTTTGACGTTTTTTTTTTTTTTTTTTTTTGGTTAAAATGTGAATTGTATTAACCAAGAACAAAGCATCAGGGGATGCAACCCATACATCAGACGCCTTACCAAAACGACTAACCAAGGAACAAGCTCATTGCTCCTTGCACCTAAACTGACAAAACCAAGCTAGTTACCAATACTTAAGGCCCTATACACATGTGTTTTCAATCTATGAACCACATCCCCCACACTTGTTTTGATATTTTCACATAGAAACTTGTTCCTATAATGCCATACAAAATAAACAGCTGCAGCCATAGTGATCCGGGAAGCCTTTTTTTTAATTATGCTATTTCTGAATATATATATATTTTTTATTTTTTTAAAAAAAATGGGGAGGGGAATCGAACTCGAGACCCGAGATTGGGATAAATGCTACTCAACCACTAGACCTAAAGTTTTTTCGCTTCTGAATACATATATATCTGCCGGATGGAATGTGGAAAACCGTGTGGTATGCTTTATTCTTTAACTTCTTGAAAATTTAAGAATAAGCTTTGCGAGAAGGATCCTATGTAGAGAGTTGTTAGTGTGCAAGCTGACAAAAGAAAATGTTCAAAGAAAATTAAAACCCAAAAAACCATGCAAGACATTTTCAAGGGACATGTGAGACAAAATTGATAATTTGATTTAATTATTTACATAGTTAAATATGTGGAAGACTTTTTTGCCAATTGCTATGAGGTGTACAAGTTTGCAAGTATAGAAGAAGTTAAAGCTTTATTTGATTGGAAGTATAAAGTTTAAAGGAACTTAATTATTTTTAGCTTCTGGAGTCAACAGGATGTCATGAAATTAAATATCCATCAATCAAAAAATATTGTTCATGTTGCCGTTCCCTATTCAGCAAAAAATATTTAACGGTGTCTTTGATATCGTATTCTATTTTTTATTTTTTTTTCTTTTCGTTTCTGGAGCACAGTATAGACACTTGCAAAAATCTCTATCAACATAGAAACGTTTGACATAGAATACTTCCATTGTTCAGGATTTTTCAAGATCATCAAACTGATAATAATAACAGTCCCAAAAACAAATCCAAAAAACAATTCAAGAGTCGTCGGCATGTAGGCCACACACACACACACACACACACACATATATATATATATATATATATATATAGACACACACACACAAACAAGCTAAACACAATGAACTCGTATATTAGATGCTGGAACATAAGTCATCACTTTACTATATTGTCTATTCGATAGTTAATTAGAGTAACCGGAGATAAGAGGTATAACTTGACTTGAGCTACCAAGTTAACCGATTGAATCACGCTTTAGTTTGCAAGCTCATAGAAGTAAGCCGATTGAATCACGCTTTAGTTTGCAAGCTCATAGAAATCTTTGGCTCGAATTTGTACATATACACGGTTATAACTGTTCGAGAAAATGAAAAGAAATTGAAATTGAGTCAAGTTGCAAACTGTGGTTAACAACGTATTTTGAGCTAATATTATGATTAGTTTCATTAGAGATAAGTGAAAACTAACGTTAGATAATTGTAGGTTGTTGAATCATTCGATTCCGATACCGGGTGAATGAGAAATTAATGTTCAAAGTATAAGAGAAAGTCAGCTCAGCTCAGCCCGTGCCTGATGAGCTCAGGTAGCAGACTGAGCTGCGTACCTGATGGGCTTAGGTAGCGGACTGAGCTGATGGGCTCAGGTCGTGTCTTATAAGCCAGGGAGGAGTTTGTTTTCGTTCAAACTCTCCAGGTTGTTAAGATTAGGCTAAGGTTAAAATTTGAAAAGTTGTTGAACTTTTACCGGCCGAATTGACCTGAATTTGTTATGATCTGACGGCTCAGATTGAACAGTTAGTTGATCTGACGGCTGAGGGCAGACCTGGTGCAGTTATCTAATCCAATGGTTTAGACCGACTTGGTATCTGATCCTACCGTTGAGATTGGACTGACTGTAACAGGCTGGCCTCAGAATTTCCATATAAATAGTGGCCTATCTGACCTCTGTGGCCACTCACTCAGATCCGAATTTCTTCTCCTCTTTCTGCAATCTCCTTCTGCATACTCACTCCCTTATATACATTTCTGTATCTGTATACCGAGAAGTTTCAAGACATCTTAACAGGTTCGTAGAGTTCAACGCTGCAGTGACGCTCGTCTAAACTAACCTCCGTTGTATCCTAGGAGACGGTTGCTCCTCTAGTTGGCACAGTATGCCGGAGCAATATATCTTAAGGACAGAGTCCTGGACTCACCTCGGATCTCTGCTCAGCTGAGCTGTTGAGGTTATTTCTGAGTTGAGCTCTGCTTTATGCTGAGCTCAGCTAATCGTGGGATAGCACAGCACTGTTGTTGTACAGTGTTGTCGAGCTAAGCTCTGATGATCAAAGGATAGCGTAGTACTGGTGTGTACAGTGTTGCCGAGCTGAGCTCTGCTGCGTGCTGAGCTCTGTTGTTTTGTAGCACTGCCGTGCTGAGCTCTGCTCGACTGAAGCGGCTGAGAGCATAATTGTCGTTTGTTGTGCTGAGGTGCCGAGGTTGGTAGGTCGGTGATCATTCATGGTATTTGTACAAGTTTGTGTTTCAAGAATATGTAAATATTATGTTTTCAAGTGAAGAAAATATCATGGTATATGTACTCCTATATACACACGTCCAAAATAGAAGTGGACTTATATGTATAACTAAAATAAAAGGGACACATATATGTAATATAAATACAAGTTGATGAAAAATAATAGTATACATATACGTACATATACAGATACGGGCAGTGTATGTATTTTGGAGATGCCATAACTTTATTATATATGTGGAACATTTATATGTATAATATATAAAGTAAATAACATAAATATTCATTTATATGTATATGAGGCTACAAGAGATCTTTTTATAGCAAAAATAGTTTTAACTAGTATTAATAGTATGTAATTGTACAATTTTCAAAAATCTATATATATAAATGTACACATATGCAAAAAAAATGGCCAGGATATATATACATATATATATACATTTATAAAAACAGTTTTACCATATTTATTGAAAAATCATGGTTATATGGTATAAAATTTGTATATGTATATAGTATATACACTATATGGGCATAAGGCCTTATTTGGTGAAAATGGCCTAAAAATACTTTAAGGTTACATATATATAGTATATAAGTTGAGTTATGAAAAATGGTTATTTCAAATGTTATAGATATATATATTTGAAGTATATAAAAATTTATACAAGTATATATATACACATGTTATATTCAGCTATTAGGCCTTTTATTTGATGATAATGGATTAAATATACTTTATGAATACATATATGTATAGTATATAAGTTAAGATATGAAAAAGGGTTATTTCAAGTGTTATAAAAATATATATGTAAAATTGTATAAAAATTTATACAAGTATATATACATAAATATATATTTCGGCCATTAGGCCTTTTAAGATTAAAGTGGTTTTTATACATTGTATACGTCAACATGTGTGCTCTATATGTTAAGTTATGAAAATTGCTAAGTTTGTATTCTATGTAACATGTCATAAAAAGGAATAAAATATATGTAGGCAATAGGTACATATATAAGTACACGGCCACAAGGCATTTCATAATATATATATATATATATATATATATATAGGCAATAGGTACATATATAAGTACACGGCCACAAGGCATTTCATAATATATATATATATATATATATATATATATGACTTTACCGGCGGCTTGTAGAGAAAAAGGGGTTTGAATGATTACAAAATGCATGATTTAAATAAACGTGTATTAAAAAAATGCATGGCATATTTCATGACATGACATGTTGCATAAAACTTGCCTTATATAGTTCATATATAATGTTGTCGTACTAACGAGCCATGAATCTTTAAAGTTACATCAAATGGCAAGCATTTGTTGTGTTTGAACTATTTTCAGGTGTCATCATTAATGAACTAAATTATTTCATTAAGTGAAGTACTTAGTTAAATAAACTAAGTAGTTCATTAAAGGAAACCATATTTGGAAAAGACACAAAGGCAACAAGTTGAAGAAATGAAAGTTCTCCACTCCGTTATATCACACGTTTTTCAATATATATATATATATATATATATATATATATATATATATATATATTCAGATTTTTTTAAAAGGCACATTCACAATATGTTCCAACGTACTACCGACAAGTTATATATTTTACGTACGTACGTTAACGTCACACCACTATATTTACTCATATTTATGAGTATATTCAGGTCTTATATCATATGATATAAGTCATGGTGATGACAAAATTATTACGACACGTTAAAAGGTTCTAAACCAAAAATTGTCGTATCGGGCGAATATCGAAACTTCACCAACGTGTCACGTACTTATCATATATAGATGGACAGCCCCTACACTTCAAAAATGGCCACAAATTTCGTGGCTTACATGGTATGTACAACCATAAAATCATTCCATGTTGGCACACACAAATCACCCATAATTAAGGCCAAATTGTGGAGATTCCAAATTAAATTTTGTCACGTGTTGGGCGCCACTTTAGATCATCCTAAGTGCTGAATATTAAAGTTTAATTTATGTATATTATGTGTAACATAATATATATAACATGTGCAAAAAGTTGGAATTTAATTTGAGAAAAATCGGGTAATCGATAAACGTCGAAAATTCGGTTTTCTACGTACACGACACATGGAACATTTTTGGCATGGCATATAATATGTATCCAGACACTTTTTACATACTTAATACATTCTAAAGTGTTTTAGAAAAATAAATTAAGGGCTGATTGGAATATACCATGTGTGTATAATTATATGTGCACTATTTTACAAAGTTTGCAAAAATAAAATTCAGTACATGACAACTATCATACACGCCTAGCTCAGCATTATTGGAGCATATGTGGAGCTTTGTTGGCATCTTGATTGGTCAATAATAAAGCATATAATGTTGGTGACATAAAGAAAGGAGCTATACAAGGTAACATTTCAAACTTTGTCACATTTGTGACACATGCTGAAAATTCAGCATGTGTTGTCTTGAGCTGGCCGATTTTTATACTAAGTAATGCCATATTTTACTCTCTTGAATCATGTGGATTAATTGGAAGATGTTATGGCAATGTTTTGAATATTTTATTGAATATTTTATGGATTAAATATTTCAGCATGTGTGTGAATGTATGTTGGCCGAATTCATGGCCTTATTGGTGACTAATTTTTATTCCAAATTTAGTGAAAATATTATGTACTAAATGATGATTGATTTCTTATTTATTTTCAAGGAATAAATCAAATACAAACTTGACAATAATTTAAATTAAGAGAGAATGTCACATGCTGAAATTTCAGCATGCACATGGCCGAAATTTTAATGGAAATTTGGAGTTAGTTGTATTACTAATTATGTGGGATGATTATGTGACTTATGGAAATAATTTTATGGCTAATTGGCACATGCTTTTTGAGGTTTATTTTTAGATTTATCTAGTCATCAAATGATGACAACTTCCATCAAATCAATAAGTGCCAAGTAAGCAAGAGCTTAATGATCATCCAATGAGAAGTTGACAAGTAAGCAAGGAAATGTCACAATGATGCAATATACTCTTCCAAGGACTTAGAAGATAATTTTCAAGAGGAAGAGGAGGGCTATAGGGGGCGGCCATCATTGATAAAAGGAAAGAAGAGAGCAAGACAAAAACAAAACAAGTCTTACAAGCTTAAGAGATTAAAAACGTTTTCCTCTCTTCTTCTACACTCTCTTTCTTTCTTCTCTCTAAAAGCCTATTGTACTCATATTCATACATTTGAATAGGCTTTATATAGACCACCACATACTCTCTTTATTTTTGTAAAAGATTGATCAAGGTGATCAATCTTGCACTTGCAAGGTGGTGGTGTTCGTGATCGTTGTATTCACATACAAGGTTTGTAAAGGGTTGGAGTTGGTGTGTAACTCCATCAACCCTGTGTGGTAAGGTGTTCTTTGTGTTTTGTGATTAGTGCTAACCGAGGAAGGTGTCCTCGAAGACTGGAGTAGGTTGTTTTAACCCAACCAGTATAAAATTCCTGGTGTTATTTACTTTCAGCACTTACTTTCAATTTCAGGACTATGTATCGTTTTTCATCACGTTATTAAAAATAGTAAAATAATTTCAAAAATCACAAAACTTTTCAGAATAAAAACGGAGTCTTTGTCTAAAGAAATGCGTCGAGAAAGGGCCACGCTCCTTTGAGACCCCGAAAAATGTACCAATTCCTTTATAGCCACACGTCTTAAGGTTAATTTGGCGCAAGTTTCAACCCTTTTAGACAAGGATAAGTCATTCAAACATCTAAACTTCTGAGACAAGTGCAGTCTGATTTTCAGGCTTGCAAAGGTTTGAGACTTTGAACGTATTTGACTATCTTCCCAAAACAATTTTCAAAACTATTTTAACTCAATTAAATAAAACTAATAAAGGGTTAGCCATTAAAGTTTCAGAGCATTTAAAGTTACGGATAAATAGGAATTAATTTTTCAATTCAGACTACCGTTTCTGGCAGATTTGCGTAATCTGACCACCAATGATTTTTCAAGGGGTTAGAGGTTGAATTATAATCTGAAATTTTTAGGAGATACTCATAACATCTGAGACTAAGTTCTCTCCAAATTTTTGAAGACCTGAAACCTAGTTTTCAAAACGTTTCAAAACTGGTCCTGAAAACAAAAAATGTTTTCAAAAGTTTGGTTTTTGGTTTAAAAACAATTTTAAAAACCACATTTTTCTGCACCCACTATTTAACCCCCCCTCTCTAGTGGTGCCTTGCAGATCCTACACGACTGACGTTGAAAACCTAAACCATGGCTCCAGCGACTAACGGGGGCACCGACTGCCATCACTTTGTTTTCTAATTCTTTCAATTACATTGCAGTATTCGATTTTTGTTTCTGGTCGTGGTCTCTATTTTCGTCGCTCTCAGTCCAGCGATCAACAACTTTATCCCATTGAATCCGTGCCGCAAACCGCTGCTTCATTGAAGAAACCTACTTTCGCCGATGTGGTGGCATCGAAGATTATCCTGCCACTACCAGTTCTCATGCTGTCAACAGGTTCAAAGGCTTATCATCCATTACTTTCTCTGAGGATGAGGTACAGCGATTTTCTGTCCCCTATCAATATTCTTTAATTGGTTTGTTTTGGAATGGTCGTCCGACAATGAAGCAATTGATTTCCTGCTTTGAACGTATTGGCTTCAAGCTGACGCCGAAACTCGGCCTTTTGGATGAACATCATATTCTTATTACCTTTACAAATCAAGATGATTACCAACGCTGTTTTTTACTTAGATCATGGACTATGAATGGTTTTCATATGAGAGTAACAAAGTGGACTCCTGTATTTGATCCGAAATATGATAATCCTATCGTCCCAATATGGATTTTATCCGTGGATTACCGCTGTTTTTACACAATAAGACAGCCTTTTGGGATGTGGCTCATATGATTGGAACCCCTCTTCGAATGGATTCCGCCACAATACAAGGTCTTCGTCCTTCGGTGGTACGATTGTGTGTTGAGGTTGATGTCTCTAAAGTTCTTCCTGCCAAGCTTCATATTCAAGGAGGTGCTTATGAATTTTATCATACGGTGGAATATGAGGATGTCCCTCCATTTTGCACTAACTGTCGCATATTAGGACATGATCAGAAAACTTGTGGGCAGCAGCCTTCAAACCTTCCACAATTCCAGTTGCTAGTCATCCAGCGGGACATCGGGTGGAGGCACAAAAGCGGTGGACACCGAAGAAAGCTGTTGTCCAGCCACAGCCTTTGAGTCTCTTATCGCAGGCTATTCCTTCACAAATACCAATTCTCCCAGTGCTAGTAGATATGGCTTCACAACTCATACTTGAATGTTCACTCCCTCATGACACACCAGGTGCAGAGCCATTCCTGGATTCACAGCTCCCAGCACCTCAGTCACAGCAGCCTCTTTTAATTTCTGATACACAGGATATCTCTAAATTGGGCAGCCCTCATGAGAATCAACTGGAGCACACTCCGGCAGGCTCAATGGATGGTTTGACATATTAGGCAAAGACTTATATATCTTCTATTGTGGATTCTCCTGCAAATACTCCGACAACAGCTAGTGGAGAAACCGCCCATGTTGAGACGGCGGAACTGGAATCAGCTGGGTTCGAGGGACGCAACACGCCTATTTCTACTGATTTTCCGACTAGTAGTTTGGAGATGGACTTATTGCATGCTGAGTACCCTACATGTTTGCAGAGTACACCTATAACTTTACTGATATCATTAGTCCGGGAAGATTATATGAAGCCGGACCAGTTCATCCTAACTGTCGAAATGCATGGAACCAGGATCATGTGTGCGATGATTATTGCTATAATATGCTTGGTGTCACTAAAGGGGATATTATGGACTCAACTTTGTAGGATATGCCAGAAACTGAAGGCGCGGAAGCAGACACAACTTCACAAAGGGAAATGGAAATTGATTTGGAAGTCCAGCATGATGAAGGTTTTATACCGTATAAGTCTAAGACAGCTCGCAAGCAGCGGCATGCAAAAAATGATATATCTCTTCCGCCTCCTTCACAAGTCGAAACCCGCGGTAAAGGAAAAATACTACCCCAAACTAGGTTTTCTTAGATTGGTACTTCGTTCTTCTATTGTAATGCTAGGTTAGTTTTTCCTACGCCGTAAGTGGGGATCATCAATAAAATAAAGAAAGAAGGCTCTGTCTTCGTTATAAAAAATATATATGACTTTACCAGATGTTATGTATATACGATTGCGCTGATTGTACTGGTCTGATCAGTCTGACCTTAATTCAGCTCGACTTGAAGGCTGATAGCATACGGCCACTGTTCTGAAGTGTTGTTCAATTCAGGTCGGTAGGTCGGCTGTCTGTTCAGGACGCAAACCCGATTGTGCTATCTATGTTGTCTTGACTCTGCAGATCAGTCTAGCCTACCCTGAGCTCGGAAGGTCGGCCATTATTGCACAGAAGTCAATTTTGTCTGACTTGAATTATTTCCAACAATTCTTAAGAGGTATTCGGTTGATTTTGTACTAATTCTCGCTTGTTTCTAGCATCTTAACATAAACTAAATGGAGAACGCAAGCTCTAGCTCGGTTCAAGGCGCAGACATACACAGCGCTGCTCCGATGGCACCGAATGCTGGGTGCCAGTGCATGCTCCTCCTGCATAGGGTCCTGCAGTGGCCCAAGTGGAGAAACCTGAGAAGTTTAGTGAGAGCTTCTTCAAGCGCTGGCAGCATAAGATGTTGTTCTTCTTGACTACCGTTGTGATTAGCCTCATTCCTGACCGAGGACCCGCTTGTGGGGGGTTATAAGGAGGACCAGACCCAAAATATGGACCACAAACTCTTTGTTAAGGCATAGAAATTCAACAATTACGTTTGTCTGAGCCATATTATGGGGTGCTTGGACAACTCCTTATACGATTTTTTCTACATGTACAAAACCGCAAAGTCTTTGTGACGGGCTTTGGAAAAAAAATACCGTACGGAAGATATCGGCACTAAGAAATTTATTGTCAGCAAATTCCTAGATTTCAAGATGTCTGATTATCGCACTGTTGTTTCTCAATTTGAGGAACTTCAGATGTTGGTAGCCGAGATGGAAGAGGAGGGCATGTTGCTCAGTGAATCTTTCGTCTTGGCTGCAGTGATTGAGAAGCTACCTCTTCCGTGAAGGGAATTCAGAAGCTATCTCAAGCACATGAGAAAGGAAATGACATTGGAAGATCTGATTGTCAAACTCCACATAGAGGAAGACATCGCATATCTGAACGAAAGCCACAGTCAAGTGCTGGTCAGGCTAAGGTCCATATTGCAGAGGCCAAGAAAAAGAAGGGCCAACTCGGGGGTGAACAAGAAAGGCAAGCAGATCGCCAAGAAGTTACCAAAAAATGCTATAACTGTGGCATTCAGAGGCATGTCAACAGTGTGCAGGACCTGTATAGCACCACTAGAAGGGGAAGGGGGTTGAATAGTGAGTGCGGAAAAATGATTTTTAGAACTTTTTAAACCCAATAACTCACATCTGAAAAACAGATTCTGTTTTCAGACTCGGTTTTTGATTAACTAGATGATTAGGTTATAAACCTCCACAAATCGTGAAATTTGGTGACAGTGTACTCTCAGATGTTATTAAAGTGTCATAAAAAATTCAAATTAATATTCAAAGTGTACCCCTTAAAGAATGTTTTCACTCAGACTTTGTCAATCTACCAGAAATTGTTCCTCAAAAATGAAAAATTTATTCCTATTTATTGACAACTCTAAATGATCTGAAAATTTTATGTAATCACCCTTAGGATGTGCAATTTAAAGGGTTGAAACAGGTTTTCAAAATTCTTTTGGTAACTATGTCAACCACATTGATGTTATCAACCTTTGAAGATCTGAGAATCAGATTGCACTATTCCCAGACCTATGAACGTTTGAGTAACTTATACTTATCCAAATTTGATGAAACTTGTCCCGAATGAAAGATAAGATGTGTGGCTATGTTTCGGCAAAATTTGGTGATTTTTGTAAAATATTTTGTATTTTTACCGTGAGTATGAATACGATGAGAAAACTTAAAATGAAAGTAAAAGTGCTGAAAGCAAATAACCCCAAGATTTTTATACACGTTCAGTCAAATAGACCTACACCAGTCTTCGAGGACACCTTCTTCGGTATTCATTAAACACAAACAACACCTTGACACAAAGATGACTGGAATAAAGCACCAAATCTACCTTTTTACAACAAACAAACAAAAACAACAACACGAACACCACTACCGAACAAATGAAGGTACAATCACATATTGATCAACCTTGTATAAAAAACGAACGTATGTGGGTGGTATAATCAAAGCCTATGTAGTATATGGAAGATAAGAATGATACTCTTGAGGCTAAGAGAAAGAGAAAAGAATAGGAGAAGAAGAGAATAGTCTTGCTTGATTTTGATAGAATATGAACTTTGGCTTGCATTGGTTTAACACTATTCCCCTTTTATATGTGAAGTGGCTGCCCCCTATAGATGAAGTCTCCCTTGAAAAATGTCTTGAATACCTTAGAAGATTGCCTTGTATAACATTGTGACACACCCTTGCTTACTTAGAGAAACATGATTGGACGAACGATGTGCCTTCACCTAGTTACGACTCCATGATAGGCCATCATTTTCCACCTTGGCACTTCATAAAATGAGCTGGATATTCATCAATAAAATCTGAAACACATGCTCAAATACCACAAGTTAAGTATCAACCAATCAAGATGTGATTGTCCCACAATTTTAGAAGAAAATTGGAGCATAATGAGGGCCTAAAATCGGCCAACAAGACATGTGCTGAAAACTTTAGCACTTTGTATGATTTTGAAATCTTTCCATGTGTGTCTTGCCCTCTTCAATGTCACCAATGACATGTGGCTTATCCTCCACCAATTAAAGTGCCAAACAAGCTCACCTAGGCTCCAAATGAGGTGTAAATGGCATGTAATCCACCTGCACCATGTGCTGAAATCTCTTTTGTAAACTTTGTCAAATAATGATACATAATCTTCACACATATGGTAAATTTCAATCAACCCTTAATTTATTTTTCTAGAATGCTCTAATATGTCTTGTATGTGTAAAAGTGTCTAGATATATGTTACATACACACCGAAACCGTCCCATGCATGTAGAGGTGTAGAAAATCGAATTTTCGACTTTCGTCGATCTCGTGATTTTTCTTCCGATTAATCTCAAGCATCTTAGACATGTAATAAATTTTCTGTCACACATAATATACATAAAATAAAGTTTGTTTTTAGCTCCAAAGCTTAGGTGACAAACAGCCATGTGCTTATAAAATTTTGAATTTGAATTTTCAACAAATCAAGCCAAATTGTGGGTGATTGATATGTGTAAACATGATATGACTTTGGGGCTGATTTTGACATGTGGTGCATGAAATTTCTCAGTATTTTAAGTGTACATATGCTGGCCATCTTTATATGGTAAGTAGTGACATGTCAGTGATTGTTCGGTAGTCACCTGATGCGACAATTTTCGGTTTATGTACTCGTGAGATGTCAGCATAATTATGGTAACAATATGACTTGTAATGTATGATATGTGACCTATATATACTCACAAATATGATACGTATATGGTGGTGTGATGTCGATGTATGTTTATGATGTGTATGACGTGTCTGTGGAATGTCGAGATAGAAACTTATAATTCGTCAATATAAAAATATGTATGGATATAATATATATAAGAGGTGTGTGTGGTTAGTGTGGATAGAGGACTTTTCATTTCAAGTTGTTGCCAAGTAGTTGCCTTCAAATATGTCTCATTAAGCTCTTCATTTAATGAACTAGTTAGTTCATCTTCTTAAGCACGTCACTTAATGAGCTAAAAATGAACTAGTTTAGTTCATTAATCATGGTACCTGAAAATAGTATAAAGACAACAAATGTTGCCATATGATGTAAGGTTTAACGCTTCATTGCACGTTAGTACGATAACAATATATATAGGCATGTAAAGCATATTTATCACATAAGCATGTCAAGTAACAATTTATGCATTTCGTAAACACGTAACATTTAAATCATGCATTTTTAAATCCCTCAAACCCCGGTTTCTCAACAATCTTCCTCTTTTGATTATTTGCAAAATAACCTCTATTCATGATTTAAATGTGATCGCCCCCCCTACAATCATGCATAAATTTTTAAATTCAAAATTTGAATTTCGTATTGTGCACCCCTTAACTTTATCTCTCTCTCTCCCTTAAATCATGTTTTTCTCTCCCCCTTTATTTGTAAATTACATCAAAAGAAAACGTGATTAGAAGCAAAAGCAATAAAGAGCAATATATACACAAAATCATGCATTTCTAGTGTGTCATGCTCATCATGTATTTCTAGTGCGTCCTTAACAATTATTGGTTCAAACCCTTTGCAAGCGTACCTTTTTGTACCCAAACTTGGGTGACCTTTCTTGGTCTTACAAAAGGTGAGAAGAAAGATGAAGAAGCAATATAATATATGTTAGGAGCATTCCTATTTCGCCTATGGCTGAAATCACCAATGTGAGTATAATGTGATTTTGGGTTTTGATATGCATTTTGGTTTGTATGAATAGTTCGTGATCTAGATGCATTAGTGTGATATGAATGTTGTATATGCATCAATGGATTTCTTTCATATCTATATGATACATGATTATACTGTGCACATGATGAAAAAGAAGGAGTGTGATGAGATATAACCGGTGGCATGCAAGTTGTCTTCTTAGACTATACAACCGTCTTAAATGCATGCGGTTGTTTAGATGAAGATAGAACAAAGTTGTAGGCTTGTTTTGTACCTTATTATCTTCAACATACCCTAATCCGGTTTTATCATTCTCATATTTTTTAGCAGAAATAAGACGATCTAACATGCAAGTTCCTGTGTCGAATTGTTTACCGTCTTTTCTAAGTATGCGTTTCTTGATTTCAAATTTGAAATCTCAGCTTTCATTTCAGTGTTCTCGGATGTCAATGAAAAAATTTCAGACTTTAATGAATTTATCATGCAAAACGACTCTTCTTTTGAATCGTATAATTGAGATACAAGATTTGTGTTATAAGATTCTAATAATTTCTTGTATTTAATTAACCGTTTATTTTCTTTTGCAAGAGCCTTTGAAAATTTATGTAACTCAAGCTATTGAACATACAAATCATGATAGGATGGTTCAGAATCAAAATCACAATCACAATTTACCTCACCATAAAAAAACTGGAGGCCTTTGGCTTGACAAACCTTCTTGCTCGGTTTCTTGGCTAGTGGATGTCATCTTACAAAGATTGTTATATCTTCTTGTAGTGAGTGTGCCGGGCTCTGATACCACTTCTAGGACCTGTATAGCACCACTAGAAAGGGAAGGGGGTTGAATAGCGAGTGCGGAAAAATTGGGTTTTTAAAGCTTTTTAAACCTAATAACTCACTTCTAAAACACAGATTCTGTTTTCAGACTCGGTTTTTTGATTAACCAGATGATCGGGTTGTAGACCCTCCACAAATCGTGAAATTTGGTCACAATGTACTTTCAGATGTTATGAATGTGTCATAAAAAAATTAAAATTCAAAGTGTATTCGCTTGAAAGAACATTTTCACTCAGACTGTGTCAATCTGCCAAAAAGTGTTCCTCAAAATGAAAATTTTATTTCTATTTATTGACAAATCTAAATGATTTGAAAATTTTATGTAATGACCCTTAAGATGTGTAATTTAAAGGTTTCAAACAGGTTTTAAAAATTCTTTTGGTAAGTATGTCAACCACGTTGATGTTCTCAACATTTGCAAATATGAGAACCAGATTGTACTAGTCTCAAAATTATGAATGTTTGAGTAACTTATCCAAATTTGATGAAACTCATCACAAATTAAAGCTAAGACATGTAACTATGTTACTACAAAATTTGGTGATTTTTGGAAAATGTTTGCTATTTTTACTATGATTATGAACATGATGCAGAAAACTGAAACTTAAAGTAAATAACCCCAAGATTTTATACTAATTCGGTCAAATCGACCTATTCCAGTCTTTGAGGACACCTTCTTCGGTATTCACTAAACACAAACAACACCTTGACACAAGGGTGTCAAGAGTTAAACACCAACTCCATCCTTTTACAACAAACAAACAAAAACAACAACACAAACACCATCACCGAACAAATGAAGGTATGATCACACCTTGATCAACCTTGTACAAAAACTGAACGTATGTGGGTGGTATAATCAAAGTCTATGTAGCATATGGAAGATAAGAATGATAGTCTTGAGGCTAAGAGCAAGAGAAAAGAACAAGAGAAGAGAGAATAGTCTTGCCTGATCTTGATAGAATATGAACTTTGGCTTGCATTGTCTTAAACACTTTGCCCCTTTTTATAGGTGAAGTGGCCGCCCCCTATAGCTGAAGTCTCCCATGAAAAATTGTCTTGAATACCTTGGAAGATTCCTTGTATAACATTGCGACACACCCTTGCTTACTTAGCAAAATATGATTGGACGAACAATGTGTCTTCGCCTAGTTGTGACTCCATGATAGGCAATCATTTTCCACCTTGGTACTTCATAAAATGAGCTGGATATTCATCAATAAAATCTGAAACGCATGCTCAAATACACACAAGTTAAGGATCAACCAATCAAGATGTGGTTGGCCCACAATTTTGGAAGAAAATTGGAGCATAATGAGGGCCTAAAATCGGCCAACAAGACATGTGCTGAAAACTTCAGCACTTATATGATTTTGAAATCTTTCCATGTGTGTCTTGTTGGACCGTGCACCTGCAATAAATACCACTAGAGAGGGGTGAATAGTGGTTAGCGGAAATTACACTACAACCCTTTGTTCAAATCCCCTTTGAAAACAGAATCTGAGACCACCTAAGATTCAGAACCCATTTTTTGAAAAATTCACAAATAATTGTATACAACTCCAAAAATTGTGAAACTTTCCATAATTGAACTTCAATGAGTTAAAAAGACTTTATCCAAAAATCAGACAAAAATAAGATCGTTTAACTCTTCAAACAAATAAAAAGATTCAGATGGTCAATCCGGACAGAATTGGACAGAATGTTGCTGATTTTGAAAATAGTGTTTCTCTTTGAATACTCACCAAAAAGGTTGATCTTTATATAAAACTCCTTAGGATGTGTAGATGAAGTTTCCAAAAGGCTCTGACCTTAAACAATTCTTGATAAATACAGAATTTAGGTTTTCTCAAAACTGGTCAGATTGGAGCCAGATTGGAGCAGTTATCTTGCAAAGACTAAAAGACTAACTTCCCTTGCTCAAATCAAGGGATTCTTGTTGCAAATGAAAGCTAACAGTCTGAAGTATAACTCCACCAAAAATGATGAATTTTGAAAGTGTTTAGCAATTTTTTCAAATTGTGAGAAGTTGTGTGAAAACAGCAGTAAAAACGGGTAGAAAACAGAAATGAAGAAACAAGACAAGAACACCAAGGATTTATCCTGGTTCGGTTAATGTGACCTACTCCAGTCCCAAGGAACACCTTTACATGGATTTCACTATCAAATGAATCACCTTACAACAAGAACCAAGCTTGATCCTTGGGTTATACACCAACCTTATTCAAGACTTGGATAATCACCTTATAAGCAATACTTAGTTGCAACTCATCTACAACCTATTGATATTGCCTTATAAGAATGGCTAATCAATCTTACAAATGAAGCTCAAGAGGCTTGTAGCTCAACAAAAACAACAAGAGCACCTTTGCTACAAAGAATGGAATAAGAACAACAACAACAAGAAGATGATAGCTAGACAATTCAACAAATGCTTGTAAGCTTCAAGTTTGTTTCATCTTCTTCACCATTGCCTCTATTTATAGTGTGATTTGAGCCTTAGAGATAAGTCTTCCAATGTGTCACAATCTTCATCATCAAGTCCAAATGTCTTCTCATCATTGGTTGGCCTTGTACACTTGGCAAAATAAGACAAAATGATTGGTCCCACCTTGGAAAATCCATGTGGCCGAAATTTAGCTCTAAAAGATGACTTGGAATTATCTTGAAAATGTGATGATAATATCACCATAACAACTCCATCATCTTCTGAATTTTTTGGTAAGACAATAGGCATGTGGGAGTAGACCATTTCAAAATTAAAATTCAGCTCCAAATATCCCAAAGTAGCCGTTGGCTACTTCATTCTTTTTCAAAAATAGTTTTGATTTTCTTTAATAAAATAAGAAAGGATAATACCACCAAATTATCCTCAACTCTAAGCACAAGAATAGGACATGTGAAGTCTTCATTTGACTTCAAAAAATCTGCTGAAAAACCTCAAGAAAACCAAGTAGCCGTTGGCTATATTTGAATTTTTACAAGTTGGCAATTTTGCCAACTAACTCCTTTTTGATTGGTCCACTTGTCTCCACCTCACAAAATGAATTACACATCATATTCAACTCTTTATACACGTTTGGAGGCTGGCACATATGTATATCTACTCAAATGTTTTAAGAAGAAATCACCAAATAGTAATTGACAAGATTATGTCAATATAGACCACCAAAATTCCAACTATTTCTTCTTGCATGTAGGGAACATTTCCACATCTTTAACACCTTTATAACCTCTGAAAAATGATGATAGATACGTTCTTATAACACATATAAGAAAGTCTTCAAGATAGAAAAAGAATGTGACATCTCAAATCGTCACATATCCAGCTATAGTCATTGATATCATCATGTGAGAGAATAGAATAATGAATCACCATATAATCTTCAAATTAATAATAAATCAGCTCCAAGATGAAGATAATAATATGCTCAAGAGATTCCTTGAGTGAAAATACCATAAATACCCTCGGGGGTGAAATGACCAAAATACGCCTGGTATATGAAAACTCCAGAAATGACCTCGACGGTATAAATACTCATGATATCACCTTTGTCATGACAAATATAATGAGAATACATCCTTGAAATATTTTCACCATGTGATGTTCCTACAAAACTCAAAATATCAATTTTGCCCTTTTCGGTAAGTTGTAGAAACTTCCAAGGCACGTTAGTCATAAGACAATTATAATCAACGATATCTCATAAGAATCACATAATAAACATATATGAAACATATATAAATGAAAAACAATCATTTCATCACTTTTTAGAAAAATTTCTAAAAACCGTAAACATTCTGTGAGACGTGGATCTATCCATGTGAGGGGCTGACGTGAGAGGCTGACGTACGTCGATCGATCCACGTGAGAGATCGACGTCTTACAGTGAGTTTGGTTCTTCTCAGTTCAACATGAATCGATCCACATGAGGGGATGATGTACATGGATCGATCCATGTGTCTCTGCCAGAGAGATCCACGTCATTTTTCTTCACTTTTTCAACATTTAATCCCTTATAACACAATATGTGACATTTCTAAGTATTCACCACTTAAAATCATGACTATGAAAATTATCCGACCATATTTCTCAACATTCTCCCCCTTTTGGATGATTTTCAAAATAACTTAACATGATTTTAATGTCATAACTCATAACCAATTGTTTAACATCCTAAATCTTACCATTTGTTTTCAAACTTTGTTTTCAACAAAATTTTAAATAGTTATGCTCCCCCTCAACTTATACTCTCCCCCTTAACCTATACTCAACTTATACCAACTGAAACTTATCATACCAAATCATGACTTACCAACTAAAATCATGTTCTTATTCTATCTCCCCCTTTATTTTGCAAATCATGCAAAAGATAGAACTATACAATGGTGTCGTAAGTCATAATACCTAACTTGGCTCGTAAGTTTTCAAACGTGGCTTGATTAAGGGGTTTGTAAAGATATTAGCGATTTGGTGATCAGTTCTTATATGGTTTATGACTATATCCTCATTTTGAACATGATCGCGAAGAAAGTGGTATCGCACCTCAATGTGTTTGGCCTTAGAATGAAGTACAGGATTCTGAGAAAGATTGATCGCACTTGTGCTATCGCAGAAAATTGGAATCTTTTTCAATTTAATGCCAAAATCACTAAGTTGCTGTTTAAGCCAAAGTATTTGGGTAGTACATAAACTTAAAGCAATATACTCGGCTTCAGTGGTAGAAAGAGCTACACTAGCTTGCTTTTTAGAAAACCAAGAGATCAAGTTGGTTCCTATGAAATGACATGTACCGCTAGTGGATTTTCTATCTAATTTGCAACCGCCATAATCAGCATCACTATATGCGTGTAACTCCAACTTAGCGTTTCTATCATACCACAGTCCTAAGTGAGGTGTATGCTTAAGATATCTAAAGATCTTTTTCACTGCATTGTAATGTGATACCTTAGGACAAGATTGAAACCTAGCACACATACACACGCTAAACATGATGTCAGGTATTAATACAGTTAAGTATAACAGTGATCCAATCATAGACCTATAGAGTATGTCATCAAAAGGTTTACCATTTTCATCCTTATCAAGTTTGGTGCTAACACTCATGGGTGTAGTTGTAGGTTTCAACTCTTCAAAGCCAAACTTCTTAATCATATCATTGACATACTTAAGTTGGCTAATATGAATTCCTTGAGAGGTTTGTTTGACTTGAAGGCCTAAGAAGTAGTTCAATTCTCCTATCATTGACATTTCAAATTCTGACTTCATACATTCTTCGAAGTCTTTTACTAAGGTAGGGTTAGTTGAACCAAAGATAATATCGCCTACATATATTTGAACTATTAACAAATCATTATCTTTTCTTTTTAGGAATAATGTGTTGTCTATGGTTCTCCTTTGATAATTATTTGCAATAAGAAAGTTTGCAAATCTATCATACCAAGCTCTTGGAGCTTTTTTTAAACCATATAAAGCTTTCTTAAGCTTGTACACATGGTTAGGATTCTTTGGATCTTCGGATCCAGGGGGTTGTTTGACAAACACCTCTTCTTGGATGTATCCATTTAAGAATGCACTCTTGACATCCATTTGGAAGAGTTTAATGTTACTTAGACTTGCAATCGCAGGTAATAATCTAATTGCTTCTAGTCGTGCAACGGGTGCAAAGGTTTCTTCATAATCTATACCTTCTTGTTGATTATAACCTTGTGCGACTAGCCTAGCCTTATTCCTTGTGATATTTCCTTGTTCATCCATTTTATTCCTAAAGACCCATTTAGTTGCTACTATAGACTTATCTTCAGATTTAGGTATTAGGTCCCACACGTTGTTCCTTGTGAATTGGTTCAATTCCTCATGCATAGCTTCTATCCATGATATGTCACCTAAGGCTTCCTTAACATTCTTAGGTTCTATGTGTGAGACTAAGCTATGTCCTTCAAGTTGACTTACGTTTCTACGTGTTTTAACCCCAACACTTGGATCCCCAATGATTAATTCTTTAGGGTGCCACCAATTCCTAGATTAACTAGGTTCACCCTCATCTTGTTCAAATGTTTCATTAGTGTGAACATTATCATATGTAATTGGATCATTAATTTTATTATCTTCTAAATGCAGAGTTTCTTCATTTAATTCATCTAAGGGTTCATGCATGTCTTGTTCAGGGGGAGTTGGATCTAGATGATCAATTACAGGCTCAAGTAGTACATCATCATCAAATATATTTTCAACATTTATTTCTTGTTTATGTTGATGTTTATCACTAACTTCAAAGCATGCATTTTCATTGAATTTTACATGTATGGATTCAATTATCTTTCTAGATGCAGGATTATAACACCTATATACTCTTGAGTTAGTTGAATACCCAACAAATATGCATTCAATAGACTTTTGTTCAAATTTATCTAGGTTATCCTTAGTTTTCAGGACAAAACATTTACATCCAAATACTTTAAGATAATCTATCTTAGGTTGTCTATTGTTTAGCAATTCATAAGGCGTTTTATTTAATTTCTTTCTAATAGTAAGCCTATTTATAATATATCATGCACAACTAACAGCCTCAGCCCATAAATATTTAGGTAATTTATTTTCACAAAGCATTGTCCTAGCAACTTCTTGAATTGTTCTATTTTTACGTTCAACAACTCCATTGAGTTGTGGTATTCTTGGTGGTGAGAATTCATATTTAATTCCATATAGTTCGCAAAATTTGATTACGTCTTTGTTTTTAAATTCTCCACATCTATCACTTCTAATTCTTTTGACATTTTCTTTGTAAATGTTTTCAAGTTGCTTGATAAGAGTTTCGATTGCTAATGGAGCATCGTCTTTGTGTGCTAAGAAAAATGTCCATGTGTAGCGTGAGTAATCATCTACTATGACACACACATAGTAGTGTCCACCTAGACTTCTTAAACCTACTTGGACCAAATAAGTCTAAGTGAAGCAATTCTAGTACATGACTAGTACTCACTTCATGTTTTGGTTTTAATGTTTCTTTAATGTGTTTTCCTTTAATACATGTTTCACACATTTGAAAATTATCTAAGTCTAACTTAGGCATTCCTCTAATTAAATTCTTTTTAGATAATCTCTTAATGGTTGAAATTCCTATATGGCCTAATCTTCTATGCCATAAATTCACATCTAAGTCATGTGATATTAGACACTTAACCTTAGCATCTAACATATTATCTAAGGTAAGAGTATAAATATTACCATCTCTATTTCCTTTTAAAACCGTTTCTCCTTTTTCATTTATTATATCACAAGAATTGGGAAAAAAGTGACATTATAACCACAATCTATAAGTTGAGAAATACTAAGTAAATGGTAAGAGAGATTCCTTACTAACAACACATTTCGTATTTGAAATGTGTTAGGGTCCCCGATTGTTCCTTTTCCAACAACTTTTCCTTTGTTGTTGTCACCGAATGTCACCTTTCCACCATCAATATGTTCAAGTTCCGTGAATAGTTTAGGGTTCCCCGTCATATGCCTCGAACACCCACTATCTAAAAACCATTTGGTTTTCAGATTCTTTGACTTTGCCTCCTTCTTGCATTCCTTGCGTTTTTCCTCGTTAGATACGAAGCAGACTTGAGCTTCCTCAGTTTTGGATTCTGAGTTGGATGAGTCGCTCCATGTGCTCACCTTCATTGCTCGTTTCCCTTTCCTTGCCTTAGACTCCTTTGTCTTTGTCGTTTTGTGTCTCCTTGTCCTTGGCTTGTTTATTATTGTTGTTATTATTATTATTTTTCTTCGTGGGACAATCATATGCAATATGTCCTTTTTGTCCGCATTCATAACACTTTAATTCTTTATTATACCATTTGTTTGTGTTATTTTTCCTAGGTTGGGAAGAAGAAGAAGAAGAACGTTGTCTATTTCTATTAGGACGTTTAAAAAACTTCCTAAGTTTTCTTACTATTAATATCAAGTCATCATCTAATTCAGTATCACTATTACTGTCATCATTATTTGTATGTGTTTCAGTTGTTTTGAAAGCTATAGACTTACTTGATGATTTAGATGACTCGGACTTCCGTTGGTTTAGTTTTACCTCATAGACTTTAAGAGACCCGATCAATTCATACATCTTAGTGATTGACTTTGTCTCCTCGATTGCAGTCACCTTTGGATCCCATTTAGCAAGAAGGCTTCGTAGCACCTTTTGAACCTTTTCGTTGTTCGAAAATGACTTCCCTAAAGCTTCAAGGGTATTAAAAATATTAGTAATCCTCAAATCCATAGATGTTATGGATTCTTTCGCCAACATTTTGAAAGTCTCTAATTCAGTCATAAGCATGTTTATTTTTGACTCTTTAACACCACTAGTACCTTCATGCTTTAATACAAGTGATTTCCACATGTCGTGTGCGCTTGTGCAATTTGACACATATCCTGCTTCAGAAGTTGTAAGTCCATTCAAAAGTAATTGCATAGCTTTAGCATTCATGGACATTTTCTTTTTATCTTCCGATGACCATTCACTTTTATACTTTTCAACCTCTTGTGTAACTCCACTAACTTGTACAACTTTCATTGGAATGTACGGCCCATCTTCAAATATAGACCATAAATCGATGTATATAGCCATTAAGAATAGCCTCATTCTTAGTTTCCAAAGAACAAAATTATTGCCATCAAAAAGAGGAGAGCGTTGTGTAGACATACCTTCCAACCCCACCTTTGTGAGAAACAATAGCCATTGTATGTACCTTGGATTTGAGACAAGCAGTATATAATGAATTGTTGTTTCTTGGCCTTGTATTGTTCGTATGGTGTTGAATCTTGCTTCTTTTGAATGGTGTTAACCTGGCTCTGATACCAATTGTTGGACCGTGCACCTGCAATAAACACCAATAGAGGAGGGTGAATAGTGGTTAGCGGAAATTACACTACAACCCTTTGTTAAAATCTCCTTTGAAAACAGAATCTGAGACCACCTCAGATTCAGAACCTGTTTTTGCAAAATTCACAAATAATTGTACACAACTCCAAAAATTATGAAACCTTCCAGAATTTAACTTCAATGAGTTAACAAGAATCTGTCCAAAAATCAGACAAAAATAAAATCTTTTGACCCTTCAAACAAATAAAAAGATTCAGATGGTCAATCTAGACAGAATTGGACAGAATGTTGCTGATTTTGAAAATAATGTTTCTCTTTGAATACTCAACCAAAAAGGTTGATCTTTATATAAAAACACTCCTTAGGATGTGTAGATGAAGTGTCTAAAGTTCCCTGACCTTAAACAATTCTTGATAAATATATAATTTAGGTTTTCTCAAAACTGGACAGATTGGAGCAGTTATCTTGCAAAGACTGAAAGACTAATTTTCCCTTGCTCAAATCAAGTGATTCTTGTTGCAAATGAAAGCTAACAGTATGAAGTATAACTCCACCAAAAATCACGAATTTGGAAAGTGTTTAGCTATTTTTTTAAATTGTGAGAAATTGTGTGAAAACTGCAGTAAAAACGGGTAGAAAAAAGAAATGAAGAAACAAGACAAGAACACCAAGGATTTATCCTGGTTCGGTCAATGTGACCAACTCCAGTCCCAAGGAACACCTTTCCTTGGATTTCACTATCAAATGAATCACCTTACAACAAGAGCCAAGCTTGATCCTTGGGTTATACACCAACCATATTCAAGACTTGGATAATCACCTTCTAAGCAACACTTAGTTGCAACTCCTCTACAACCTATTGATATAGCCTTATAAGAATGGCTAATCAATCTTACAAATGAAGCTCAAGAGGCTTGTAGCTCAACAAAAACAACAAGAGCACCCTTTGCTACAAAGAGTGGAACAAGAACAACAACAAGAAGAAGATGATAGCTAGACAATTCAACAAATGCTTGTAAGCTTCAAGTGTGTTTCATCTTCTTCATTATTGCCTCTATTTATAGTGTGATTTGAGTCTTAGAGATAAGACTCCCAATGTGTCACCATCTTCATCATCAAGTCCAAATGTCTTCTCATCATTGGTTGACCTTGTACACTTGGCAAAATAAGACAAAATGATTGGTCCACCTTGGAAAATCCATGTGGCCGAAATTTATCTCTAAAAGATGACTTGGAATTATCTTGAAAATGTGATGATAATATCACCATAACAACTCCATCATCTTCTGAATTTTTTGGTAAGACAATAGGCATGTGGGAGTAGACCATTTCAAAATTAAAATTCAGCTCCAAATATCCCAAAGTAGCCGTTGGCTACTTCATTCTTTTTCAAAAATAGTTTTGATTTTCTTTAATAAAATAAGAAAGGATAATACCACCAAATTATCCTCAACTCTAAGCACAAGAATAGGACATGTGAAGTCTTCATTTGACTTCAAAAAATCTGCTGAAAAACCTCAAGAAAACCAAGTAGCCGTTTGGCTATATTTGAATTTTTACAAGTTGGCAATTTTGCCAACTACCTCCTTTTTGATTGGTCCACTTGTCTCCACCTCACAAAATGAATTACACATCATATTCAACTCTTTATACACGTTTGGAGGCTGGCACATATGTATATCTACTCAAATGTTTTAAGAAGAAATCACCAAATAGTAATTGACAAGATTATGTCAATATAGACCACCAAAATTCCAACTATTTCTTCTTGCATGTAGGGAACATTTCCACATCTTTAACACCTTTATAACCTCTGAAAAATGATGATAGATACGTTCTTATAACACATATAAGAAAGTCTTCAAGATAGAAAAAGAATGTGACATCTCAAATCGTCACATATCCAGCTATAGTCATTGATATCATCATGTGAGAGAATAGAATAATGAATCACCATATAATCTTCAAATTAATAATAAATGAGCTCCAAGATGAAGATAATAATATGCTCAAGAGATTCCTTGAGTGAAAATACCATAAACAACCCTCGGGGGTGAAATGACCAAAATACGCCTGGTATATGAAAACTCCAGAAATGACCCCGACGGTATAAATACTCATGATATCACCTTTGTCATGACAAATATAATGAGAATACATCCTTGAAATATTTTCACCATGTGATGTTCCTACAAAACTCAAAATATCAATTTTGCCCTTTTCGGTAAGTTGTAGAAACTTCCAATGCACGTTAGTCACAAGACAATTATAATCAACGATATCTCATAAGAATCACATAATAAACATATATGAAACATATATAAATGAAAAACAATCATTTCATCACTTTTTAGAAAAATTTCTAAAAACCGTAAACATTCTGTGAGACGTGGATCTATCCATGTGAGGGGCTGACGTGAGAGTCTGACGTACGTCGATCGATCCACGTGAGAGATCGACGTCTTACAGTGAGTTTGGTTCTTCTCAGTTCAACATGAATCGATCCACATGAGGGGCTGATGTACATGGATCGATCCATGTGTCTCTGCCTGAGAGATCCACGTCATTTTTCTTCACTTTTTCAACCTTTAATCCCTTATAACACCATATGTGACATTTCTAAGTATTCACCACTTAAAATTATGACTTCAAAAATTATCCAAACATATTTCTCAACATGTCTTGCCCTCTTCAATATCACCAATCACATGTGGCTTATCCTCCACCAATTAAAGTGCCAAACAAGCTCCACCTAGGCTCCAAATGAGGTGTAAATTGCTTGTAATCTACCTGCACCATGTGCTGACATCTCTTTTGTAAACTTTGTCAAATAATCATACATAATCTTCACATATATGGTAAATTTCAAACAACGCTTATTTTATTTTTCTAGAATGATCTAATATGTCTTGGATGTGTAAAAAGTGTCTAGATACATGTTACATACACACCAAAACCGTCCCATGCATATAGAGGTATAGAAAACCGAATTTTTAACTTTCATCGATTGTGCGAATTTTCTCCGATTAATCTCGAACATCTTAAACATGTAATACATGTTATGTCTCACATAATAAACATAAAATAAAGTATGTTTTCAGCTCCAATGGCTGAGGTGATAAACGGCCATGTGCTTGAAAAATTTTGGATTTGAATTTTCAATAGATCAAGCCAAATTGTGGGTGATTGATGTTTGCAAACATGGTATGACTTTGTGACTGATTTTGACATGTGGTGCACGAAATTTCTGAGTATTTTGAGTGTATATATACTGGCCATCTTTATATGGTAAGTACGTGAAATGTCGGTGATGGTTCGGTAGTCACCCGATGCTACAATTTTCGGTTTATCTACTTGTGACATGTCAGCATAATTATGGTAACAATATGACTTGTAATGTATGATATGTGACCTATACATACTCACAAATATGATATGTATATGGTGGTGTGATGTTGACGTATGTTTATGATGTGTATGACGTGTCGGTGGAATGTCGGGATATAAACGTATAATTCATCGTTATAAAATATGTATGTATAATATATATATATATATATATATATATATATATATATATATATATAAGTGGCGTGTGTGGTTAGTGTGGAGAGAGGACTTTCCATTTCAAGTTTATTGTCAAGTAGTTGTCTTCAAATATGTCTCCTTAAACTCTTCATTTAATGAACTAGTTAGTTCATCTTTTTAAGCACTTGACTTAATGGACTGGTTTAGTTCATTAATCATGCCACATGAAAATAGTATAAAGATAATAAATGTTTGCCATATGATGTAAGCTTTAATGCTTCATGGTATGTTAGTATGACAATAATATTTATAAGCATGTAAAGCATACTTATCACATAAGCATGTCAAGTAACAATTTATGCATTTTGTAAGCATGTAACATTTAAATCATGCATTTTCAAATCACTCAAACCCCAGTTTCTCAACACAATGAGTGCCGGAAGCCCAAGAAGAAGCAGACCAAGGCAAAGGCCAACATAGTCGATGCCATGGATGATCTGAACCTCTGTGTGGTGGTTTCAGAGTGTAATGTTGTGGGGAACATGCACGAATGGTGGCTTGATACTAGGGTCACAAGACATGTCTGCTCCAACAGAGAGATGTTCACGGAGTACCAGTCCGAGAATAATGAACAGCTTTACATAGGAAACTCGGCCGCTTCGAAGATTGAAGGCGAGAGCAAAGTTGTTTTGAAGCTGGCCTCAAGGAAGCATCTGACTCTGCAGAACCTTCCAAGTAGATAGAGATAGATTAGAAAGGATTTTTGCTCCCTTTATAGATAGATCAAGGCCCTTCCTTGCTGCACGTCTCTGAAACTTGGAAGAATTTAGTACCTGGAGCTCTTCTAGTCATACATGGTTTTAGACTAGTGTTTGAGTCCAATAAAGTTATTCTTTCGAAAAATGACATGTATTTGAGGAAGTGATACTTGTCAAATAGGATGTTTAAATTGAATATTCTCACTATTGTACCCAAGAAAGATTTGGCCGCAGAGGCTAATGATATTGCTTCCTCTACTGTTTACATGCTTGAGTCTTCTTGTTTATGGCGTTTTTGTATAGGACATGTGAATTATAAGTCAATACAACGAATGATTAATCTTGACTTGTTGCCAAAATTAAGATTTGATAATGAGAAATGTCAAATATGTGTTGAAGTGAAGATGGCAAAGGCGCCATTTCCTTCAATAGAAAGGAACATTGAACCTTTGGATTTAATTCATACCAATGTATGTGATTTAAAGAGTGTGCAATTAAGAGGTGGTAAAAATTATTTCGTAACTTTTATCGATGATTGCACACGATAATGTTATGTCTATTTGCTAAATAGCAAAGATGAGGCCATTGATGCATTTAAAGACTATAAAAATGAAGTTGAGAATCAACTTAGCAAACGAATTGAAGCAATTAGTAGTAATAGAGGTGGCAAATATGATGCACTGTTTAATGAGTTCTATTCAAAATATGGCATAATTCATCTAACGACTACACCATATTCACCTCAATAGAGTAGTATTGTTGAATGCAAAAACCAAACTCTAAAAGAGATGGTGAATGCTATGTTGATAAGTTCGGGCTTGTCTCAAAACTTGTGGGGGGAACCCGTTCTCTCGGCAAACGTCATTTTGAATAGAATTCCATCCAAGCAGATGGATGAAACCTCATATGAGCTTTGGAAAGCTCAAAAGCCTAGTTACAAATACTTGAAAGTTTGGGGGTGTCTTGCGAAATTTGTTTCACTTAAACCAAGACAAGTAAAAATCGGGCCTAAAACGATTGATTGCATATTCATCGGATATGCAATGAACAGTAGTGCATATCGTTTCTTGGTGCACAAATCGGATGTTCCTGACATACATGAAAACATTGTCATGGAGTCAAGAATTGTAGTGTTCTTCAAAGGTGTCTTTCTGAGGAAAGACAAGAAACAAGAAGTAGAAACAAGAACTGGAAAGTGAATGCGTGAGGCGACTCCTCAAGGGGATGAGGAGCTTCGTCAAAGCAAGCGTGCTAGAGTGCCGACTTCGTTTGGACGGATTTTCTAACCTATATGGTAGAAAATGAGCCAAGGGCTTTTTCAGAGGCAATGTCAACTCCAAAAGCTCCTTTCTGGAAAGAGGCAATTAATAGTAAGGTAGACTCGATTCTTCAGAATCACACTTAGGAGCTGGTTGACCTTCCACCAGGAAGTAAACCACTCGAGTGCAAGTGGATTTTCAAGAAGAAAATGAAAGAGGATGTGTCTATTGAAAAGTATAAAGCCAGGTTGATAGCTAAAGGCTATCGACAAAAGGAGGGCTTTGACTTTTTTGGCACTTACTCACCGGTAACTAGAATCACTTCTATAAGGATGCTAGTTTCTATTGCTGCAGTATATAATCTAGAAATCCATCAGATGGATGTGAAGACTGCTTTTCTAAATGGTGAGTTGGATGAAGAAATCTATATGGAACAACCCGAAAGGTTTGTGGTTCCAAGACAAGAGTCGAAAGTCAGTAGACTCGTTAAGTCGTTGTACGGACTTAAGCAAGCGCCTAAACAGTGGCACTTGAAATTTGATCAAGCTATGCTAGCTAATGGTTTCAAGATCAATGAGGGTGACAAGTGTGTCTACATCAAGAACACACATAATGCATATGTGATAGTATGTCTTTATATAGATGACATGCTAATCATGGGCAATACTCGTGACATCATCTTAAATACTAAGAACATGTTGACGCGAAACTTCAATATGAAGGATATGGGAGTAGCTAACGCTATTATAGGAATTAAAATTTCTAGGATAACCGAAGGACTCGTGTTCTCACAAACTCACTATATTGAATCTCTTCTACAACATTTCAATATGCTTGATGTGAAATGCGTAAAGACTCTAGTTGAATTAAGTATACACTTAAGGGAAAAACCGAGGCGAGCCAGTAGCTCAATTGGTGTTACGACCCGAATTTTCAGATCAATGGAAATGAAATGATATAATGGAAAAGGGAACGCAAATGTGATGTCGATAAAATTTCGATGGAAGTTAAATTTTTTTAGGATTAATAAAGACATCGGCATTAAATGTCGAGGCTAAAAACGCTCGAAAAAATAACCGAATGATAAGTTATCGGATATAGCGAGACTTGACAAGACTAGATAACGAACCATTCGGACATAAGATATGATTTAAATAACTTAGTCGGTAGCAATCTAAGTCGGTAGATGTAAATCAAACCAAATAAAAATACCGGATCCGACAATTCTAATACACGCTATTATCACATTTTCTTCCACTTTACCCTAAGACAAATTCTCCCCCTCCCCAAAAACCTTAGGCCGGCCACCCTACCCCTCACACATGTCAACATCACTTTTTTCTTTCTTCTTACACACTTTCTTTCACACCTCGCATCCCACCATCCTACCCTACACCTAATACAACCAAAACTAAATTTCTCTCCCCTCTCTACTACACTCCACGGTAGAAAGCACAAAAAGGGGGCAAAATTATTTTCACTTTTCTCATCCCACTTTCTTTTCTTACACACTTTTTCTATCACCATTATTACTCTACTACCTAACATTTCACACTCATCACACAACTTTTCTTCATCTCTTTCCCCACCCCTTTTGGTCAGCCGAAAGTTTGTCAGCAAGGGGAAACTTTTCCTCTCTTCTCCTATTCTACACTCCACCTCTTCCTACATCACATCTTCTTCCATTTTCTCATCATTTACCCAACAAAAATATTTTCTCTTCTATCCTTCCTCACATATTTCGGCCGAGAGCTTCAAGAAGGGAAACCCTTTTATATATTTTTTTTCATTTCACAAACCACGCATCTTCACCTTCAACCCCATTTCTCTCTTTCCTATCTGAAAACCAAACAAGTCTTTAATCTCCTTATTCTCCATCCATGGCCGTGCATAGCAAGGAAGAATCAAAGAGAAGATTCTTCATCTCCATTTCACACTCTCCATACATCTCTCTCTTACAAGAAAATTCCATGCTCTAAATATTTCTTTCTCCTTCTTGACCGTGTGTTATACAAAGCCAAGGAAATTTTTTTTTCTTTCTCCTCTTTTTTCATCTCATCTACACATATCTAAGATCAAGCTCTAACATTTTTCTTTCAACAACACCAAGACCGAAATTCTTTGTAGTTGAAAACCAAGAGATAACAAGGTAAGAGAGAGATGTATGGAGATTTAATTTCTTTGTACCACGTTGAGTGGAATAGATAAGATTTAATTTCTATAAGACCACTACCAAGACCGAGTATAATACCACATATGACATTACTAATGAACTAACCCACATAAAGTAAAATCCTACCCACTAAAAAGGAAAAGAAAATTAAAATAAAATAGTAACCACCCTCCCAAGATTCCCTAGGTGGCCTACCCCTGGAAAAACCCCCAAAAGTTTTCAAAAAGCTTTTCTCCAGCAAAAGACATCCAAAAAGCCTCCACCCTTTACATGCATTGGACCCCTACACCAAAAAGCCTCACATCACTCTCTATTATCCTCTCCCAAGAAAAAGTACTATCACTTTCCCCCTCTCTCCTCTCATTTACGGCAGCCACAAGCAAAAGAGGAAGAAACCCATTTGCAAACTCTATTCTTTCTTCATCCATTTGCATTACACTTCAACACTCCAACAAAACACAACTCCTCCCTTCTCTCTTTCTCTAAAAATTGGCTATAGGGACAAAGGTGGAGCAAACATACTCAATTTCTCATCTCACTCCACTACATGGTGATTCCAAGCTAACATCTTTGATACTTTTATTTCACTTCATCTCTAAAGGGACCCAAAGAAGAGGAGAAGCTCTTCAAGTTCAAGCTCTAAGAACATCCAAGTCCTCACGAAACCTATAGGGGTGTGAGAGGGTGATTCCTCAACTCTCAAGTAAAGCTCCAAGCCTACAAGGAGGTTCCATTACATCTTGTTCAAACTCAAGATTCAAGAAGGCAAGTAATCTTTCTTGAATCAACCATGTCATTTGTAAAAATATATGTTATGATATGTTCCTACTCAAACGGGTCAAACAAGCTTGATTTCAACCTAAGATTCTAGATATGTGAGGAAAGTATTTTTTTTGTAGGCTTAAGACTAAGTGCCAAATGGGTACATGATATATGAATGTCTTCTTGGAATGGATGAGGGTCACTCATGTGACCATTGAGAAGATGAAGGTGAGTTCTTTTGATGGGTTTCTTCTTTGATGAACCATTAAAGTCATGTTAAGATTATTCCAAGTCAAGGAATTAAAGGCTAGAAGTTAGTGGAAAAAAATGACTTAAATGGAGGGAACTTTTTGGTGTGAAGTGGGTAGGAACCCACGGCTGAGGCTCTAGGGGGAAAAATCAACATTCCTTTTCTTCTTTTAAGAAATAGAAGGGTCAAGATTAGGTGTTGAATGATAAATGAGGAATGTGGCTTAAAGGAGTGGAACTTTTGATAAATTATGGGGGATATACCCCACGGCCCTAGCTCCAAAAATGGAGAAACACAATTCTTTTAGACAATGTAGTATACAATAAGTTGGAATGGATAATTATGTGAAGGGTGAAATTGTTTAAATATGTGTACTATATTGCTATTATGTTGACTTGTCTTATGTTAAGTTTAATAGTGTATGTGTTTACAAGGCTTTTAGGTGGAGGACTTCAATGGCAAAAGCTCTCAAGTGGGCTAAATGAGGTGTGGAATTGAATGTCCAAAAATGCATAGATTGTTTTGCGGAAAATTCTGAAAACAGGGCTGTTTCGGAGGAGGCCTCAAAACTAGCCTTCATAAGGATAAAATAGGGATTTTCCTTGATCGTACGGTTTATAGAACTAAGTTGATGATATGACTATAGGCTAGTGACCTTAGAACGTCAAACGAAACTCCGAATACCTTAAACAATCAAGAAAATTAAATGTCACGAAAACAGAATTTTTTCCGGCAATAAAGTTAGTTAAAAACCCCGTTTAAAATATCATACAAGATTTTTAAGACATTCCGTATTTTTCTACGGTGAAAAGATAATTTAAATAAGGTATTTGACAAAAGTTAACTGAAGTAAAGGAATAAAAGATGTGATTTTATAGCAAGATCTCACAGCATGTTTTCAAGCAATTTTTCGAGCATGTTTCAGAAAGAATAGTTTTCACGTAACAAACGGTTTCAACAAGACGGAAGATTCCAACAGACACAGCTTATGGTTACAGTTATGAGTTGTGTGAATACCTTGTGAGCGTAATTGGACTCATCGACGATTTTATAGTATACGTTATTTGCCGTATGTTCATCAGGCGGGCGATTCCTGAGATCACCGGACTATACATTATGCGACGTATGATCATCAGGCGAGCGATTCCTGAGATCACCAGACTATATGTTATGCGCCGTATGTTCATCAGGCGAGCGATTCCTGAGATCACCGGCCATACGAGTCACCATTAGATACATATACCTACGATGAGCGTATCAGTGCTATATGTGACTATTTGGAGAATCTTTCCAGTCACCGTTGACATTATTTCTTACGAAGAATAGCCATCATCTATTTTACAGCTTACAGTTATGTTTTACTTTACCAATTAAAATAGCTTGGCAGCAGAATCATAGGAGTTAACCTCGCGACCTCTATACTGGAGATAGGTTGGATCAGTAGTATTTCATAAAAATCGAGAGAATAAGTCGTAGCACTAGCTGAGTTTAAATGGTTAAGCGGATGTTCAATATAACTTTTTGAAGCTTTATATCCTTTTCTACGAGTTAAGTTGCCAGTACTTGCAAACCCGACAGGTAGCATTTTCTCTACTCTACACTTTATTACGATATGTTTATCTTTCGCTACCTTGCGATAGCATGTTTGATCCGCATGGAGAATTCGAGGGAGTTTAGTTGCCAGACAAATTTATTTCGTCTGACCGTTGTTATTCTATTATTTTTCAGAGGAGCGGACCTTTGAGGCCAAATATATTGCTTCAGAGATCAAGCCTTGATCATTCGAAGCTATGAGCGAGGGATGTTCTAGACATTAGACTTCCAGGCTCACTTTTGTACTGATGTATTTTGGTGATGGACAAACAGTTGGGGTGGTTTCTAGACTACATCACCTTTCAGATAATGTAGTAAGAACTTATGAATATTTTACGGATTATCATGGTAGTATGGACTCATGTAGTAAGGTATAATATCGGATGTATGAAGTAAATTTTATTAAATTTAATTTGATTCCGTTGTGCACTCCAGGCGTAGGCACTTGATATAAATGTAGTGATGACGCCTTGTACTCTACTGCGTGGGGTACGGCAGGTGAACCGTGTCGAGACCCTAGTCCCGGACGGGGTGCTACAGGTGGTATTAGAGCCGAGGCTCTAGATCCACAACGGACAACATAAAAGAAGCAACGACGTGTATTAGGATATGATCATAGAAACTAGGTTATGATTGTAGAATTCAAGCAAAGAACGTAGAATCTAAGTATATGATCTTAGACTGAGCGCGACAGCCTTAGCATTGAGCACTTAGAATTGTTTAGGAAAATGATCATACTTCAGCTTAGAACCGAGTAAATCAACTTAGGACATAATAAGTCAACTGTTTTCCTCTGAATATGCATAACCCTTAAAATTTAAACATATTCCCTAACTGCACCAATTTAACTATCTGAAATAGGATGCCATCCTAATCTGATAGGCAGACACCGTCATCTGCCCCACAGGGGTCATCATCAGAGTCAGAGCGGACACTGTCACCGCCGACACAGATTTTATCTCCGATGGCTTAGTTTTCGGGGGAGGTATTTAGGGCATTTCTCGATGCTCTACTACGAATCTGCCAGATAAATGAGCCTACACAGGCTCCACTACCATCCACCCGGTCAGGGCCTCATATGAACGGTGACTTCTATTATGGGCAGCTGGTCGCTACCAGGGTTCTCAGTTTTGATGGAGAACCAGATACCGATAAGGCGGAGAGATGGCTGGATGATGTCGAGAGGGGTTTCCAGCTAGCACGGGTTCCTGAAGAGGTAAAGGCACAGATTGTTCTGCCCTTTCTAGTGGGTTGCGCTAATAACTAGTGGATGAATTACATTCAGCCACTGCCCCGAGCAGTGACTTGGGCGCAGTCCTTGGAACAGTTCTGTGGTTTTTATCTCTCTCCAGCACTAATTATACATAGAGAAAAGGAGTTTGATACCATGATATAGGAGATCGATGAATCAGTTTCGGAGTATTTTTGGCAATTCGTCACCCTAGGTCGCTATGTTCCTAAGATAACAGGTGATGACATGCTGAAGATGGTCAGGTTTTGGTGTGGTCTAAATCCTCGAATTCAGAATTGTTTAATTGGTACACACCCAGTCAATTTTGAGAGACTACTGGATGACAGTTATAGGGTGGAGCGCATCGTTGCGGTACCAGACTGGGAGGTTAGAAACAGGAGAAATCGGTATGACATGGAGCATCGGACTGGGAGATGGGGTCTGTAACCTCAGCAGGCAGGTGGACGACCTCATTAGCAGTCATCCGATTGGGATTAGTCCCAGCAACAGTGGAGGATGGCAGCAGCGATTCTGATATGCCGACGATGTCAAAGATAGCATACCGGTGAATGCTATGTAGGAACCGATGTTTGTTTCCAATGCGGCGAGAATAGGCACACGAACAAAAACTGCCTGAGGAGAAGAAGAGATTTACTGAGAAAAGCGCAACAAGAAGGGCCCTCTAAGACCAATGCCCATCATTAGTGGTTGATGGATGCAAACAATCCTGATTCCGGATATTAAAACAGGTATGTAAGAGTTCGTAAAGTATTTTGATCATTGTTATCATGTTAAAATTTAAATGCAGTATGAGAAGTCAAAACGATCACATCATTAAATTTATTGTTCTGAATAACATCGGTAGTGAACCCTAGGCAGGTAATGTAATAGATTCTTCGGAGACTAGATTGAGCTGCAATAATGACATGGACTTAAGAAGGAATTTTAGAATTTAAGAAATGATCATAGGCGTAAGAAATGATCTTAGCCGAAAATGACAACCTTAGTATAAGAGAAATAAAACGATATTAGGCGGGTGCGAGAAACTAGAGGGTATAAGTAAGTCAGTTAAACTTTTCGACATTTATACAGGTCTCACTAAAATACTTCAATTCTATCTTCGTGTTAATAATATAGTAGTCATAAACTGTAATTTCCACAATTTTAGGTTCGGCTCTAGCTGGGAGAATATTTGGAGATACTGATAGAACTTCCTAAGCTGATTAAGATGTGATATGTAGTAGAACTATAAGCAGTAATTATAAGAATTATGATGATTAGAGTTTGGTAAATATAATGCACAAATAGTTCGCGTATGAATAAACGATGAAATTAGAAATTTTCAAAGTAGGTCAAAGATGTTAACCGCACTAGGGATGTAAATTCGTAGTGATAAGAGTACGATTATAGATAAATAGAAATAAGGATATAATTAGTCCAGCCACATCGGGAGTTAAATTATGAATTTTGAAAGACTAGATTTTAGTTGATATGATTTCATTGGATTAGGGTTAGCGGCTGAAATTTGTAAGTATAAAAGTTACTGTAACGCGCATAAATATGAGGCTGTAGAATACCTAAGCGGATTAATAGAAGGCATACGAAATGGTGAATTAAGAAAAATATTATCATAAGTTGGTGAATACTAAGCTGAATCATATGGGATTAAGAAATAACGCTAGAAATTAAGTGTTTAAACCATTAAGGGTAAAATCAATACAACCCTTAAGTTTCAAGGACGAAACTTTTTATAAGGGGGAGGAATGTTATGACCGCACCCCACGCTAGTTGATAAAGAGAATGGAAGAAATTATGAACAAAACTAAATTGCGATCGTTGTACCACGTTGAGTGGAATAGATAAGATTTAATTTCTATAAGACCACTACCAAGATAGAGTATAATACCACGTATGACATAACTAATAAACTAACCCACATAAAGTAAAATCCTACCCACTAAAAAGGAAAAGAAAATTAAAATAAAATAGTAACCACCCTCCCAAGATTCCCCAGATGGCCTACCCCTGGAAAAATCCCCAAAAGTTTTCAAAAAGCTTTTCTCCAGCAAAAGCCATCCAAAAAGTGTTCCACCCTTTACATGCATTGGACCCCTACCCCAAAAAGCCTCACATCACTCTCTATTATCCTCTCCCAAGAAAAATTATTATTACTTTCCCCCTCTCTCCTCTCATTTTCGGCAGCCACAAGCAAAAGAGGAAGAAACCCATTTGCAAACTCTATTCTTTCTTCATCCATTTGCATTACACTTCAACACTCCAACAAAACACAACTCCTCCCCTCTCTCTTTCTCTAAAAATTGGCTATAGGGACAAAGGTGGAGCAAACATACTCAATTTCTCATCTCACTCCACTACATGGTGATTCCAAGCTAACATCTTTGATACTTTTATTTCACTTCATCTCTAAAGGGACCCAAAGAAGAGGAGAAGCTCTTCAAGTTCAAGCTCTAAGAACATCCAAGTCCTCACGAAACCTATAGGGGTGTGAGAGGGTGATTCCTCAACTCTCAAGTAAAGCTCCAAGCCTACAAGGAGGTTCCATTACATCTTGTTCAAACTCAAGATTCAAGAAGGCAAGTAATCTTTCTTGAATCAACCATGTCATTTGTAAAAATATATGTTATGATATGTTCCTACTCAAACGGGTCAAACAAGCTTGATTTCAACCTAAGATTCTAGATATGTGAGGAAAGTATTTTTTTTGTAGGCTTAAGACTAAGTGCCAAATGGGTACATGTTACATGAATTTCTTCTTGGAATGGATATGAGTGTCACTCATGTGACCATTGAGAAGATGAAGTGAGTTATTTTGATGGGTTTCTTCTTTGATGAACCATTAAAGTCATGTTAAGATTATTCCAAGTCAAGGAATTAAAGGCCAGAAGTTAGTGGAAAAAAATGACTTAAATGGAGGGAACTTTTTGGTGTGAAGTGGGTAGGAAACCACGGCTGAGGCTCCAAGGAGAAAAATCGACATTCTTTTTACAAGGCTTTTAGGTGGAGGACTTCGATGGAAAAAGCTCTCAAGTGGGCTAAATGAGGTGTGGAATTGAATGTCCAAAAATGCATAGATTGTTTTGCGGAAAATTCCGAAAACAGGGCTGTTTCGGAGGAGGCCTCAAAACCGGCCTTCACAAGGATAAAATAGGGATTTTCCTTGATCGTACGCTTTATAGAACTAAGTTGATGATATGACTATAGGCTAGTTACCTTAGAACGTCAAACGAAACTCCGGATACATTAAACAATCAAGAAAATTAAATGTCGCGAAAACAGAATTTTTTCCGGCAATAAAGTTAGTTAAAACCCCCCTTTAAAATATCATACAAGATTTTTAAGACATTCCGTATTTTTCTATAGTGAAAAGATAATTTAAATAAGGTATTTGACACAAGTTAACTGAAGTAAAGGAATAAAAGATGTGATTTTATAGCACGATCTCACAACATGTTTTCAAGCGATTTTTCCAGCATGTTTCAGAAAGAATAGTTTTCACGTAACAAACCGTATCAACAGGACGGAAGATTCCAACAGACACAGCTTATGGCTACAGTTATTAGTTGTGTCAGTACCTCGTGAGCGTAATCGGACTCCTCGGCGATTTTATAGTATACGTTATTTGCCGTATGTTCATCAGGCGGGCGATTCCTGAGATCACCGGACTATACATTATGCGGCGTATGATCATCAGGCGAGCGATTCCTGAGATCACCAGACTATATGTTATGCGCCGTATGTTCATCAGGCGAGCGATTTCTGAGATCACCGGCCATACGAGTCACCATTAGATACATATACCTACGATGAGCGTATCAGCGCTATATGTGACTATTTGGAGAATCTTTCCGGTCACCGTTGACACTGTTTTTTACGAAGAATAGCCATCATCTATTTTACAGCTTACAATTATGTTTTACTTTACCAATTAAAATAGCTAGGCAGCAGAATCATAGGAGTTAACCTCGCGACCTCTATACTGGAGATAGGTTGGATCAGTAGTATATCATAAAAATCGAGAGAATAAGTCGTAGCACTAGCTGAGTTTAAATGGTTAAGTGGATGTTCAGTATAACTTTTTGAAGCTTTATATCCTTGTCTACGAGTTAAGTTATATCATGTCAGTACTTGCAAACCCGACAGGTAGCATTTTCTCTACTCTACACTTTATTACGATATGTTTACCTTTCGCTATTTCGTCACGGCCTATTTGATCCGCATGGGGAATACGAGGGAGTTTACTTGCCAGATGAATTTATTTCGTCTGACCGTTGTTATTCTATTATTTTTCAAAGGACCAGACCTTTGAGGCCGAATATATTGCTTCAGAGATCGAGCCTTGATCATTCGGAGCTATGAGCGAGGGATGTTCTAGACATTAGACTTCCAGGCTCACTTTTGCACTGATGTATTTTGGTGATGGACAAACACTTGGGCCGGTTTCTAGACTACATCACCTTTCAGATTATGTAGTAAGGACTTATGAATATTTTACGGATTATCTTGGTAGTATAGACTCATGTAGTAAGGTATAATATCGGATGTATGGAGTAAATTTTATTTAAGTTAATTTGATTCCGTTGTGCACTCCAGGCATAGGTACTTGATATATATCTAGTGATGATGCCTTGTACTCTACTATGTGGGGTACGGCGGGTGAACCGTGCCGAGACCCTAGTCACAGGCGGGGCGCTACAGTTAAACACTAACTCCACCCTTTTACAATCAAAACAACCAAACAAACCAATCACGAACACCACCACCGATCTAATGAAGGTTTGATCACACCTTGATCAACCTTTTACAAGCAATGAACGTGTATAGGTGGTATAATCAAAGCCTGTAAAATATGTGGAATATGTGAATGATAGGCTTAAGACTAAGAAGAAGAGGAAAGAAAGGAAGAAGATGAGAGTAGTCTAGCTTTTTGCACTTGTGAGAATATGAATTGTTGATTAGCCTTGTCTTGCATTATCTTGCCTTTTTTTCACTCTTTGGCCGCCCCCTAGGGTTTCTTTTCCTTATTGAAAATTGTCTTTAATGTCCTTTGAAGATTGCCTTGTATAAAAGATGACACAATCTTGCTTACTTGGTGCAACATGATTGGAAGGATGACTTGTCCTTGCCTAGTTGTCACTTGTTGATTGGGCATCATTAGTCCACCTTGGCACCTTAAATGAGCTGTAAATTCGAAAAGACTATGAAAACATGTGCTCAAATTCTAGTCAAATAATTACCATACGATCACACATTAATCCCCCTTCAATTTTGGAAGACAATTGAAGACAATCAAGGGGAAAAAATATGCCAGCTAGTAGACATGTGTTGAAATTTTCAGCATGTGTCTCTTTTGAATTTTTTCCTTATGTGATGCCCTCTTCAATGTATCAATATTATATGGTATGTCCTCCACAAATTTAAGTGTCAAATAAGCTCCACTTTGGCTCCAACATGGATGTAATAGGCGTGTGAAAAGGCTGCACATGTGCTGAAATTTTCTTTTGGCAAGCTTTGTCAAATAATGCACAATATTTACACATATATGATAAATAATAATCAGCCATATTTTGAATTTTCTAGAACACTTTAAAATGTCTTGAATGTGTAAAAGTGTCTAGATACATGTTACATCTATGCCAAAAACGTTCCATGTGTGTATGTTCATAAAAAACCAAATTTTCAACTTTCGTTGATTACGCGGATTTTTCTCTGATTAATTTCAAACTTCTTACGCATGTAATATATATTATTCCACACATAATATGCATAAAATGAAGTGCATATTCAGCTATAATGGCTGATGAAAAAGTCTCACGTGCAAAAATAAAGTTGAGTTTGAATTCTCCATAAATCTAGGCTAAATTGTAGGTGATTTGTGTGTGCCAACATGGTATGACTTTGTGGCTGGTTGTAACATGTGCGACACAAAAGTTTGAAGTATTTTTGATGTATATAGGTTGGACATCTTTATATGGCAAGTACGTGATATTTCGGTGAAGTTTCGGTAGTCACACGATACAACAATTTTCGGTTTATGACCTTTAACATGTCGTTATAATTTTGACGTCACCATGACTTATACCATATGATATAAGACCTGAATATACTCATCAATATGAGGTGTATATAGTGGTGTGACGTCAGTGTACGTTTATAACATATGTGACGTGTCGGTGGTACGTCGGAATATAAGTATATAGTGCCTTTTAAAAAAAATATGGATATATATATTAAATATACATATGGCGTGTGAATTAAAGGGGATGAGGAGACTTTCCATTCCAATTTGTTGCCATATAGCTCTCTCCAAATATATCCTCATTTAATGAACTAGTTAGGTCATTAACTTAAGCACTTCACTTAATGAACTAGTTTAGTTCATTAATTGTGACACCTGAAAATAGTACAAAGACAACAAATGTTTTCCATATGATGTAAGCTTTAACGCTTCATGGCTTGTTAGTACAGCAACAATATATATAAGCATGTAGAGCATGTTTATCATATAAGCGCGTCAAGTGTTAATTTATTGCATTTCGTAGGCACATAGCATTTAAATCATGCATTTGTAAATCACTCAAACCTTTTTTCTCAATAGTGCTGTGTCGTGGAAATCCACAAAGCAAACATGCATAGCTCGTTCCACCATGGAAGCCAAGTTTATAGCACTTGATAAGGCCAAGGAAGAAGCTGAATGGCTTTGGAATTTCCCGGAAGATGTGCCTTGCTGGCCTAAGTCAATCGCTCCTATTAGCATACACTGTGATAATCAATCAGCTATAGGACGAGTACAAAGCAGCATCTATAATGGTAAGTCTCAATACATGCGTCGGAGACACAATACCATTAAGAAGTTGATATCTAATAGCGTGATTTCTATTGATTATATAAAATCAAAGGAGAATCTTGTGGATCCACTTACAAAAGGCTTGCCTAGAGATTGGATGTCAATTTTGACAGACGGAATGGGACTAAAACCTATAATGCATGAATATTTGTAACGGTAACCCAACATTGTTGACTGGAGATCCCAAAATCTTGGTTCAATAGGACAACTAAGTTATGGAGTTCAATAAGTATGCACACATTCTGTTAAATAAAAGTGTTGTCAGCAGAGGAATGAGAGTAAGCCTCATGGCTCATATATCTTGATATATCAAGTGGGGTATGACAGAAAACTCTTGATAGGAAACACTTATGTAAGTGTGAAGTGAGGCCGCTTATGTGAGGATTTTGTAAGGCCAAAGTACTCTAATACACTTTCTAAAACCGGGTGGTTCATGGCAAAAATGGACACAATCATGAGAACCAAAAAGGTGTTAAAGGGAATGTTGTGCGAATACTATTGTCTAGGTTCACACTAAAAGCTAGTTAATTCAAGACATTAAGTTCATTATTAGCCGAGTAGATCCGATAATATTTCACTAAGAAATGTTCAAGGCCAAAATCTACCTTATCTGATGCAACATTTTCTTTTCTGACTTCTCGATAGAGTCTGCATAAACACTCTACGTTGATTCCCATTCATGTGGGGGATTGTTGGAGAAAATGGAAAGAAATTGAAATCGGTCCAAGTTGCAAACTGTTGTTAGCAACGTACTTTGAGCTAATATCATTATTAGTTTCACTAGTGCTAAGCGGAAACTAATGAATCTTTAATTATCTATGTGACAAGTATATAATTGTAGGCTTTTGAATCACTCGATTCCGATACCGAATGAATGAAAAATTAATACTCAAAATATAAGGGAAAGTCAGCTTAGCTCGGCCCGTACCTGATGAGCTCAGTAGCGGACTGAACTGCGTACCTGATGGGCTCAGGTAGCGGACTGAACTGATAGGCTCAGGTTGCGGACTGGGCTACAGGCTGAGCTGTAGGCTGCAGACTACAGGACAGGTCCTGTAGCACCGGGGCGGGTCTTATCAGCGGGGGAGTACTTTGTTTTTGTTCAAACTCTCCAAGTTGTTAAGATTAGGATAAGGTTAAATTTTAAAAAGTTGTTGGACTTTAACCAGCCGAACTGACCTGAATTTGTTATGATCTGACGGCTCGGATTGTACAGTTAGTTGATATAACGGTTGAGGACAGACCTGGTGCAGTTATCTGATCCAATGGTTTAGGCCGAGTTGGTATCTAATCCTACGGCTAAGATTGGACTGACTGTAACAGACTGACTTCAAAATTTCCATTTAAATAGTAGTCTATCTGACCTCTGTGGTCACTCACTCAGAAATCCGAAATTCTTCTCCTCTTTCTGCAATCTCCTTCTGCATACTCACTCCCTCATATACATTTCTGCATCAGTATCCTGAGAAGTTTCAGGACATCTTAACACTCATAGAGTTCAATGCTGCAGTACGGCTCGTCTGAACTGGCCTCCGTTATATCTCGTGAGACGATTGCTCCTATAATTGGACACAATATACCAGAACAATACGTCTTAAGGACAGAGTCATAGACTCACTTCGAATCTCTGCTCATCTTAGTTGTTGAGGTTATTGCCGAGCTGAGCTCTGCTTTATGCTGAGCTCAGCTGATCGGGGATACCAGAGCACTGTTGTTGTATAGTGTTGTCGAGCTGATCTCTGCTTTGTGCTGAGCTCTACTGATCGAAGGATAGCGCAGTACTGGTGTGTATAGTGTTGCCGAGCTGAGCTCCGATGCGTGCTGAGCTCTGCTGTTTGGCTGAGGACATTCGTTGTTCTGTAGCACTGCATGCTGAGCTCTGCTCGGCTGAAGCGTCTGAGAACACAACTGTAGTTTGTTGTGCTGAGGTGCCGAGATCGGTAAGTCGGTGATCAGCCCAGAAAATAAATACAATTGTGCTGACTAGACTAGTCTGGTATGTCTGATCAGTCTGACTTTAGTTCAGCTCGGCTGGAAGGTTGATAGCACAGAACCACTGTTCTGAAGTATTGTTTAGTTCAGGTCGGTTGACTGTTCAAGATGGAAACACAATTGCGCTATCTGAACTGTCTTGACGCTGCAGATCAGTCCATAAGCTCGGCAGGTCTGCCATTACTGTACAGAAGACAATTTTGTTTGACTTGAATTATTTCCAACAATAACTATTTTAATATCGTAAGCGTTCTATTTATGTTTAGTACATTCCTTTGCAAGCACATTAACACACCATATTCCTACTAGTGTGTCATCTTTGTGGGTACATATAAAGCCGAGAGGCCTCACTAAAAGCAAACTCTCTATTTTTTGGGATGAAGGTATTATTTGTCTGCCTCTTACTCTCCCCAGAGCCTAATGATAGCTTTTGTTTTCGTTGGAATATTACTGCATATAGTTGTTGTTGTAAAAAATTTTCCACTTTGTATGATATTTTTTTCATAACATGGTAATGCTTAACCCAAAAAAAGGAAAAAGTAAAGGACGTAACTGCCTGATTTCTTAACAAGTTTAGTTCATTTATTGGTTCAACTTCCACCCGGTTTTGGTTTACACTACAGAATTGTGTGTGGATCGGTATGCCGTTCTATAAGTATGGCTATTATATAAGATACATTCCTTTGATGTCTTGATATTCGGGTAATACAAATTTGTATTTCAGAAAAAAAAAATAGAGCACATGAAATAGCCCACAGCTATTAACATTTCAGTTTTCAATTAAGTAAGGGAGGTTTTAGATGGAAAATATATAAAGCCTGCTTTTTAGGCAAACCTTATGATCGTTAATAATCAATTATCAGTTACTTATAATTACTAAACGATTATTATTCTGTTTCTTAATAATCCCTCAATAGTACATGTTTTTATTATTATGCTATCTATGCAGGTTTACCTAGAACCGGGGGTTTCATTAGAAGCAAACTCTCTGTCTCTTGAGATGAAGGTATTGTTTGTCTGACTCTCACCCTCCCCAAACCCTAACAATAGTTTTTGTTGTCGTTGAGATATACTAGGTATGATTGTTGTTGTATTCTGTTTCTTAACCCTTGTTTTGTTTATGACTGTGCAAGCTTTCAATGCATTGTTTCATCTTAAATATTTACAGAAAAATAAATTTTGCGTAAAATAGGACGCTATTTATTGAAACTAATTTTATTGTGTTGAAGAGTACATTATGATAATTAAAATAAGTATCTTATTCAATGTTTTAAATGAGTATCTTAAAAATATGGCCCTCATTTGATACTTGTACGTCAGGAATTATGGGAATATATGGGGGTATATTCGTTTTTTTGCCTTGGGATATTTTTATTTGGAGGAAGCTCCTTTATTTCCACATTGCCTTGGGTTTTCTCTCTCTTTGTTGTTAGGGAGGTGCAGAAACTATGGCTGTTTCTTTGTCTTGCTGAAGGGATAGGCACGAAGAATATAGGAGGTGGGGATTACAGCAGATTTTCTTTGAAGAATTTTGTAAAACAATCTCTGAATATTCAGAATTCCTAATTATCCATTGCTATCATTTCTCTATCTTCTTCATCTTTCCTCTTTATTTTACTCATTTGGGCTTTGAATTCATGTGCAGTCTTAACATTTTGTATCAGAGCCATCAATCCTTGGAGCTGATGGCGGAAAATACAAGATCAAGGGCTTTGGAGGAGTCTGTTCGTTCGTTTAACCAAGAGCTCCGAGAGTTGCATCACTCAGTGGATGCAAGATTTGCTGAGGTTTCCAGCAAATATGATGGAGTACGGCACCAACTCATCCAGATTACCACTGATAATCAAAAATTGTTGAAGATGATTGAAAGTCTAGTTAAAGGGAAAGATGCTGAGTCCTTTCCACGTGAACAGCAGCCAGAATCTTCGCATCATATCCCTGTGGCCCCAGTTATGGAGACGGATCAACATGCATGCAACTCAAAAACAAGAGTGGATCAGCTGACAAAAGTTCCTCGAATGGATTTCCCAGAGTTCGTAGGGGAGGATCCAACGGACTGGGTAAGCTGTTGTAATACCTATTTTGGGTTACAGGATGTGTTTGATGATGTGGTTAAGGTTAAAATCACAAGATTGTACCTCCGAGGAGATGTTGCGATTTGGTATTCAAGTTGGAAGATATGTAAGGCTGAGGTGGGGTGGGAGCCTTTTTGTTCAGAGATTACGCAACGGTTTACAGGGAAAAGCAAACTGGATGTTATGGAGGAATTTCATAATCTCAGGAAGACAAGGATGGTTGACTCTTATGAAACTCAGTTTGAAAAATTGTGTGCCCTGGGTACATGGGATGAATCCCAATTTCGATGAAGAATACTTTATGCAGGGATTTGTTACTGGTCTGAAGGACGAAGTTAAAATTATGGTCAAACACTCAGAACCAACAACTTTGAATCAGGCTCTCAAATTGGCTAGGGCCCAAGAGTCGTTGTTGTGTACTAAACCCAAGCCAGCCCCTAAGTACAACCCAGGGGAGTCCAGATTTTCTCCTATTTCTCTCAAGGCAGACTCAAAATGGCATAACCCTTATAAGTCTATTAGTGCCAGTGAATTGCAGGAGAAGAGAGCTAAGGGTCTATGTTTCAAATACGGTGACAAGTATTTCCCAGGTCACCAATGCAGGAATAAGCACCTTAATTTTATAGTAGTGGACGATGAGGTAGAAGAACCACCTGATCCTGGAGAGGCAACGCAGGAAGGAGATAAGGTTCAACTATCAGTTAATACCATGTTTAGGCAGATAACCCCAAGTACTATTAAGATCCAGGGGTTGATTAAGAGAACCCATGTCACTGTGCTAGTAGATAGTGGGAGCACTCATACTTTTATTGATGCTCATTTGGCCAGTTCCCTTAATTGTATCATTGAGCCTACTAACCCGTTGATTGTTACAGTGGCAGATGGAGGTAGAATGGTTAGCAACGCAAAGTGCCCCAATCTGCCTTGGGTTATGCAGGGACACAGATTTTCACATGATGTTAGGCTATTACGATTGGGAGGCTGTGATATGGTGTATGGGGTGGATTGGATGCGATCTTATAGCCTCATGATGTTTGATTTTCAGAAGATGGAAGTAACTTTCAAGAAGAATGGAGAATCTGTGTCACTACGAAGTCAGGATCATCCAGTTCAACTAAAGATAATTACAGGCAAGAGCATCAAGGGTTGGTTCAAAAGGGGAGCTTTGGGATTGTTTGGACAGTTGACTATAATGGGTCTAACAGATAAAGAAGAGGACATCCCTTGTATGCTACTTCCCTTGCTGAGCGAATTTGAGGAAGTGTTTAAAGCACCTTCTCAGTTGCCACCAGCTAGGAAGATTCAACATGCTATTAACTTAAAGAAAGCAGTAGCTCCATTCAAGTCCAAATCATATAGATATCCGTATGATCAAAAGGCTGAGATTGAGTCATTAGTGGAACAATTGCTTGACCAAGGGATCATTCAACCTAGTGAGAGCCCCTTTGCACCACCTGTCTTGTTAGTAAGGAAAAAGGACGGATCGTGGAGAATGTGTATTGACTACAGAAGGTTGAATGATGCAACCATCAAGGACATCTTCCCTATACCAATTATTGATGCTTTGTTAGATGAACTGGGAAAAGCTAGAGTGTTTTCCAAGATTGATTTGAGATTAGGCTTCCATCAAATTTTACTAAAAGCAGAAGATATTCATAAGACGGCTTTTGTGACTCACAACGGACTGTATGAGTTCAAAGTAATGCCTTTTGGCCTCACCAATGCACCTGCCACTTTCCAAAGGCTATGAATGATTTATTGCGTCCCTATTTAAGGAGGTTTGTGTTGGTATTTTTTGATGACATTCTAGTTTACAGCCCTGATATGGATACTCATGTGCAGCATCTAAAGGCAGTACTTACACTGCTAATGGATAATCAATATTATGCTAAGAAGAGTAAGTGTTCTTTCGGACAAACTCAGGTGGAGTATTTGGGACATTTGATTCAGGAAGGTAGATTATTTGCAGACCCTAAAAATATTGAGAGTATTCAGAAGTGGTCTTGCCCCTCTAGTATAACTGAGTTGAGAGCATTTTTGGGGCTTACTGGATTCTACAGGAGGTTCATCAAAGATTATGGCCTTATTACAAGACTCTTACATGATCTGCTTAAGAAAAATGCTTTTGAGTGGAATGATGCTGCAACTGGTGCTTTTGAGACACTGAAGGGAGTAATGTGTGGTGCATTAGTTTTGGAGTTGTTTGATTTCTCCAAGACATTTGTAGTGGAAACTGATGCAAGTGGTAGAGGAGTAGGGGCAGTTTTACATCAACAGGGACAACCAATATCCTTCCTCAGTAGAGCCTTCAAACCTGCGGAGTTGGGGCTATCAATTTATGAGAAGGAGTTGACAGCAGTAATTTTGGCAGTGACTAAGTGGAGGCACATTACTTGTTGGGAAGACCTTTTATCATCAAGACTGATCAGTAGAGCTTAAAATTCTTATTGGAAAAGAAGGCAACAACATCCTTGCAGCAGAAGGGACTTACTAAACTTTTGGGTTTGGAGTTTACCATTGAGTATAAAAAAGGTAAAGAAAATGTGGTGGCAGACGCCCTATCAAGACACCCTACTGTTCTATTAGCTATATCTACCATAATTCCTGATTGGATTATAAATATTCAAGCCAGTTACCAGAGTGATTCATGGGCTAAGGATAGAATCCAACAAATGATGATCAACCCAACTGCCTTTCAAGACTGGAGTTTGCACTAAGGAGTATTGAAATTCAAAGGAAGGATCTATGTAGGGATGACTGGGGAGCTTAGGCTCAGATTAATTGAGCAGTTACATGATGGCACTATTGGAGGTCATTCAGTAGAAAGGGCTTGTTACCAAAGAATAAGATAATTATTTTACTGGCCTGGGATGCAGAGGGAGGTCAAACACTATATACAGAGGTGTTTACTCTGCCAGCAGTGTAAAAGTGAACATACGAAGCAACTGGCCCTCCTTCAACCACTGGCTGTTCCTGATCGAGCCTGGAAGCTGATCTCTACGGATTTCATTGAGGGACTTCCTAATTCGAAAGGTAAAGCTGATGTTATGGTAATGGTTGATACTTTCACTAAGTTTGCTCATTTCATTGCTATTACTCATGAGTACACAGCAGTATCTGTGGCTACGCTGTTCATGGAAAACATATATAAACTTCATGGGTTACCAGAGACTATTATAAGTGATAAGGACCATGTGTTTACTAGTGCATTCTGGCGAAATCTTATGAAGCTGGTGGGGATTCAATTGGCGATGAGCTCTGCATATCAACCTCAAACAGACGGTCAAACTGAGAGGGTGAATCAATGTCTTGAGATGTACCTGAGGTGTATGACTCATAGACATCCTAGAAAATGGGCAGATTTGTTGTCTTTAGCTGAATTTTGGCATAATACCAATTATCATACGGCCATTGGGATGTCTCCCTTCCAAGCTTTGTATGGGTACAAACCTACTATGTTTCTGCTGGGGCAATTGGGAGGAGAAGACGGGGTGGATTTGAAATTTTTTTTTAGAAGAAAGGCAAACCATGGTACAAGACTTGAAACTGCAGTTGGAAGAGTCTAAGAATAGAATGAAGCATCAAGCAGATAGGAGTAGACGGGAAGTAGAATATCAAGTGGATTCTTGGGTGTTACTCAGGTTGCAACCTTACAGACAATCATCCTTGGCTCATAGAAAGAACCTCAAACTTTCTACTAAATACTTCGGTCCTTATCAAATTGAGTCGAAAGTTAACCCAGTTGCATATAAGCTTAAGCTACCAATTGAATCAAGAATTCATCCGGTGGTACATGTTTCTATGATTAAGCCGTTCAGAGGAGCAGAGGAGAAGGTTCTGCCAGATCTTTCTCCCGTAGATGCATATGGACATGTTATCTTAGAACCAGAAGCAGCTGTTGAAGTTCAATTGTAATTGGAGCATTCAAGGCCAATTAAGCAGTATTTGATTAAGTGGAGTTCCTTGCCTTTGACTGAAGCGACTTGGGAGAATTCTGATTATCTTGAAGCTATGTTTCCAGCTGTTGCATACTTGCGGACAAGTTTTTTTTGGGGGGGATAATGTCAGGAATTATGGGAATATGTGGGGGTATATTCGTCTTTTTGCCTTAGGATATTTTATTTGGAGGAAACTCCTTTATTTCCACGTTGCCTTGGATTTTCTCTCTCGTTGTTGTTAGAGAGGTGCAGAAACCATGGCTGTTTCTTTGTCTTACTGAAAAGGTAGGCACGAAGAATATAGGAGGTGGAGATTACAGTAGATTTTCTTTGAAGAATTTTGTAAAACAATCTCTGAATATTCAGAATTCCTAATTTTGTAAAACAATCTCTGAATATTCAGAATTCCTAATTATCCACTGCTATCATTTATCTATTTTCTTCATCTTTCATCTTTATTTTACTCATTTGGCCTTTGAATTCATCTACAGTCTTAACATTGTACTTCTTGTTTGTTTTAATATCGAAATTGAGCCAAGTATTTCAACCACTACTCAATTTTATTTCATCATTACTTTTATGTCCAAAAGAAGGTTCCAACGAAAATTTGAGTTCAGTTACGTTAAAGTAAAGTAAGGAAAATAAGTAATTGTGATTGGATAGTTTTTTCCTCTTTAATTTGATAGTTCTGATAATGTTTCAATATTAATTATCCAGAATAAATTAAATAACTCTTTTTTTTCTCTGGCTTTTCCTTTAGTTAACATTCTTTTTTAAATAGTTTGTAGAATGAAATGACCTCATATATACAGGGATCATCATTTTTTAGGCACAGCCAAGATCTGAAGAAACCTCCAGCTATGGGAAAAGAAACAAGTATTTGTAAATGACGTTTTCATAGCTTCACCTTTGAAATATTATCAAAATCTCCCTAAAAATATATCTAATTTCACATGTCTTTTGAGATTTTAATGCCCTTTATAGTATTTAAGAAAATCAAAATAGCATTTCAAACGAATTCTATTTTATTTTCAGAGGTAAAGAAATGCCGGTGGACCAAAACTATTCATTTGAACTGTTCATGTTTGCTCATGAACTGGAGTTTACACCTTTAATCCTAGTGAGTTTCATTTTATTTCTTGATTTTTCAGTTTTTGTAGAAAATGGATCGCTTTTATTTATAAACTCAAACTATAGATAACTTTTTAAATAAAAAAAATTGGGGAGGAGAATCGAACTCAAAACCCGAGAATGGGATAAATACTACTTAACCGCTACACCTAAATATTTTTCGCACTCAAACTAAAGATCACGTTCAATACATATATCAACGATTATTCAACTGCATCGCTATCTACAAACTCCGGTTGATTCAATATCTCACATGCTATTCTAAAGTCTCTTACTTACAGCAACAACGTTATGGCCATGAGGCATTGGAGGGAGTTTTTTAGGACCCGATGACGATGGAGTGGGTTAATTCGAACCTGGCGAAAGCCATAGAACCGTATGGATGAAGATTGCTAGTATATGTCTCCAGACCAAAGTCTAGTTAGTATCCGAGTTTGATAAACCATAATTAAATCGTCTGGTAGTCAACGACAGTCAACAGTTCAACTCCAGTAGCTCAACACTCGAAGTATTGCAGTTCAGCAGTTCAGCATCCAAGCATGGTTGTTCAGCCTCGGCTGCACCTCAGCAGGGCATCATGACGCCCTTATAACATCGAAGAATATGCCAAGGTTTGCACCTCGGCACCATCTTCAGTTTATGTTCAAATGTCGTACTTCGGACCACTTCAGCGGAATAAGGCCAAGTCATGCACTTCGGCAAGGCCTAGTCATGCACTTCGGCAGAGTTCAGCTATGTACCACGGCAAAGGAGCCAAGCACGATATTACTTTGTGGGACCCTCAAACAGAGGTGCAATTCAAATATAATGACTACAGCTGGTTATTCTTCATGAACACGCTAAAGTCATAACAGTCGGCCTACTAGTTACATCAACCGGGCCGGCCTATTAGTCACATCAGTCAGACTACTGATCACATCAGCAGACCTACAGCGTCCTAGGCTTTCTGCCCCAAGCAAACGTATTATCCACACTCCATTATCAGAGGATAAAGGCGGGAAAAGGTCTATAAAGGCAGGCCAACCAAGACAAAAAAAAGGGACCAAGATCTGGATTGGGATCTAAAACATCCATACTCTAAAGCAAGTTCATACACTTTGCTCCTCAGCATATACTGTGAGAAATTCTTAACTCACCCCTTAAATTATAATCTCAGTGAGATATGGCCCAATCTAACTTGAGCGTCGGAGGGTTTTTTCCAGGCCCATCCCCCCCGGGACCTCTGACCTGTGCTTTCTTGTGCAGGATATTAGGCGCTATTCCAGCTACAAACCTTCAATTCCAGTTAACAACTCTTCAAGTTAACTGACGGAGCTAATTTGAGGTCATCTAGACCCTTGGTGAAGATCCGGCTTCATCATTTGGCATTAGAAGGAGGGTCTCTAAGTCCCTTAACCCAGAAAACAGCTACTCAGAGCTTTTCTAATTGCCCTTAGAAGCTATTGAGAGAAAGATGAGTAAAAAAGATAGTCAAGGGTCCAAGCAACTAGGTCTTCTCAGCAACAAACTGATCAATGCTCTACGGAGCCAGGAGAATCCTCAACTCCCATTGCCTTCACATATGAAGAGCACAGGCAAGCCATTCGCTATGTGGCTCAGAACCCAGAGGTCTTCCAAGCAGTAGTGAGGGAGATGAAGGGGAAGGCCTCTGCAACAAAGTCCAGTGTGTCCCATTCCAATAACTCTCACCCACTGGAACACACGGAGTATTCTCCCACTCGGACTGGTTATTGTCCCAGGCGCCAGGCTGAGTTTATGGCCGAGGCAAGAAGGCCAGAACAAAAGTCTAGCCACCAGAGCTTAAAATGTATTCAAAAAGTTTCCCTGCCTTTCAAACATGGTAGAAAAGTTGACAATAAGGGCAAAGCACCGTTGCAGGAAAGGTGCACTGTCAAGATTTGGTTAGGAGGCCGAGGAAAGGAAAGAAACTCTCTGCTGGCTTCAAAAGCCCATATTCTTTCCTACATGAGGAAAAAATCTCTGGCAAAAGAACCCCAGCCCCTGGCTGGACCAATCTATAAAAGAAACCATCGACTGTACTTCCTTTATCATCATGATATTGGGCATGATACAGAAGATTGTAGGCAGCTCGGGCAAGAGATTGGGCCTCTTATCGAGTTGGGTCACCTGCAACGTTTTTATAATCGGAGGTCTAGGCTCCACAACAGGCTAGGCTTTGGTAAACCCCCTCCAGATGAGAGTTGTAAACCTGGGTCTCATCAAGGTTTTCCAAGTGATGAGGATTCAAATCCTGATGAAAGGGGGTTACGGGTTCCGGAGCATATAAGGCTGACATAATGGCAACAGTCCCTGATTCAATCGAATCATGGTTTATCTCTTCTTGTGATCATCTGGTATCTTCTGGCTCAGCCTTATGTTATCAAGGGATGAGTTTCTTATATTCAACTGGATATTCTTATTTGGCATTCAGCCAGGAAAGTTAAGTCACCTTATGGTGCATGAAGCAATAATTTATGCCTATTTATCACCCACAACTAAAGTGGGGGCATACCCCAGCAGGTTTGGGAGGTTGAGTAGGCCTCAACATTATCTTTACCTCAGCAGGCCTGAGAGGTTGAGCAGGTCTCAACAGCGGGATAAGTTCCCTATATTTTCACCTCAGCAGGACTGAGAGGTTGAGCAGGTCTCAACAGCGGGATAAGTTCCCGATATATTCACCTCAGCAGGTCTGAGAGGTTGAGCAGGTCTCAACAGCGGGATAAGTTCCTTATATTTTCACATCAGCAGGTCTGAGAGGTTGAGCAGGTCTCAACAGCGGGATAAGTTCCCTATATATTCACCTCATCAGGACTGAGAGGTTGAGCAGGTCTCAACAGCGGGATAAGTTCCCTATATCTTTACCTCAGCAGGACTGAGAGGTTGAGCAGGTCTCAACAGCGAGATAAGTTCCCTATGTCTTCACCTCAGTAGGTCTGAGAGGTTGAGCAGGTCTCAACAGCGGGATAAGTTCCCTATATCTTCGCCTCAGCAGAACTGAGGGATTCAACAAATCTCAACAATGAGACAAGTTTACCTATATTCTAACTCAGCAAAGCTGAAAGGGTTGATGAAAAAGGGATAAAGGTTTTCCCACTTCTTAAAATTCATCAAGGCACAGCAGAGCTGAAGAGCTAAGGATAAAAGCTAAAGCTCAGTACTTATGCAGAGAGCTAGCATACAAAAGATACTCTTTTGGCAAAGCTGAAGACAAATACTTGCAAATTATCAAAATAGAGCAAGTAAAGTTTCTTAAGCTGAAGACAAATACTTGCAAACTATCAAAATAGAGAAAGTAAAGTTTCTTAAGCTGAAGACAAATACTTGCAAACTATCAGCGTAGAGAAAGTTGAGGACAAATATTTGCATTCACTATTGAGACGAAGCGAATAAAACTTCACATGTTGAAGACAAAAACAGTTAAGGAAGCTGAAAGAAGCCGAAGAGCAAAAGTTGGGAAAATGGATTTTCATTAAGTACAGAATCTATTACAACTATCTACAGGAAAAATCCTATCCTACTTTACATCTTCTTCATTCTCTCTAAGATCAACCATTTGATTTTCAAGTAGATTCCCAGCCTCAGGGTTGTACAGCTCGGCGATACGAGGATGGTTCTTGTCCAGGCTGGGGCAGACCTCCGAACAAGCATCAATTGCCCAAGTTTGCCCAACAGCAACGATTGAGCCTTGAATCTTCAGAACATTTCTGGTGAAAAGCTCAGACTGTCTGAACTCAGCAATGGTTTCCTTCATCTCCTCAGCCTGAAGTTCAAATTGCTGGAGGAGATCAGCTTTACTTTTCCTCTCTGCCTCCAGTTGCTGGTTCAGCTCAGCTCTACTATTGGACAATACTTGATCAAAAGTACTGACTCCCTTTTGGTAGAACTCCAGTTCAGCTTGAGCTTTGGAAGAAACTATCTCAGTGCTGGCTAATGACTCCTTCAGCTCAAATTCTTAGGATTTAGCCTCGGCCAGCTTAGCGTCAGAATCCTGCTTCTCAGCTTGAAGTCTAGAGTTCTCCTCCATAAGTGAGGCCAGCTTGGAATCTGAATCTTTCTTGGCCATTTGAAGCCTGGAATTGTCTTCAGTAAGTGTAGCAACTTGAGACTTCAGATTATTCACCTCAGCCTCCAGTCCGGACAACTTTGTGCTATTAGGTTTTGCCACCTCAGCTAACTTATCATAGGCCTTTTTGAGGTGGGCATTGGTCTCAGAGAGCTTGAGGAATCTGGAATGGAGCTCTTCAGCTCGTCTAAGAATGTTAAATTCTTGGACCCGATACTGCAAAAGTCAAATTGGTTAAGAAAAGCCTGAAGGATCAAGTTAAAAGATGGAAAACAGAGGGAAGTCATACCAGAGCCATATTCCTCGCGAATGATTTGAAGGCAGTACTCCAGTCCACACTGTCATATATCTGCAATCCTTAGGAAGTATTGACATTTCTGTCAATTTCCTAGCTATTTCAAGATCTTCGGCAGAGTTGTTGAAGCTGAACTCTATCGTCCTTTTGCCCCGCTGCGGTTGGAAAGAGGGTTCCCCCTCCCCTGTATTCTTCGCAGAGGACTCTCCTTCAGGTGCGTTTACTCCGGAGGGTTCCCCTTCAAGATTATTTCCTTTTGGGGGCTCTCCCTCCGATGCTTTCACCTCAGAAGGTTTTTCCTGGGCCTCATCGGCAGCCCAACCTGGAGGAGGTATATTCTCCTCTTCAGCAGCAGGAGATGAAGGAATTGAAATGGGGGCATCAATTCCCCCACTCCCGTCCCCAGGTTGAGCTGAGGTTGAAACAGGAACCTGGGCTTCGGCTTGGGGAGGATTATCAGAAGTTTTAACTGGAAAGGAAAAATATTCAAATGATGGCATAGGAAACAAACATGTCCAAGACTAGTGCAGAGCAAACTTTTACCTGGACGTGTCTGCACTTCAGATGAAAAGCTAGCAGAGGCTTGTTCTGAAGTGGAAGGTTGGCATTCTGACCATGTTCTCTTCCTGGGGACCAAGTTCTTCAACCTCTCAAGGGTCCCACGTACCATAATTTCTGCAAAATACAAGGAACAAAACAGTCAGAACGCAGACGCAATATCAAAATCAGTCAAAGATTTCCAAAAATGTTGCCATATACCCCGAACTATCCACAAAGCAAGAGGAATAAGAGGTCGAAAATTATATTCCGGCCACAAATGTTCCAGGTCAGCAACCTCTACAATCTGCCTATTAACTCTCTTCCAATCTACGACCCGGGGTGGAAGTAGCAATTGAGAGGCTTCATTGCGAAATTGTTCACTTGGCCTCCTGTTATTTACATTACTAGTGTTCCAAGGGATTCCTTCAGGTAATCCTACACTCTTAACAAAAAAGAAATTCCCCCTCCAATCTTTGAAAGAATAGGGAAGGTTTATTACAAAAGATCCCCTACTACTCTGAGATCTCCTATCAAAATTATACCAACTACCCTCCTGATTACATACAAATATCTCCCTAAAAACTGCAAGTGAGAAGCTCTTCTCAGACGCTCTTAGATAAAGCAGATAACTGAGGATAATTCTCAGTCCCTTGGGCGTTATTTGGGGAAGCCTAAGTTTGTAACAGAACAGTATTTGGAGTAAGGGAGCTGGAATGGGTAAATTAAAGCCAGATCTAAAAAACTCCTCATAAACTGCTTCGTAGCCAGTTGGGGGGTCATTAGCAGTTTGATGAGAAAGGGGAAGAATAGGAGCAAAAGTGCCCTTGACAACCTTATAATGTTGACATAGTTCAGAAAGGTCGTTGTTTTTCAAGGTGCACATTGAGTTATGCACTGAAGAGGAGGGTACCATGGATTCTAAGGTAAAAGAAGACGAAGCCATGAGTAAGATAAAGAAAGCTTACAAGATGTTGAAGACGTAAGGTTGAAAGAGCTGGAGTAAGGTCGGAGGAAAGCTTCGGAGAAGAAGAAGAAAAGCAATTCAACAATACAGCAAAATAACCAGCTGAGCAGGATAAGGGAAGAAGAGAAGAATGAATCAGGGAAATTGTTTCTATTTATAAGTGAGAGAAAACCAAAGGCCATAACTTTTCATTTGAAATGAGAAGAGGCAGAAGTTCACGCATTTCCCTCCCTCGAGGAATGAAACCGCCGAAAAAGTAATGATGAAGTGTCAAAATTAGCGCTTACATTAAAAGCGGGAATTACTGCGCAAGTAAAAGGATAATCGCGCAATTAATGAAGGTCTGCCACGTCACAAGAACAAGATTTGTATGCCTTCGCAGTTCAGCTCAGCCACACAAAATCTGGGGGAAAATGATAAACCATAATTAAATCGTCTGTTAGTCAACGACAGTCAACAGTTCAACTCCAGTAGCTCAACACTCGAAGTACCGCAGTTCAGCAGTTCAGTGACCAAGCATGGTTGTTCAGCCTCGGCTGCACCTCAGCAGGGCATCATGACACCCTTATAACATCGAAGAATATGCCAAGGTTTGCACCTCGGCACCATCTTCAGTTTATGTTCAAATGCCGCACTTGTTCAAATACCGCACTTCGGACCACTTCAGCGGGATAAGGCCAAGTCATGCACTTCGGCAAGGCCTAGTCATGCACTTCGGTAGAGTTCAGCTGTGTACCACAGCAAAGGAGCCAAGCACGATATTACTTCGTGGGACCCTCAAACAGAGGTGCAATTCAAATATAATGACTACAGCTGGTTATTCTTCCTGAACACGCTAAGGTCATAACAGTTGGCCTACTAGTTACATCAACCGGGCCGACTTATTAGTCACATCAGTCAGACTACTGATCACATCAGCAGACCTACTCCAAGGCTTTCTGCCCCAAGCAAACGTCTTATCCACACTCCATTATCAGAGGATAAAGGCGGGAAAAAGGTCTATAAAGGCAAGCCAACCAAGACAAAGAAAGGGACCAAGATCTGGATTGGGATCTAAAACATCCATACTCTAAAGCAAGTGTATACACTTTGCTCCTCGGCATATATTGTGAGAAATTCTTAACTCGCCCCTTAAATTATAATCTCAGTGAGATATGGCACAAACTGACTTGAGCGTCGGAGGGTTTTTCCCAGGGCCATCCCCCTGGAACCTCTGACCTGTGCTTTCTTATGCAGGATATTAAGCGCTATTCTAGCTACAAACCTTCAATCCCAGTTAACAACTCTTCAAGTTAACTGACGGAGCTAATTTGAGGTCATCTAGACCCTTGGTGAAGATCCGGCTTCATCAAAGTTAGAACATTGTAACTAGAACGACACATGTTCAAACCATGATACGCATAGTGTGGATGCAATATTGTTATCTGGGCTATTAATGGCTTAGGCCATGGTATCCAGTCCAATTGGTTTAAAGGTTGCTGATTCAGTTTACAGTAGACACCTTGTGTGAGTTGTCTCTTTTTGGTAATGGAGAAATAAGCACAATCATGATGCAAGCATGGAAAGACCTAGGAGTGAGCAACAGTCCGGTTCTGGTTCTGACGGTTGCAGAACCATTTGAACCGAAAGCCGTTTAGCATAATATTTTTGGAACCGAACTGGAACTATGAACCGGCGAAACCGTGGAACCGTGGAACCGTCTAATACGGTTCGGTTCTGGTTCTGGTTCAAAACCACAGAACCGCCAAAGAAAAAGCAGATTTGTTTAAAAAAAGGAAACCAAGACTCCAATAAGGTTTTCTCTTCTCATATATAAAAACACAACGAAGAGCAATCATGGACACAAAAGTGAGCAGGTATAGAAGAAGGAAGGAAGAGGCGAAAATAGAGGCAGAAGGATCATCGAAGAAGAACCCAAGCAGAGATAGTGGAGGCCAAAGTCCCAATTCCTTACAGAGATCAATGTGCCCATTTGCTGATCCCTCTTAACAAGTGCCCAAAGTCTGAATTTTATCTTCCTTGGAAGTGTGAGGACGAGTGACATGTCTACGAGAAGTGCCAGTACGAGCTTGTAATGGAAAAATGCTTCAGATGCAGAAAATCCGCGAAGCCCAGTTGAAAAATAAGCAAGGGGATTCTGATCAGCAACCTGTTTCTTTTATCCCTAAAACCAGCGTATCCACTGATAATTAAACTTTTAGCTAGTTTTTTAAAAAAAACTAATAATTATTATTTACAAAAAAAAGTAAAATATTATTATTTATACAGTTCGGTTTCGGTTCTAAAGGCTTATGGAAATTAGAAATTAAACTGGAACTGTGAACCAGAAATATGGTTTAGGAACCGAACCGTTAAAGTTATACAGTTCTAGTTCAGTTTAAAATCTATATTTTCGGTTCGGTTTCGGTCTGGTTTTACGGTTTCCATTTTTTTCTCACCCCTAGAAAGACTATCCACCCATGTCTTAGTAGATTTTACTTCTTGATTTGGATAACTAGTAAAAGAAAAACCTAGCTTTACGTATTTTGCTAATTAAATGACACCACAAAAAAAGACATATAGCGACAGACATATTTCGTCGCCATTTCGTCGCTAATGTTATATAGCGACGAAATGGCGACGAAATATGCAAGTCGCTATACGGCTTGTCGCAAATTGATTTTCGTCGGTATAGCGTCATTATATGCGACGAGAGCAAGGTCGTCGGCGGTTCGTCATAACATTGCGACATAAATCTGTCAGGTCTGCGACCTGTTTTTTCCGTCGTCGGTTCGTCGGTATATCTTTTTCGTCGCTATTTTAAAATTTTTGATTTTTTTATATGCCCTGTCTGTGACATTTATATTTCGTCGCAGGTTCATCGCTATTATTTAAATTAATATTTAATATTTAATTAATATTAAATATTAAATATTAAATATGAAATAATTATTAATAATAGCAATATATTATTAATTAAATAGTTTTTATTATTATTTAATTTTATAATATATTTTATTTTGTATATAAAATTAGTTTTACGAATATTATACAGAAATACGGTATTTGCATATTGAAATTCGTATAATTAAACAACACAAATGAAATGGAATCCGTATAAATGTCAGATAAAATATAAAAGAACAAAGAATATGTCAATACAATAAATGAAATAGTCAGTACGAAAAATCAAAAAATGAAATACTATGCAGAGGATGGAGGAGGGGGATCATGCGGAGAAGGCTGACCATCCTGAGGGCGAGGCTGAGGCTGCGAGGAGCTGGAAAGGAAAGAGAGGAGGATCTGCGATAGCTGCGAGATTTGCTGGTTCGTCTCCTGCTGCGCCTGCTTCGTCTCCTGCTACGGCTGCTGAACCGACTGCTGCAGCACCTGCTGGGTCTGAGTGAGCTGCGACCGCAGTGCCTGTACCTATTTATAGCCCCACATCCGTACATTACATATAAACAAAGTTATAAAACTTCCTATTCGTAACTACAAAGTATGCCGCGTCGTTATAGAAGAACCCCAAGGCGTGGAGGGGCAAACAGTGCACCTCCACAACGGCCTCCTCCTCAACCACAACAATCGGTTGAGCGGGAGGATTCAATATCTGTGCATAGGCCAATGAGCCAGAGGATCCTCAACATGAAATGCCGGAACCGCATATCGACTACCGTATGCTTATAGCAAACATGCAGCAGCAGTCGAGGCAACTGCACGGCATGAACAGAAGGTTGTGCAAGTTGAAATCCAGATATTACAAGCTGAAGTGCCTCCTCAAAGAGTTCGCGGAGAATGTGGCGGCCACTCTTTCTTCCGATGACGAAGAGTGAACGGCCCCTCTCCGCTTCTCTTTTAGATTTCTTTTTTTTAATTTTTCTTCTTAAAAATGTAAATTTTTATTTCTAAATGAATAAATTATTTCTCCAATCATCACTTTTTTTCTTAATTCACACACGTGTTTAATCCTCGACGAATCTGTGACGACACAACGACGAATCAGAATATATAAAATACGAACGAAAAGTAAAACGAAACATTTGCGACGACTAATTCATCGACTAAACACCGATGATATACTGACGAAACTTAATACAACACCGAGAACCTACTAACCGACAAATTTATTTCCTTGTTTATCCGTGTTTATGTTTCTGGAATTTTAGCGACACATTAGCGACGATATAGTGACGAAACGCTACAAACTAAATAGCGACGAAGAGAAGACACAGAGTAGCGACGAACCTCCGACAAAACACCGACGAAATTGTAACGAAAGTATTAACCTGACTACTTTTTCGTTAGCGACAATGTATTTCATCGTAGTTTCATCGCAGTTAATGACGAAACTGTGTTTATCGCTATTGCGTCGCAAATTAACGGCGAAATACCGACGTACATTGTTTCGTCGGTGAATGTTTCGTCGCTAATCAAAATTCTTTTTGTGGTGTGAACAATTTTTTGCATTAACAAAAGGATTAAAAAAAACTCTGCCGTTACATATTTTACTAGGTTTATTTCTACAATTCGTAGCAACATATCTCACCAGTCCAATTTTCCATCTTTAAACAATAAAACTTGGTAAACCTTTATAATTTCATAAATACCCATAAAAATATCAAATCTGGCAAAAGTGGAAAAGGAAATGTAGTCGTTGTTTATTTTTAATTTTCTTGTTTTAACCGGGAAAAACAAAAGGCTTTGTTGTTCATGTCGATTAAACCTTCTGAGTTGGGATAACATAACTACTTTAAGTATACTGTATTTTGTGAAAACAAACTACATAATTTAAAGAGTTTTACAAGAAATAAATTAAGTACTATATTGAATATTTTTACTTTTGAAAAATATTGAATACTTTATATTATATATTAAATTTTTTTACTATACTAGAGTTATTCAGGATGATGATTAAACTCAAATGACAGCAAAGATCTAAATCAAAAGTAAAAAAAAATGTTAACAGTAGTCATAAAATCATGAGTATAATTACAAAACCAAACATACCCAAATTTAACAACTTTATGGATCTTTCACCCGGTCAACCATTGTATTTTTCAATTTAGGTTACGGTTAACAAAATCTTAGTACTAAATATTACCCTAATTAGCAAGTCGATTTCACTCTTTATTCAATATTCTATATCACACATTTTTTAAATGTTTATCTCCATATATTAAATTTATCAGGCATTTGGTCATGGTTCTATCAACCTTTGTTTATCCGATACTACACGTATGTCAACCTTGATGGGAACTTAATTTACAAAATACGAATACTTTATATCTAGTCTTTCGACGGTGAAATCGTATGGGTTTTCAACTGAAAGTGAGATGCTGCCTCTAAAGTTTAATGAAACTTGCAAAATCACGAGTCAGATGACAGAAAGATGATATCAATCATGAATGAGAAGAAGAAAAATCATATTACTTCCTCTATTCCAAAAATATTATCCTAATCTCACTTAAATAAATATTTGAAGATGTCAAATATTTTGATTAGTATTTATATTTTATCATTGTTTGGTTAACTGAAGTAAACTAGAGAAATCATATAAGTGTCACTTAAAAAAGTGGGTTGAAAATTTTTACTATGAATATATTATTATTTTAAAAAGTAGACAATATTTTTAGAACAAACTAAAATAAAATCAGAAAAATTTTAAGTCTGTTCACATATCGTAAACATCATCTATCCACATAACGCTTTTGAAAGGTAAAAGGTGATTGAGAGTTAACTATCTATGGTAATACCATGTTGTCGCATCGTTCCCACTGTCCATACAGCAGATCAGTAAGAGCAGGCTTTTTAACCGGACCTGTGAGGAATCCAACCTTGTTTTTGGAAAGTAATGTTGTGCGAATTGATCTGCTCCAGAGGAAACCGTGTTGAAACGCCGCAAAAATCCCTAACCCTACTTTTCCGACCTCCAAATCAACTCCATGGAAGACTGCAACACGGGCCAAAGCCTAGAAGAAATTGACCAACTCTGCAGAAGTGTTAAGAAGCACAAATGGCCCGCGCAAGAAGATCTCGGGCTCCCAACAGTTGAGACGACTGCCGAAGCTGTGAAATGGGCAAATCTACTCCGCCAACCCGCCCCACCGACTGAAATCTATATAGTTGATGATGAAGATGATGATGCTTTGAACGAACACATTGAGGGATATGAGGAAGCTATGTCTGCAGAGGATAACAGTGCAGATGCAGGGGGAATCACTATAGAGGTTCCTCTTACGGAGTGCAAGGAACTATGAAAACCGTGGAGACGAGCTCTAATTATGAAAGCACTGGGTAAGAACTTCTCTTACAAAGTCCTTGAAAACCGTATGACAGACCTATCGGGATTGGGTAATCCGATAGATATTGTAGATTTGGAAGGGGGATTTTACTTGTCAGGTTCTTCTCAGCATTACAATATTATCATACGTTGGATATTGGTCCATGGATGCTTCAGGGCCATTACATTACTGTAAGTAAATGGAAACCCTTTTTTCTCTATAGATAGTGACATAGTTGCAAATACATTGACATGGATTCGGATTCCCAACCTCCCCCTAGAATTTTTCAATGAGGGGATTCTTATGAGGCTTGGAAATCTGTTGGGTAAAGCTATAAAGGTAGATAATACTACGATGAAAGTTGAACGTGGGAAATATGTAAGACTATGCGTCCAAGTGGACCTTAGACGTCCACTAGCCTCAAGGATTAAACTAAATGGGAAGATGTTTCATATTGAATATGAAGGCCTCAACCTAATCTGATTCAAGTGTGGGAAGTATGGCCATACTAATGACCAGTGTGGCGAGCAACAAGACGAAGCACACAGAGAGTCAATTGCATCAAAACCACAGAGTCCTAAGGTGAATCCAGAGGAACCCTTTGGACCTTGGATGATTGCATCCAATCGACGTCGATGGCCAAATTATCCTAAACCTCCGTTGGGCCAGGTTCAGGTGGAGATTAGAAACAAAACACTGGGGTCACGATTTAACCCCTTGGGAGACGTATATGAGGACGGAGAATATAATGAGGACACTGGGGGATTACAAAATCAACTGAACATCATAATAGACAAAGGTCCTGAAGTGACCTTCCACACGTTTACCAAGGGGGAAGTAGGACGGAAAGATAGGCAGAAGAAAAAAGGGATCCCGTACAAGAGACTCCTAAAGTTAGAGTATCCAAAACCCCAATACACTGCATCAGGACTCCAATCCTCTGCCATACATTTTTGCTGGAGGACGCAGTACCCCCTCACGAGGATGAGGTTCTTACAGTAGATCACGAGGCGGGATGACGATGACCCGGTCACTCTGAGACATAACGAACAAGCAACTAGATAGTCAAGAGGGTGATACTGATTGGAGCACATGTTCGGAGTGGCCCAGCCTTGCGATTAACAGAAAGAGTACGAGTGGTCCAGTAGCCTGTGAATATAACAAGGCACACCCACCTGATGCATCTAATGGGCGGAGCATTGAGAACCACGTTTCCCATGCCCAAGGCATGGCCGAGACCAAGTTGAAAGAGAGTGAGGGGTCATCTGTCCAAAGAGAAACCAGATATGAGATGGAAGGTGTTGAGCAAACATTGCCTACCGCTCAATGAAAGTTATGTTATGGAACTGCAGGGGGCTGCTTCCCCTGAATTCAAAACGGTATTAAAAGATATGGTTCATGAACAAAAGCCAGACATTCTATTTCTGTGTAAAACAAGAGTGCAAAGTACGCATGCCCACTGGATTCTATCCCAAACTCGCTTCACCAACATGGCAGTAGTGGAGGCGAGGGGGTTTGCTGGAGGGATGTGGTGTTTTTGGGACAGCAGCATAGTGGATGTTGTTCCAATGAGATGTACAGCCCAGATGATTAATTTAGGAATCAGAAATAAGGGAGTACTTGAATGGTGTCTCTCCTTTATTTATGCATCTCTGGTTGTAGCAACGCGGGATACTTTTTGCGAGTATGTGGAGCAAATGAACACGTTCATCCAAATTCCATGGTGCTTAATCGACGATTTTAATCATGTTACGCTAGAAGAGGATAAACGCGGAAGCAGGACGGTGCACAGTTACTCATCTACGAGGATGAGACGAATGATTGATGCTTGCGTACTAACAGAACCTCCCTTCTCTAGACCGACTTATACTTGGACAAATAGACAGCTAGGCCGTTTCTTAATCCAACAGCATATTGATCAGTACTGGGAAAACATGCAGTGGCATGATAAATTTCCGAAAGCAACTACTCAACACTTGAAGAGGGTCCATTCGGACCATCATCCAATAATAGTATCGATTTCACCACGAAGGAAGACCCAACATAGATTGAAGTTCTTCTGTTTCGATGCAGCTTGGTTGGAACACAAAACTTTCCAGCCCTTTATGTTAGAAGCATGTACAGACATACCCAATGATTTCATTAGTACTGTGGAGAGATTCAAAGATAGAGTAGTTGAATGGAAGGAGAAGGTATATGGCAATCTTATCCAAAACAAAAGGAGGTGGGCAGCTAGACTAATGGGTCTTCAAAGAGAACTTGCTCTCAAACCCTCGAAGTTCCTTTCCAATCTTGAAGGGGAATTAACGGGAGAATACTCTTCTATACTTAGAATGGAGGAAGCTCATTGGCAGCAGCGATCCAGCCTCCAGTGGTTGTCCCCAGGCGAACGCAACAGCCGACTATTTCACAAAGCGATGGGTTCCCGAACTTATAAGTGTAGGATCTGCAAGGCATCACTAGAAGGGGGAGTTGAATAGTGGGTGCGGAAAATGTGATTTTTAAAATTGTTTTAAACCAAAAACCCAACTTCTGAAAAACAGTTTCTGTTTTCAGGACCTGTTTTGAAACGTTTTGAAAACTAGGTTACAGGTATTCAAAAATTCTAAGATGTTCTGAGTATCTCCTAAAAATTTCAGATTCAAATTCAACCTCTAACCTCTTTAAAAATTGTTGGGGGTCAGATTGCGCAAATCTGCCAGAAACGATAGTCTGATTTGAAAAATTTATTCCAATTAAACTGTAATTCCAAATTCTCTGAAAATTTAATGATTAATCCCTTATTAGGTGCCTTTAATTGGGTTGAAACTGTTTTGGAAAATTATTTTGAGAAATTAGTCAAATACGTTCAAAGTCTCAACCTTTGCAAGCCTAAAAATCAGACTGCACTAGTCTCAGAACTTTTGACGTTTGAATGACTTATACTTGTCCAAAAGGGTTGAAACTTGCGCCAAAAGAACCTTAAGACGTTTTGATATGTTTCATGAAAGTTTCGTGATTTTTTAAATTCATTTACTATTTTTACGAATGTGATAAAAATGATGCACTGTGCTGGAAACTGAAAGTAAGTGCTGAAAGTAAAGAACACAAGGAATTTTATACTGGTTCGGTTAAATCAACCTACTCCAGTGTTCGAGGACACCTTCCTCGGTTAGCACTAATTACAAAACACAAATAACACCTTACCACACAGGGTTGATGGAGTTACACACCAACTCCAACCCTTTACAAACCTTGTATGTGAATACAATGATCACGAACACCACCACCTTGCGAGTGCAAGGTTGATCACACCTTGATCAATCTTTTACAACAATAAAGAGCATATGGTGGTATGTAAGAAGCCTATTCAAGATATATGAATATGAATACAATAGGCTTTAAGAAAGAAGAAAGAAAGAAGTGTATAAAGAAGAAGATAAAAACGTTTTTGATCTTGAGAATTGTAAGCCTTGTCTTCTATTTTGTTTGTTCTCCTTCTTCTCTTTTTATCAACATTTTGGCTGCCCCCTATGTGTTGATCTCCTTCTTGAAATTTTTTTAAGTCCTTGGAAGAGTATATTGCATCATTGTGACATTTCCTTGCTTACTTGGCAACTCCTCATTGGATGATCATTAAGCTCTTGCTTACTTGGCACTCATTGATTGGATGGAAGTTGTCATCATTTGATGACTAGATAAATCTGAAAATAAACCTTAAAAACATGTGCCAATTAGCCATAAAAGTGTTGCCATAAATCACATAATCATTCCACATAATTAGCAAGACAAATTATCACAACTTCCTTGAGTAAAATCGGCCACATGCTATTTACACATGCTGAAATTTCAGCATGTGTGATATTCACACTTTATTCAAATTGTTGCCAAGTTTGTATCTGATTAATTCCTTGAAAATAAAGATCAATCATCATTTAGTACATAACATTTCTACTAATTTTTGAATAAAAATTGGTCACCAAGAAGGCCACAAATTCGGCCACATCCATTACACACATGCTGAAATTTTCAGCATGTGTGATATTTGAAAATATCACTTATTATTTCCATAATATGTTTAAAACATTGCTATATTATCCTTCAATCAATCCATATAATTCAAGATAGTAAATATGGCTCATTTAAGTAGCAAAAATCGGTCAGCCATATTACACATGCTGAAATTTTCAGCATGTGTCACAAACGTGACAAAGTTTGAAATATTACCTTGTATAGCTCCTTTCTTTATGTCACCAACATTGTATGCTTCATTCTTGGCCAATAAAGATGCCAACAAAGCTCCACATATGCTCCAATAAGGCTGAGCTAGACGTGTATGATAGTTGTACATGTGCTGAATTTATTTTTGCAAACTTTGTACAATAGTGCACATATAATTATACACACATGGTATATTCCAATCAGCCCTCAATTGATTTTTCTAGAACACTTTAGAATATATAGAGTATGTAAAAAGTGTCTAGATACATGTTATACGTCATGACAAAAATGTTCCATGTGTCGTGTTTGTAGAAGACCGAATTTTTGACGTTTGTCGCTTACCTGATTTTTCTCCGATTAAATTCCAACTTTTTGCACATGTTATATATATTATGTTACACATAATATAAATAAATTAAACTTTAATATTCAGCTCTCATGGCTGATTAAAGTGGCGCCTAACATGTGACAAAAATTGAATTTGGAATCTCCATAATTTGGTCTTAATTTGGGGTGATTTGTTTGTGCCAACATGGAATAATTTTATGGCTGTATATACCATGTAAGCTACAAAATTTGTGGCCATTTTTGAAGTGTAGGGGCTGGCCATCTATATATGGCAAGTATGTGACATGTTGGCGAAGTTTCGGTATTTACTCGATACGACAATTTTTGTTTTAGAACCTTTTAACGTGTCGTAATAAATTTGTCATCACCATGACTTATATCATATGATATAAGACCTGAATATACTCATAAATATGAGTTAAATATAGTGGTGTGACGTTAACGTACATTTGTAAAATATATAGCGTGTCGGTAGTAGGTTGGAATATATGTGTTTGTGTCTTTTTAAAAAAAATCTGAATATATATAAAAATATATATTAAAAACGTGTGATATGAGGGAGAAGAAGACTTTCCATTCTTCAATTTGTTGTCTTTGTGCCTTTTCCAAATACAGCTTCCTTTAATGAACTACTTAGTTCATTTAACTAAGTACTTCACTTAATGAACTACTTTAGTTCATTAATGGTGGCACCTGAAAATAGTTCAAACACAACAAATGTTTGCCATTTGATGTAAGCTTCAAAGCTTCATGGCTCGTTAGTACGGCAATAGTATATATGAAATATATAAGGCAGGTTTCATGCAAAAACGTGTCAAGTCATAAAACGTGTCATGCATTTCTTTAGTACACATTATTTAAATCATGCATTTTGTAATCACTCAAACCTCTTTTTCTCAACAATAAGCCCTATGTCGTACCTCTACAAGACGATTCAGAAAATTGGATCACGGACATCGAAAAACTGAAAGTGATGGTGAGGGAATTTTATGTTGCCTTGTAAGCGGATGGCCCCCAGCAATTGACTCAACCTCTTGAAATTGAGTTGCCCTCACTAAACCACAAAGACAAGAGGTCACTGAATCACTCTGTATCTCCTCACGAGATTGAAGCGGCTCTATTCCAAATGGGTGCTCACAAGGCCCCTGGGCTGGACGAACTACCTCCTCTCTTCTATCAACGCAACTGGGAAGTGGTGAAAGAAGCTGTCATTGAGTTTGTTCTCACAAGATTTCGACATAGAAGGTTCCTTCAGGAATTAAACAACACACTGATCAGCCTGATTCCAAAGATACCTCAACCGATTTCTATGACGTAATTCCGGCCAATTGCACTCTTTAATGTAATCATCAAGGTAATGTCGAAGGTGGTGGCGAATAGGTTGAAGTTGCTTTTGCCTAAGCTTATGTCACAATCGAAGGGGCAATTCACCCTGGGTAGGCAAGCATCGGAGAATATTATCATCGCCCAAGAATTAATCCATACTATGAAGTATAAGACTGGAAGAAAGGGCCTGATGATGATTAAGATTGACGTCGAAAAGGCCTACGACAAAGTAAGGTGGCATTGCCTTAAAAGTGTGATTCAGGCTGCAGGGTTTGGCCCAGAGTTAGTGGAGTTAATCATGTTTTTGGTGACGTCAGCCAGGTTGACGTTGTTATGGAATGGGGAATGACTTCCCACGTTCCAACCTACCCATGGGATTCGCCAGAGGGACCCGCTAGCACTGTATCTCTTTCTACTTTGTATGAAGATATTGAGCCAAATGGTCCATAAAACGGTGAAGGAAAAACGATGGAAACCAGTGACAGCTTCCAGAGGAGGGCCGGGGTGTCTCACATCTTTTTTGCAGATGACTTATTGCTCTTTGGTGAGGCCACAAAAGCACAAGCCTAGGTTATTGATTCTATACTTAGTCGGTTTTGTGCAATCTCTGGGCAACAAATAAGCTTAAAGAAATCTGTCATATTTACTTCCAGCAATACACCTAGTCATGAGATTAACTTGTTGCGTCATTGTTTGAAGATTCACATGGCTAAGGAGCTTGGGAAATATTTGGGCATGCCCCTCATCTATAACAGTGTGAATCGTAATACGTTTGAATATCTGGTTGGTAATATTCGAGAAAGACTAAAAGGATGGAAGACCAAAGTACTCTCTCAAGCTGCTAGAGGAGTGTTAATTCAATCGGTGTTGAGTACTCTGCCTTCCTATACAATGCAGACGGCTAAGATTCCAGCCACTATTATTGAGGAAATGGAGAAACACATTCGCGACTTCTTTTGGGACGAAATGGATGGTAATAGACGCCTGCACTGCCTACCATGGAAAGTAATCTGCCTGCCAAAATGCGTGGGTGGACTTGGCATTAAAAACTTGAAACTCATGAATGCGGCCTTCCTTGCGAAATTGGACTGGAAGATGTTGACTGAAACTGAACCTCTCTGGGTGCGAATTGAATTCTACTCGCTAAATACGGAACGGCAGAGTTTTTTTTTATCCTTTTGCTCATGAACTGGAGCTTACACCTTTAATCCTAGTGAGTCTCATTTTATTTCTTTATTTTTCAGTTTTTTGTAGAAAATGGATCGCTTTTATTTATAAACTCAAACTATAGATCACTTTTTAAAAAAAATTAGGGAGGGGAATCGAACTCAAAACCCGAGAATGAGATAAATGTTACTCAGTCGCTACACCTGAAGATTTTTCGCACTCAAACTAAAGATCACGTTAAATACATATATCAACAATTATTCAACTGCATCGCTATCTACAAACTCCGGCTGATTCAATATCTCACATGTTATTCTAAAGTCTCTTACTTACAGCAACAACGTTATGGAAAAAATTGATACCCATGAGGCATTGGAGGGAGTTTGTAGGACCCGATGACGATGGAGTGGATTAATTCGAACCTGGCAAAAGCCATAGAACCGTATGGATGAAGATTGCCAGTATATGTCTCCAGACCAAAGTCTAGTTAGTATCCAAGTTAGAACATTGTAACTAGAACGACACATGTTCGAACCACGATACGCATAGCATGGATACAAAATTGTTATCTAGGGTATTAATGGCTTAGGCCATGGTATCCAGTCCAATTGGTTTAAAGGTTACTGATTCAGTTTACAGTAGACAACTTGTGTGAGTTGTCTGGTAAAAAGCCTTATCAATCTAAGAATCTGTTGAGTTCCTGATTTACCTCATCCACGAAACTGCTTTGAGTTAGGACAATGAAGGCTCTCGAAGTTAGAGTATGATTTTTTTACAACTAAAAGATTGCGGTATACATTTAGAGAGTGTATCTCAACTGTTTCTGGCACTGGAGAAATAAGCACAATCATGATGCAAGCTTGGAAAGACCTAGGAGTGAGCAACAGTCCGGTTCCGGTTCTGACGGTTGCAGAACTATTAGAACCGGAAGCCGTTTAGCATAATATTTTTGGAACCGAACTGGAACTGTGAACCTGCGGAACCGTGGAACCGGTTTAATATAGTTCGGTTCTAGTTCAGAACTGCAGAACCACCAAAGAAAAAATAGATTTGTTTAAAAAAAGAAAACCAAGACTCTAGTAGGGTTTTCTCTTCTCATATATAAAAACACAACGAAGAGCAATCACGGATACAAAAGTGAGCAGGGATAGAAGAAGGAAGGAAGAGGTAAAAATGGAGGTAGAAGGATCATCGAAAAAGATGACAGCAACCCAAGCAGAGATAGTGGAGGCCAAAGTCCCAATTCCTTACAGAGATCAATGTGCCCATTTGATGATCCCTCTTAACAAGTGCCGACAGTCTGAATTTTATCTTTCTTGGAAGTGTGAGGACAAACGACATGTCTATGAGAAGTGCGAGTACGAGCTTGTAATGGAAAGAATGCTTCAGATGCAGAAAATCCGCGAAGCCCAGTCGAAAAATAAGCAAGGGACTTCTGATCACCAACCTGTTTCTCTTATCCCTAAAACTGCTAATGTTTGAAGGTGAATGCTTTCTCGCCCAGCGTATCCACTGATACTTAAACTTTTAGCTAGTTTTTTTAAAATACTATTAATTATTATTTATAAAAAAAAGTAAAATATTATTATTATACAGTTCGGTTCCGGTTCTAATGGTTTATGGAAATTAGAAACTAAATTGGAACTGTGAACCAGAAATGCAGTTCAGGAACCGAACCGTTAAAGTTATACAGTTCCAGTTTGGTTTAAAATCTATATTTTCGGTCTGGTTTTACAGTTTCCATTTTTTTTTCTCACCCCTAGAAAGACTATCCACCCATGTCTTAGTAGATTTTACATCTTGATTTGGATAACTAGTAAAAGAAAAACCTGGCTTTACGTATTTTGCTAATTAAAGGAACAATTTTTGCATTAACAAAATGATTAAAAAAAACCTCTGTCGTTACATATTTTACTAGGTTTATTTCTACAATTCGTAGCAACAGATCTCACCAGTCTAATTTTCCATCTTTAAACAATAAAACTTGGTAAACCTTTATAATTTCATAAATACCCATAAAAATATCAAATCTGGCAAAAGTGGAAAAGGAAATGTAGACGTTGTTTATTTTTAATTTTCTTGTTTTAACCGGGAAAAACAAAAGGTTTTCTTGTTCATGTCGATTAAACCTTCTGAGTTGGGATAACATAACTACTTTAAGTATACAGGTATTTTGTGAAAACAAACTACATAATTTAAAAAGTTTTACAAGAAATAAATTAAGTACTATATTGAATATTTTTACTTTTGAAAAATATTGAATACATTATATTATATATTAAATTTTTTTACTATACTAGAGTTATTCAGGATGATGATTAAACTCAAATGACAGCAAAGATCTAAATCAAAGTAAAAAAAATATTAACAGTAGTCATAAAATCATGAGTATAATCACAAAACCAAACATACCCAAATTTAACACCTTTATGGATCTTTCACCCGGTCAACCATTGTATTTTTCAATTTAGGTTACGGTTGACAAAATCTTAGTATTAAATATTACCCCTAATTAGCAAGTCGATTTCACGCTTTATTTAATATTCTATATCACATATTTTTTAAATGTTTATCTCCATATATTAAATTCATCGGGCATTTGGTCATGGTTCTATCAACCTTTGTTTATCCGATACTACACGTATGTCAACCTTGATGGGAACTTAATTTACAAAATATGAATACTTTTTATCTAGTCTTTCGACGGTGAAATCATATGGGTTTTCAACTGAAAGTGAGATGCTGCCTCTAAAGTTTAATGAAACTTGCAAAATCACGATTCAGATGACAGAAAGATGATATCAATCATGAATGAGAAGAAGAAAAATCATATTACTTCTTCTATTCCAAAAATATTATCCTAATCTCACTTAAATAAATATTTGAAGATGTCAAATATTTTGATTAGTATTTATATTTTATTATTGTTTGGTTAACTAAAGTAAACTAGAGAAATCATATAAGTGTCACTTAAAAGGGTGGGTTGAAAATTTTTACTATGAATATATTATTATTTTAAAAAGTAGACAATATTTTTAGAACAAACTAAAATAAAATAAGAAAAATTTTAAATCTGTTTACATATCGTAAACATCATCTATCCGCATAACGCTTTTGAAAGATAAAAGGTGATTGAGAGTTAACTATCTATGGTAATACCATGTTGTCGCATCGTTCCCACTGTCCATACAGCCGATCAGTAAGAGCAGGCTTTTTAACCGGACCTGTGAGGAATCCAACCTTGTTTTTGGAAAGTAAGCTGTGCGAATTGATCTGCTCCAGGGAGGGAAATTCTGGCCACTCGTTGGTGGCTGGAGAAGTGACTAAGGCAAAAACCATTATTTACAATAATGATAAATGTGTCCAGTTTGGTCAGTTGCAGTCATCATTATTTGACTTTAGAGAGTCAGAGATCGTTGCAAACACATCTTCGTTACTCAGCCCTGAGCATATCTTCCATCCAACTCGACTTGAAAGACGCAGTCGGCCTTGCCAATAGGTTACTCTGACTCATTTCACAAAGTAAGAGTCAGCCCAGCGATCTAGCGCCATGGAAGACACGCATTTTGGCCACTCGCTGCGGGTCAACTTAGAATCCACCATCTTAACATTGCTGCTCGGCCACACCTTCAGGTTCACGAGCATCTGTGCTCGGTCCTCCCAAAACATACACCTGCCAGCAAGCAACTTAGCAATGCAACATGACACACGATGCCACATGGCAACTATGCGAACACAACCAGTCAGGGTGACAAGACAAGTGGCGCACCCCCCATCTTTCATGACATGCATGGGTCACCTCAGACATATAAAAGTGGAAGAAACATCTCACAAGGAGGAAGGAAGGAGGAGAAAAAGATACAGCCATGACTATCAAAATGAGACAGGTTTATCTATATTTCATCATACAAATATTACTGCACCCGCAACTAACTTGAGTATCAGAGGGTTTTTCCCGGACCAATAGCTCCAAGACCTGTAACGTTGTTTGACTTGTGCAGGTTTTGAGAACGTTATTTTAAACAACAAACTACGTCTGAGTAAGAGGTTAATGGCGTTTTCTTTTTTCGGATCACCTTTGATCCTGGTGAAATTTCGATTTCGCCGGCAAATATATGCACTCTCATTTAGATGAAGGCACAGAGGATTGGACTGGTGAATTGTTTCTTAAACAACAGAATTATCAATCTGATTTCTGGAATCATTGGTAGAAGCCATGATTTTGTAAGGAATTTGATGAAACAAAGAATGTAACAGAAGCAAATTTGAACAAACGGTCAGCGATCAAACGAAAATACAGCTGATTGAGCTCCCTGGCTTTGATACCATATTAGAAAAAATAGAAGGAATGAAATGCAGAGAGAAGAGCTTCCATGACAGGGGGAATTGGTGAAGAGAATGAATATTATTCATCTTCTATACCACCTGAAAACACAACTATAAACATGCTAAATAAAGTCTAATTAACTTGCCTAACATCACAAACAATCTTTTTCTACAAGTTAAATTCCGTAACTGCTACTTGCTGATGTGATAACTCCAATGTAGTTAGACGTGATCTTCTACTTCATCTTTGTGTACTTCATAAGCTGCACCAGATAATTTCTCTTGATTAGCTGAGGTGGACATGTGCTCCTGCATTGTTGTTGAACTTGTTTAGAGCTTTATTTCAGCTGAAGTTTATGATCCTTCAACAGAAAGGGCATTTAATATTTGAATATTAGCGTCACAGTTGATCACTGGATACAGGATATTGTATTTGATGCACGGTTCGCCATTCAAAGCTGCAAAACAAAATCCCCTAAACCTTAAAGGTGCGAAACAAAAGGGAAAAAGTGATCGTAAAAACCGTGAAGTGAATATACTTAGAGGGTGAATTGATTTATTGGTCTCGTATATTTCGCTAAAACTGTATTCTGATGGTTGTGCTTCTAACATATGCACATGTTGCGTACATCTGACTCCTTATAGTCCGGCATATACAGAAGCATCTAAGTGTAGCGCCCCGTCCCGAACCCTAGGGTCAGAACTAGTACGCCCGCCGTATTCCACTAAAGGATATACAAGGCATCTGTACGAATCCATTCACTTATCAAAATGACAGAGTATTCGACTGCGGAAGCGAAATAAATCAATTCAAAACCCTAAATCAAAAGTAAAATCCCCAAATCATATATAGTTAACATCAAGTCAAAATCCCCTAAACGACATCGTAAAGTAACAATTAAGAAATCCTTAAGATATGCCCTCAAATGGAATAATAAATAAAATAAAACTTCCTCAATTCTTGATCCTCAATCTCCAAATAGTCTCTACGAGTCCCATTGAGCCCACTCTGAATCTTCTCCAACCCATATATAATCATACCCAGAATCGTCTGCAAGAAAACAAAACGAACGGTGTGAGCGACAAAAACGTCACTCAGTAGGTACCCTACCTGCATCGGCCCTGTGAGATCATACATGCTAGGACAGTAGTGAAATACATATACGTACTGTAATACGAAAATAGAATGTCCACGTTTTCACAAATACGTATAACGGTCAGAACTTCTTAAAACAACGTATAACGGTCATATATTTTTAAAACAACATATCTCAGTCATAACTTCTTAAGACAATCAAGTATATAATCATGCAGAATGAGCGTAAAATGCAATGTCACATACGTGATGCATGATAAACCTACCTTCTCAGAACATTCATCTAATCGTGCAATGCATGACCCCGGGTCCTAACAAAACGGAACGGAACGGAACGGAAAGGAACAGATCAGATATACGACTTACGTCTCGCATATCCTAACAGAACAGAACGGAATAGAACAGAACATAACATATATGCAATGTCGTGATGCATGAATGCACATAACTCATACACGGAATCCTTCTTTTGCTTTCTTCTTCTTTTTCCTTTTCTTTTCCTTTTTCCATTGCTTTCAGCGTCCTCCCCCTTCAATTACTTTTTTTTCTTTTTCTTTTCTTTTTTTCTTTCCTTTCCTTTCACAGTTGCTTCCCCCGTGAAAATCCCTTCTACGATTCTCAATTTCCTCAGCCTTCGTCCCTCTCCCTCACCCCCAGCCCCCCCCCCATCTGCCCCAACCCCCAGTGGACCCCCCCAAGTTCGCACCACCCCCTAACAACCCTCTCAGCCGTCCCCTCCCCTCAGCTCCCAAACCTCCAGCCCACCCCTGAGCGCCCTCCCCACCAAACCAACCCCCTCAGTCCGCCCCCCCTCCACCCTTATTCCTCCATCCGGCAGCACGTGGTCATAGCCCACCACCACCGGCCACGCACCGCCGGCACAAACACTTCTCCTGCGACCTCCGTTCGGCAGCACGTGGTCATAGCCCACCACCACCGGCCACGCGCCGCCGGCACAAACGCTTCTTCCTACGATTCCGGTATTCACACGCACATCAAAAATCAAATCCTTTTCAAGTTTTCATACGAAAATAGCATTATACATATATATACATATACGATCATATATACGAACATACAATTCATCACATATACATATAATCTAATAATCAAGCATCTATACAACCACAAATACTAATGCATTATCTCGTTTTCATAGAAAAATTAAAGACTTTTGTTTGTTTCATTCAACGGATGTTAAGGGAGCACCTACCTGGTATTTGATACGCGTTGAAAAGCATGATCAAGTGGTGGTATTTCTCCCAAAAGTGGCTGCCTGGTTTGGAAGCAAGAAAACGTCGCTGCTTCTCTCTGTATATGCGGCGCACATTTAATGAAGGAAGGGAGAAACTAAGCGTAGTTTAAATAGATATTTGATTAGGGTTTAGGGAAAATTTTCCTAATCAAATTAGGTTTTCTAATTAATTAGGCCCAATTGACCCTTTTGCCCTTATTTAAGAAAACAGGATATAACATTCTCCTCCCTTACAAAAAGTTTCGTCCTTGAAACTTGTGTGTTACGTAATCAATAACTTAGTATAGTCCTACATAATTCAGTTCCTAGATCATGACCGAACTTAGTATCCCTTGCATATTCCGATATGTTACCTATTTCACTTCCTCGATACAAGACTAAGTCCTCAAATCATTCAGTGTGTATATTTACAATGTAATCTTTAAACCCATTGTACTCTCCTGACAGATCGTAACCTATTCTTTCTATAGTTCTCGAACCAGCCTTAAGGGTATCGTCATTATACTGACTTCATAACTTAATTGTTGGTCTATATCATACTTATTTTTGCTATCATGAGCAACCCTCTAAAATCAGTTCCTAGGTGTAGTACAATCTTTAACTTAACGCTTTGTTCACAAGACTCATTCCTGAAGCTGTATGTATTTTTCGAAATACATTGCACTATAGTACGATTTAATTTAGTCATCACTAGCATCTCCCAAGATGATCTAGTCCTCATAAGGTTCAATCCTTACCTAATTCTCTATAATTAGTGCTTACAAACTTCCACTTATACTACTTGACGTGTATCATTCAACTTATTGCAATCTACAATACCAAGTTCTTAACCTTATCACATATGATTCATCCCCTAGATAATTAACCACACTAACATCCTTTGTACATGCCAATATGGTAACCGTTACCCTTCCTTAACACAACCAAGTCTTCAAAATCAGTTCTTATATACTTACGAACTAGATCTAAGATTATGCTCTTAATTCTCAGAGATATCGTCAGCAGCCTAGTATACGAAATATGTATATGGACATATCTTTCTTCAAGTTAAAAGAAAAGTAGCTTACGTAGCTATAATTTTGAATATAGCTTTAACTACTTAAAATAATGAAGCTTCTAATTTTTGTAAATACAAAACTCAAAGTATTCTAGATTTGTTTTCGCAACACGATATCTCAAATGACCATTTTAAAAACGATAATATAACTTGTTCGCAAGGCATTTTGGTAAAATTGCGTCAAAACAGTTGGAAACTTAATAATGTAAGGTTTTATCAAACGATTTGAATACAGTACCTTCTGTTTTCAAAAGCAGGTATATATTTTGAAAGCTACTTTTTTTTGTTTTGGCTTCACAAAAGTTAAGTAACTTCATCACAAGCGGATAAATAACTTCAAAACATTTAAAGGGTTAAACTACTTGCGATATCGATTGTCATGAAATTATATTAATTTTGACAAAAAAATAGATGTAACAAAATCAGAAATTTGAAATATTTTGTAAGAAATATATATAAACACATCGTTTTTGTAAGAACAACAAATATTAATAGTTTTCCCTATTTCAAGGTCGTCAAAAGCGTTGAATTTTTTTTATTATGTTTATTTACAAGTACATAAACAAAAATTAGTCTCGTAAAATTTAGTAGACTAAAAAGAAATGAGACTTAATAAGGTATTTTCAAAAATAAAATGTCTTTTGAAGTCCCTGTAAAATGTAGGTATAACTCATTGTACGTGCTTATATAAAATATTTATCTGCTAGAGAAATAATAGTCCAATATTTCTTATAATTTATATAATCCATCCTTAATTTCAAAAGAACAATTTGTTTATATATCGCTTCTTATAAGTCTCACCTTCGCCTACTATGATAAAATCCCTAACTTAAATTGTCCAATCCTAGCATGGCACACTAAATATTTATCGACTTAAGGTGTTCTAATTCACCATACTTCTGCGCGCCATACTGATCCACTGTATTTCTTTACTTTGTTATTTAAACCGTTAATTATCCTAGTTAATCTCACCTGAACAAGCAACCACTACTGGTTCATACTTACTCTATTTCAATTCAAGCCTACTAGATTCAAACCAAATGTTCCGATGTCAACACTTAACCCACAATTTGTAATGATATAGTATTCCAAGGCACATACTGTAGTCTATTCTCGCATGTCGCTATTGTTCAATACCTCTAATAAGACTAATATCGTCGACCTATTTTGATTACCCAACATTCAACATCTTAACCCTAGACTATAAATTCCTTTGTACAATATCCTTAACTAAACTCCTCGAATTACAACGCCGATCGTTATTTAATTTCTAACATTCTGCTATAAATCATCTCTTAGCATTTATTATACTATTATTATTCATTTCTTAGTAGCTATGGTCACAACTTATACCTAAGCTTACTCTGATGTTACCGCCCAAGTAGGAATATGGACTCGCTTTACTTTACCCTAAAGGTACCGAGTACCATGTTGCGGTTATGGTAAGGCAGACCTAGTTACTGCCTGACCCATTTATATGTCAACTAACGTTTGTAGGATGGTATTCTGACTAACATCGTAAATTCATTCAAATCAATTATATAGTATTCAACTAGGGTTACTAAGATCACAGCCTAGAGAGTTATGATCAACCTTAGATAAAGGAGAATTATACGGGATATCCTAGGTATACGTGTTTCAAAACCGATCGACTTCTTAAGTTTAGGATCATAACTTATTTCTAGGATCGTTCTTAGCATCATCATTTCTTAAGTCTAAGATCACGTCTTATTTCCAAATCGTAATTAGTACATAATCAACACTTATTACTAACTCAGTACTTATGTCTAAAGTCAACTCTTAATCGAGATCGTTACTTATGTCTAAGATCGTGACTTATCTTCAGGATCATCGCTTATAACTGAGATCAGTACTTATGTTCATGATCGTCGCTTATGTTCAAATCATCACTTAAGTCTAAGATTGTGACTTAGAGGCAAAATCGTAACTTATTTTCTAATATCATGGCCTAATTCTACATTTCCGCCGGGGATCTAGAGCCATGCTCTGAAGATCGTACTGTCGGCACGTAATACCTCTTGAACTCATTCTGAAATTAGATCCGAGTGATCATCAGTGTTCGTTGTGTTGCACCACCACTCCTCTGCATCCGTTTTAGAAGAGTCTCAAGTCCGAGTGCGGTGGTGATGGAGCATGTGGCTGCCGATGTTGTTGCGCCACAGCTTAGGCCATGACCAGTAGTGTGTCGATCAGGGCCTAGGGAAGCACGACCTGCGCTGGAGCCCTATTCTCAGAAGGATTCCTGTTGTCGTTCCTATCGTTCTCCCTTCTTGGTGGCATTTTGCTACGACAAGGAAAATTTCACTTTTTGGCCAAAGGCATTTCAGGAAATATATAACTCAAGAAATAGAAAACAGTCAAATACATATAAACAAAACGAAAATAGAAATCAATCGTGCCCCTATTCCGATCATCACTTAGTCTAAATCAAACTTATTCTAGGTTAAACTTAGTCTCAGATCATAGCTAACTTCTAGAATCAAACTTAGTCTCAGATCACAGCTTATGTCTAGAATCAAACTTAGTCTAAGATCGAGCTTACATCTACGATCAAAACTTAAGTCTATAGTCACCTCTTACGTCTAAGATCATTTCTTAATTCTACGTTTTCCGCAGTAGATCTAGAGCCTCGGGCTCTGATACCACCTGTAGCGCCCCGTCCCGAACCCTAGGGACAGAACCGGTACTCCCACCGTATTCCACTAAGGGATATACAAGGCGTCTGTACGAATCCATTCACTTATCAAAATGACAGAGTATTCGATTGCGGAAGCGAAATAAATCAATTCAAAACCCTAAATCAAAAGTAAAATCCCCAAATCATATATAGTTAACATCAAGTCAAAATCCCCTAAACGACATCGTAAAGTAACAATTAAGAAATCCTTAAGATATGCCCTCAAATGGAATAATAAATAAAATAAAACTTCCTCAATTCTTGATCCTCAATCTCCAAATAGTCTCTACGAGTCCCATTGAGCCCACTCTGAATCTTCTCCAACCCATATATAATCATACCCAGAATCGTCTGCAAGAAAACAAAACGAACGGTGTGAGCAACAAAAACGTCACTCAGTAGGTACCCTGCCTGCATCGGCCCTGTGAGATCGTACATGCTAGGACAGTAGTGAAATACATATACGTACTGTAATACGAAAATAGACTGTCCACGTTTTTACAAATACGTATAACGGTCAAAACTTCTTAAAACAACGTATAACGGTCAGAACTTCTTAAAACAACGTATAACGGTCATATCTTTTTAAAACAACATATCTCGGTCATAACTTCTTAAGACAATCAAGCATATAATCATGCAGAATGAGCGTGAAATGCAATGTCACATACGTGATGCATGATAAACCTACCTTCTCAGAACATTCATCTAATCGTGCAATGCATGAACCCGGGTCCTAACAAAACGGAACGGAACGGAACGGAACGGAATGGAACAGATCAGATATACGACTTACGTCTCGCATATCCTTACAGAACAGAACGGAGCAGAACAGAACATAACATATATGCAATGTCGTGATGCATGAATGCACATAACTCATACACAGAATCCTTCTTTTGCTTTCTTCTTCTTTTTCCTTTTCTTTTCCTTTTTCCATTGCTTTCAGCGTCCTCCCCCTTCAATTACTTTTTTTCTTTTTCTTTTATTATTCTTTTCTTTATTCTTTTTCTTTTTTTTCTTTTTTTCTTTCCTTTCCTTTCACAGTTGCTTCTCCCGTGAAAATCCCTTCTACGATTCCCAATTTCCTCAGCCTTCGTCCCTCTCCCTCACCCCCAGCCCCCTCCCCCCCCGTCCGCCCCAACCCCCAGTCGACCCCCCAAGTTCGCACCACCTCCTAACAACCCTCTCAGCCGCCCCCTCCCCTCAGCTCCCAAACCTCCAGCCCACCCCTGAGCGCCCTCCCCACCAAACCAACCCCCTCAGTCCGCCCCCCCTCCACCCTTATTCCTCCATCCGGCAGCACGTGGTCATAGCCCACCACCACCGGCCACGCGCCACCAGCACAAACACTTCTCCTGCGACCTCCATCTGGCAGCACGTGGTCATAGCCCACCACCGGCCATGCGCCGCCGGTACAAACGCTTCTTCCTACGATTCTGGTATTCACACGCACATCAAAAATCAAATCTTTTTCGAGTTTTCATACGAAAATAGCATCATACATATATATACATATACGATCATATATACGAACATACAATTCATCACATATACATATAATCTAATAATCAAGCATCTATACAACCACAAATACTAATGCACGATCTCGTTTTCATAGAAAAATTAAAGACTTTTGTTTGTTTCATTCAACGGATGTTAAGGGGGCACCTACCTGGTATTTGATACGCACTGAAAAGCATGATCAAGTGGTGGTATTTCTTCCAAAAGTGGCGGCCTGGTTTGGAAGCAAGAAAACGTCGCTGCTTCTCTCTGTATATGCGGCGCACATTTAATGAAGGAAGGGAGAAACTAAGCGTAGTTTAAATAGATATTTGATTATGGTTTAGGGAAAATTTTCCTAATCAAATTAGGTTTTCTAATTAATTAGGCCCAATTGACCCTTTTGCCCTTATTTAAAAAAACAGGATATAACACTAAGTCAATAAGGTAATTTTGTTGTTGTTGTGTATTCTGATCGTCATGTTTTTCCTCTAGAAAAATTTTCGCATTTGCTCGTTATGTCCTCAAGGAATATTGCTCCAAAATAAAAACAAAATGAAAATTTAGAAAAGAAATCATCTTCACAATAAAAGAATACGAAAGGCTACAATATTACAAAGCTGATTTCTCGCACTGATTTTTTCTTTTCTTTTTATTAACAATATTTAGAAGGAAAAAGAAAAATATAATAGTTTTATTAGAAAAACTACTTTTATTATATGTTTGAAAGTAAACCTAAAAACATACACATCGGTTTTGACAAAACTGCCTATACCATTGTTGATAGACAATGTTTACAAAAAACTTTTTAGAGAGTATTATTAAAATAATATTATGTTCCTAATTTATAGGAATTGACATCAATAGTAAAGGAAAGAAAATCATCACAATTATTGATAATTGTGTCCATTTTTTCTTTAAAAAATCTCAACAATATCACCCTTTAGTATTATTTTAGTAACTAATGTATATCACATTAGTTACTTTTGAAATGATAGAAAGTAGTATTTGACAATTATAATCACATGTTTTAGTCATATATTGTTGTACCGTAACACCTGCAATAAACATAACCAGAGGGGGGGATGAATAGTGTTTAGCGGAAATAACACTATTTGAAAACCCTTTGAAATTTTCTCCCAAAAGTGATTCTGAAAGTTTTCAGAACAAGTACCCATTTTTGTAAAATTAAAAAATCTCAGTACACAACTCTAAAATTATGAAAATTTACAGAAATAAACTCCCAAGGCTTAAGTTTACTTTGTCTAAAAATGAGATAAAATTAAAATCGTTTGTCCCTTCAAACAAATGCAAAACTTCATATAGGTAGTTTGAACTGTTTTGAACATAAAGTTAGCAAATTTTGAAAGACTATAGCTTTTTGTTTACTCCGTCAAACAAGTTGATTTTTGTGTCAAACTACTCATCAAGATGTCTAGTTTATATTTCCAAAAAGTCTTGACTAGAAACTGCGCTTAATAAAATAAAAAGGCACGTCTTTTTAGAACTGGTCAGATTATTGACAGAATATAGCAATGATCTTTCAAATACAGAAGACTAACTTTCTTTTGCTCAAATCAAATGATTCTTGTTACAAATGAAAACTAACAGTCTGATGTTTATCTCCACCAAAACTCAATAATTTTGAAAATGTTTTTCTATTTCAACCAGTTGTGCAAATGGAGTGTAAAAACAGTAAAAACGAGCAGAAAAGTAGAACAAAGGCGCAAGGAATTTATCCTGGTTTGGTCAATGTGACCAATTCCAGTTCCAATGAACATCTTTCGTTGGATTTTCACTATGAATGATCACCGTTACAAAGAACACCGCGCTTGATTCTGGAGTTATACATCAACCTTAATCAAGACTTTTAGCATCTCTATACAACTATTATAGCTAACACATCTACCACCTATTGATTTTGCCTTATAAACATGGATAAAGATCTTACAAATTCAGCACAAGAGGTGTATTATATAGCTCTAGACAATCACCAACAAAGCACCTTAGCTACACAAAGCAAGATAGGAGAAAGAAGAAGATAGAAGAAGAGAGCAGGAGGTGTGTTCTTCTTCTCTTCAATTATGCTCCTATTTATAGTGTGAGGCACCCTTAGAAGATAAGAGTGCCATTTTTTCACGTTCAACATCATCAAAACTTGTGTGTCTTTATTTCATTGGAGGATCACCTTAACATCTTGCACATTTGACATCTTTAAGCAACATTATTTGTCCACCTATGCCAACTACCTTTGCCATTTTTCAGCAACGATGACTTGTAATTTATGAAGAAGAATTGAAGATAAGCACAAGATGGGCTCCAATCCAAAAGAGTTCCGCATGACTTTACTTTTGTTACTATGACTGTAATCTTTTGATATTTTTTATATTTAAACCTGAAAAGAATATTACACATGCAAAGGACGGCTGGTAACATAAGCGGGAAGCCCGAGATTGTTTTGTATATTAGGTAAAAACCTCTTGTCTACATTAATTATGTAAATTGCAAGACTAGTACTCGATGAAAATGTGAGCACATAAACTTTGATTGAAGAATGGCTAATTGTATTTGTCTTACTAAAATCCAATTATTCAATAACATCAGGGAGTATATATGATCAAAAAAGAAGTGTAGTGAATTTTTTTTCCATCTGCAACCAATTCGAACAACGTTCTCAATGTTATTGTGGCGAACTTTCCACTATTAATTAGAAATTGTATTCTACATAATTGGCTATGAGATGACCTTCATTCGAGACTGAGATAACCACATTTAGAGGTTTTCGTCAAGTCTCACTTGGCATTAAGATGATCTACATTCGAAGCCGAGGTGGCCTCACTTGGAGGTCTTCGTCAAGTCTCACTTGACGTGACGAGTTGACCTACTTTGAAAGCCAAGATAACCTCACTTGGAGGACAAGATGACGTCAGTTGGAGGTTTCATCAAGGCCCATCTGATGCGATGAACTTTTTTTACTTGCTAATTACACAAATATCAACTTTTAGGCATTGGAAAATTTTATGTCATCAATGAGCGAATCATAATAATTATTCATCAATCAACACAAAATATAATAATGGAGTCATTCTTCGATTTTTGCTCCATCACGACAACATGTGAAATATTTTGTGTAGTATTTGTTAATGAGTGTTTAATAGTTTTTCAATAACTATTGGTTAATTGAATTTCTTTACCTTATTAACTAACAGGTGTTTAAGAGTTTATCAGTGGCTATCACAAAATTCTCTTTGAGATCATAGAAGGTCAAATGTGAAGCCAAAAAGGAGACCGTGAATCAGAACCTGCCACGTGTCTCAGCTGATTTTTTTTTAAAAAAAAAACATTTTTTAACACTGAAATAGTGATGGAAGCTGGGACACGTGGCAGGTTCTGATTCACGGCCTCCTCCCATCCGAGATTTATGGACTTACTCTTGTTAGTTTCCTTTTAGACCCTTTAATTTTCTTATCCTTTTTCAATGTCATTATAATTTTATACATCACAAACCTAATATTGTTATTATTAGATAGATAGCTAACGATAGTACAGTATTGTTTTACGATTTCACTATAACATAGTTATATATAAGTGTGAGTCTATATATACACACATACATATATATTTGTATATACATTACATAATATGTATGAATATATAAATATGTATATGCATGTGCTTTGATTTCCATATCGATATCAAATGTGTTTCAAACATATATGGTAATGAAATATATTTTAAATTATATACTAAACGAAAGATTTACATGTCAAATATATTTGGATTTTAGCATCTATCCTCGTAATTATGATACCGATTCTCAATTGTATAAACTAGAAGCCTTTTAAGCTTTATGATGAACGAAACTTGAGGCTTGAGAGTTTGTGAAGACAAATCGACCGTTTAGATTGCTTGTAATTTCAATCGTATAATTAATCATGTACAAGTTTAACGGTTTTGATGTTTAGACTTTAGAGGGGGTCGAATTAATTTTCATATATGATTTCTCTTGTGAATCATTATTTTGCTGCTTGATCGCAGGGATCCTTGCACGTGTTTGCTCACCTGCTTGTGTGTGTGTCTTATTTATTTTTCATTTTCATTCATAAACTTATATATGCCTCTACACTTTATTTGACGAAAATATCAGTTAGGACTACAAGTATGGTTATGGGATCATGTTTTTGGTTGATCGAGACAACTTAACGTAATTTTTATTATGCGTAATCAGAAAACAACTTTTATATGTTTCTAACGCATGAATATGATTGTGTATATCCGACCCTCATATGCTGCCATAGACGTGAGCTTCTAAAATAGTGAGGTAATCTTGTTGTTGTTATTGGTTTAAGAACATAGTCGACATGTTAGTTGGGCCGTTTGAATATGTGCTTTGGTCGGGCATATTGAGTCTACCATATCAGATATATCCTGATATATCATGAGAAATATTTATTGGTTGTTAGCGTCATAAAAATATTTTTAAGTTATTGGGACTAATTTTGATTTGTTCAAATGTCAGTTAAGAGCTTTTATTCAAGACCAACCTTTTTAACGATTTTACTATAAAATAGAAGTAACTAATGAAACAATTAAATTCACCGTATGATGAAGCCGGATCTTCACCAAGGGTTAAGATGACCTCAAATTAACGTCGTCAGTTAACTTGAAGAGTTGTTAACTGGATTGAAGGTTGTAGCTGGAATAGCTTCCAAAATATCCTGCACAAAAAAAAACACATCAGAGGTCCTGGGGGGTTGGCCCCGGGAAAAACCCTCCGACGCTCAAGTCAGTTTGGGCCATTTCTCACTGAGAATATGATTTAGATGGTGAGTTAAGTATATCTCACAGTATGAGCTGAAGAGCAGAGTGTATGAATTTGCTTTAGGATGTCAATGTTTGGATTCCGGATCTCCTTCTTTGTCTCGATCGATCTGCTTTTATTAACTTTTTCCCGCCTTTAGCCTCTGATGGCGGATGAGATGTTCGCTTGAGACAGAAAGCCTAGGACATCGTAGGTATGCTGATGTGACTGGTAGACCGGCTGATGTGACTAATAGGTCTGCTGGAATGACCTTGGCGTGTTCAGTCCGAATAACCAGCTGTAATCATTATATTCGAATTGCACTTCTGCCTGATGGTTCCTCGATGTAACGCTGTGCTTGATTCCTTTACTGAAGTGCGCAACTAAGCCTTGCCGAAGTGCAGGATTAGGCCTTACCGAAGTATAGAGTTGAATTTAGCTGAAGCGGACTGAGGTGCGGCACTGGTGTAGAAGCTGAAGTTGGTGCCGTGCAAACCTTGGAATATTCTTCAATATTATAATGAGTGTCATGCTGCCCCGCTGAAGTGCAGCCAAGGCTGAACAGCCATGCTTGGGCGATGAACTGCTGAACTGCAGTACTTGAGTGCTGAGCTACGGGAGTTGAACCGTTGACTGTTGTTGACTAACAGATGATCAATTATGGTTTATCATTTGCCCCTAGATTTTGTGTGGCTGAGCTGAACTGTGAAGGCAGATAAATCTTGTTCTAATGAATATGTGACGTGTCTTCATTAACTGAGCAATTATCCTCGTATCTGCGTCATAGCCCCTACTTTTAATGTAAGCACTAATTCCAATGCCTCGTCATTATCTTTTCGGCGGTTTCAGTATTCGAGGGGGGAGAATATTTGAACCGTCACCTCTTTCGAATTTTCAGACGAAAAGTTGAAACCTTCCACCTTTCCCACTTATAAATAGGATCGTTTGCTCTAACCCTTTCTCTTCTTCTTCCTTTATTCTGCATGCTTGCTTATTTTGCTGCACTGTTCTTTTTCTTTGTCTTCAAAGCTTCTCTTCATCCTGATTTCAGTGTTTTCTAACTCAAGTCTCCAATCTTTTGTAAGCTTTTCTTTATCTTACTCATGGCTTCCGTTATTTCTTCTTCTTCTTTGGTTACTTCAGAATCCAGGGTGCCCCCTTTATCGGTGCAAAACTCAATGTGCACCTTGAAAGCCACCGACCTCCCCGAGCTATGTCAGGATTATAATATTGACAGGAGCACTTTTGCCCCCATTCTTCCTCTTCCGCATCAGACTTCTTATGATCCCCCATTTGGGTATGAGGCAATCTATGAGGAATATTTTAAGTCTGGTTTCAATCTTCCCATTCCAGCCCCTTTACTTCAAATCCTGTTCTCTTATAAACTTAGGTTTCCCCAAATAACACCTAATGGCCTCAAGGTTATTCTCAATTACCTGCTCTACCTGAGAGCAGCTGAGAAAGCCTTTTCACTTGCAGTCTTTAGGGAAGTATTTGTGTGTAAACAGGAGGGTAGTTGGTACTATTTTGATAGGAGGCCTCAAAATAGTGAAAGATTCTACGTCATAAACCTTCCTTCCTCTACCAAAGATTGGATGAGATGTTTCTTTTTTGTTAAGAGTATAGGATTAACCGAAGGGATCCTTTGGAATACTGGCAGTGCAAATAACAGGAGGCCAAGTGAGCGATTTCGCAATGAAGCCTTCCAATTGTTACATTTGCCCCTGGCCGTAGATTGGAAGAAAGTTTATAGGCACATTGTAAGGGTTGCTGACCTGGAACACTTGTGGCCAGAACATAACTTTCGTCCTCTCATCCCCATTGCCTTGAGGACAGTTCGGGGTATATAGCAATATTTTGGGTATCCTTGACTTGTTCTAATATGGCATCTGTGTTTTGACTGTTTTGCTCCTTGAATTTTGCAGGAATCATGGTATCTGAAACCCTTGCAAGGTTGAAGAACTTGGTCTCCAAGAAGAGAAAGTGGACAGAATGCCAACCCTCCTCTTCGGGGCAGGCTTCTGCCAGCACTTCGTCCAAGGTGCAGATAATTTCAGGTAAAATTTTTGTCCTGCATTAGTCTTGAATACATTTGATTTCTATTTAATCATTTGAACTTTTTTCTCTTCAGTTGGAGCTTCTGATAATCCCATTTAGGCTGAAGCCCGAGTTCCTGCCTCAGCCTCAGCTCAACCAAATGATGGGAGTGGGGGAATTGATGCTCCCATTGTAATTCCTTCCTCTCCTGCTGCCGAAGAGGAAACTATGCCCCCACCAAGGTGGGTTTCTGATGAGGCTATCCCCTCCTTTGATCTTTTAGGAGAGGCTTCCGGGGTAAACGCCTCGGAGGGAAAGCCTTCTGAAAGGAATGCGCCTGAAGGAGAACCTTCTGGAAGGAACGCACCTGGAGGAGAGGCTTACTTGTGGAAACGCCGGGGCACCAGGACACTGCAATTTTCTTTTGCTGACTCTGCTACAGATCCTAATGTGGCTAGGAAAGTGACTGAAATGTCAATACTACCTAGTGATTGGCAGACATATGGCAGTCTGGACTGTGATGCTGCCATGAATTCATTTGCAATGAATATGGCCGTGGTAAGATTTCCCACTATTTTCCATCTTTTTCAACTTGATCCCTTATGTTTTTTCTAACCAATCTGACTTCTGTAGTACCGGGTCTAAGAATACAACATCCTTAAACGAGCTGAAGAGCTGCGTGTCAAATTCTCCAAACTCTCTGAGATCAATGCCAACCTCAGAAATGCCTATGACGGGTTGGCAGAGGTGGCAAGACCCAACAGTTTGAGGTTAAACCAGCTGGAAGCCCAGGTGAACAGCCTGAAATCTGAGGTGTCCGCCCTTACTGAAGAGAACTCCAAACTCCAAGCAGGGAAGCAAGATTCTGACGTCAAGCTAGCTGCTGCACGATCCCAAGTGATAGAGCTGAAGGATGCCTTGGCTAATACTGAGTTAGTTTCTTCTAAGGCCCAAGCTGAGCTGGAGTTCTACCAAAAGGAGCTTGGTACTTTTGATCAAGAACTGTCCAATAGCAGGGCTGAACTGAACCAGCAATTGGAGGAAGAAAAGAAAAGCAAGGCTGATCTCCTTCAACAATTTGAACTTCAAGCTGAGGAGATAAAGAAAAATGCTGTTGCTGAGTTCAGACAATCTGAGTTCTTCACTGGCAATTTCTTGAAGATTCAAGGCTCAGCAATTGCTGTTGGACAGACTTGGGCAATTGATACTTGCTCTGAGGTCTGCCCAAGCTTGGACAAAAATCACCCTCAAATTGCTGAACTGTACAACCCCGAGGCTGGAAGCTTGCTTGAAAACCAAATTGCTCAGTTTCAAAGTGGGGTTGATCTCAGAGAGGATGAGGATGTTGTAGAGTAAAATAGGATTTTTCCTTGTAACTTTTGTAGTTGTAATAGATACTCTTTTAATAAAAATCTAACTTTCTTCAACTTGTGTTCTTGTTTCAATTTTCTTGACTTTGCCTTCCTCATGTGAAATTTTACTCATTCTGTTTTCATAGTTGACGCATTTGTCTTTATGCTTGAGAAACTTTACTTGCTCTATTTTTATAGTTTGCCAGTATTTGTCTTCGGTTCTGCCAAAAGAGTCCTTTCATCTCTTATATGTTGGCTCTTTGCACAAGTATTAGGCTTCAACCTCCATTCTTGGCTCTACAAAAAATGTTAAGCTATTCGACTGAACTGCAGCTCTGCTGTGCTTTAACAAATTTAAGATGCAGGGACCCCAATGTTAAGTCCCGCTTAACCTTCTCAGCCCTGCTGAGTTAAAAGATAAGGAAACTTGTCCCATTGTTGAATCCTGCTCCACCGTCTTAAACCTGCTAAGTTTAAGTATAGGGAGGCCTGTCCCGATGTTGAGTCCTTCTCAATCTTCTCATTCCTGCTGAATTAGAATATAGGGAACCTTGTCCCATTGTTGAGACCTGCTCAACCTCTCAGTCCTGCTGAGGTAAAATATAGAGAAACCTGTCCCATTGTTGAGACCTGCTCAACCTCTCAGTCCTACTGAGGTGAAATATAGGGAAACCTGTCCAATTGTTGAGACCTGCTCAACCTCTCAGTCCTGCTGAGGTGAAATATAGGGAAACCTGTCCCATTGTTGAGACCTGCTCAACCTCTCAGTCCTGCTGAGGTAAAATATAGGGAAACCTGTCCCATTGTTGAGACCTGCTCAACCTCTCAGTCCTGCTGAGGTGAAATATAGGGAAACATGTCCCATTGTTGAGACATGTTCAACCTCTCAGACCTGCTGAGGTGAAATATTGGGAAACATGTCCATTGTTGAGACCTGCTCAACCTCTCAGACCCGCTGAGGTGAAATATAGGGAAACATATCCCATTATTGAGACCTGCTCAACCTCTTAAACCTGCTGAGGTGAAATATAGAGAAACCTATCCCATTGTTGAGACCTGCTCAACCTCTTAGACTTGCTGAGGTAAAATATAGGGAAACATGTCCCATTGTTCAGACCTGCTCAACCTCTCAGACCTGCTGAGGTAAAATATAGGAAAACATGTCCCATTATTGAGACCTGCTCAACCTCTCAGTCCTGCTGAGGTAAAATATAGGGAAACATGTCCCATTGTTGAGACCTGCTCAACCTCTCAGACCTGCTGAGGTAAAATATAGGGAAACCTGTCCCATTGTTGAGATATGTTCAACCTCTCAGACCTGCTGAGGTGAAATATAAGGAAACCTGTCCCATTGTTGAGATCTGCTCAACCTCTCAGTTCTGCTGAGGTAAAATATATGGAAACCTATCCCATTGTTGAGACCTGCTCAACCTCTCAGACCTGCTGAGGTATATCCCTACTTTCGTTGCGGGTTATAGATAAGCATAAACTATTGCTTCATGCACCATATGGTGACTTAACTCTCCTGGCTGAATGCCAAATAAGAATACTTAGCTGAATAGACCCAGGTGGGAATCTTAGCAAAAGATTGATCCTTTGATAATATAAGGCTGAGCCGAAAGACATCGGATGAACACAAGAAGAGATAAATCCTGATTCATTTGAATGACGGACTTTTGCTGTTAAGTCAGCCTTGTACATCCAGGAGCCCGTAGCCCCTTCTCATCAGAATCTGAATCCTCATCATTTGGCAACCCATGATGAGGCCCAGGTTTACAACTTTCATCCGGAGGGGGTCTACCAGAGTCCAGCCTGTTGTGGAGCCTAGACCTCGGATTGTAAAAACGCTGTAGGTGTCCAAACTCGATAAGACGTCCAATCTCCTGTCCGAGCTGCCTACAGTCTTCTGTATCATGCCCAATATCATGATGATAAAGGCAGTACAGTCGGCGGTCTCTTTTGTGTATTGGTCCAGCCAGGGGTTGAGGTTTCTTTGCCAGAGACTTCTTCCTCATGTAAGAGAGGATATGGGCTTTTGAAGCCAACAGGGAATTCCTTTCTTTACATCGGCCTCCTAACCGGATCTTAACAGAGCACCTTTCTTGCAGCGGGGCCTTGCCCTTATTGTCAACTTCTGTGCCATGTTTGAATGGCAGAGATGCTTTCTGAGTGCGTTTTAAGCTCTGGTGGTTAGACTTTTGTGCTGAACGCCTTGCCTCAGCCATAAATTCGGCTTGATGCCTGGGGTGATAACCAGGCCGAGTTGGGGAGTACTCCAAGTGGTCTCGTGGGTGAGAATTACTGGAATGGGACCCACTGGACCTTGCTGCAGAGGCTTTTCCCTTCATTTTCCTCACCACAGCTTAGAACACACCCGAGTTTTGAGCCACATAGCGTATGGCTCGCATGTGTTCTTCGTAGGTGAAGGCAATAGTGGGAGTTGAGGATTCCTCTGGATCCGTAGAACACTGTTCTGTTTGCTGTTGAGAAGACCTTTGGCTTCTCTTAGATGTCATAGGTCGTTTGGACCCTTGTCCATCTTTTTTTATCCATCTTTCTCTCGATAGCTTCGAAAGATAGAAATTTAAAAGGCTTTGAATAGCTGTGTTACTGGGTTAAGGGACAAAGGGGCCCTCCTTTTAGTGCCAAATGATGAAGTCGGATCTTCACCAAGGGTCAAGATGACCTCAAATTAACGTCGTCAGTTAACTTGAAGAGTTGTTAACTGGATTGAAGGTTGTAGCTGGAATAGCTTCCAAAATATCCTGCATAAAGAAGCACATATCAGAGATCCTGGGAGGTTGGCCCCGGGAAAAACCCTCCGACGCTCAAGTCAGTTTGGGCCATTTCTCACTGAGAATATAATTTAGATGGTGAGTTAAGTATATCTCACAGTATGAACTGAATAGCAGAGTGTATGAATTTGCTTTAGGATGTCAATGTTTGGATTCCGGATCCCCTTCTTTGTCTCGATCGATCTGCTTTTATTAACTTTTCCCGCCTTTAGCCTCTGATGGCGGATGAGATGTTCGCTTGGGACAGAAAGCCTAGGATATCGTAGGTCTGCTGATGTGACTGGTAGACCGGTTGATGTGACTAATAGGCCCGCTGGAATGATCTTGGCGTGTTCAGTCCGAATAACCAGCTGTAATCATTATATTCGAATTGCACTTCTGCCTGATGGTTCCTCAATGTAACGCTGTGCTTGATTCCTTTACTGAAGTGCCCAACTAAGCCTTGCCGAAGTGCAGGATTATGCCTTACCGAAGTATAGAGTTGAATTTAGCTGAAGCGGGCTGAGGTGCGGCACTGGTGTAGAAGCTGAAGTTGGTGTCGAGGTGCAAACCTTGGCATATTATTCAATATTATAATGAGTGTCATGCTGCCCCGCTGAAGTGCAGCCAAGGCTGAACAGCCATGCTTGGGCGCTGAACTGCTGAACTGCAGTACTTGAGTGCTGAGCTACGGGAGTTGAACCGCTGACTGTTGTTGACTAACAGGCGATCAATTATGGTTTATCACCGTATATAAACTACTGATCATCATTGTAGTCTGCCGGCGTCTAATTGAAAAGAAAATTTAATTGGAAAGACATAAATGCAGGAATTAATATTTATGAGTTCCGATTCAAATGATAATATTCCATCTATACTCATTCCCCTTATGCAGGTGTATTTGATTATCAATTTAATTAAATCATTAAATATATCCACACAAGTTTTTCAATATAATTTCTGGCTTTTTTTCTTTTGCTTATGCTTTTTTACTATATAAAAGAAATAATACAAAATTTTGTAAATAAATATACGTTATAAGGATTAATATTCTATCATATTAGATATTTATATCATCGATGTTGATAAATTTTTTTTACCGTACTAAGATTTTCTCAGTCAAGTGATTTAAGTCAGATCATGTTAAACATCATTCAAATAATGCGTGACTATAATCACGAGATGCTAAATACAATCTTCAAACTGGACTATGTTTTCCTTTTACTTTCTAATTACACAGAGTTTAATTTGTAACATTGTTAAATTTTATAGTGATGAATAAATAAATCATATTAGTTACCATGAATAAATAGGAAACATAATAATATGTACAGTCTCATATGTTGCACATTCATCATTGTCAAGACGTGAGTTATTCTGTATATTATTGCCTAATGAATGGATAATTGACTTTCATTATCGTATTGAATATTGGTTAATAAATGCGTAATAATTATTCATTAACTAATCAATATCATAAAATTTCTCTTTTAACACGAGATTTCATGGACTCACCTTTGTTCTTTTCCTTTTAGGTAATTTAATTCCCATATCTTTTTACAACGTGATTATAATTTTATACATCACAAAAATGACATAGTTATTATTAGATCGATGGTTTTCATGATCTTGATACTATTATTTTACGTATACTGTGTCCAGATGGGTGGCAACTAGAAGGGTACATTATTGTATATTTCTAGAATGGTTTGAGAAGTTTTGGGCCGGGGGCGGCGTAGGAAAACAAAACCACTTCAAAGACCGCAACCCGTAACGGCTAGCTGCTCTGTTCTCTTCTTATTTTATTTTTTTTATTACACAAGTCAAAGTCTCTAGTCCACACCAGAATATGTCAATCCTTTTGTAGCAGCACCAAACAAGAATACAAATCCATCCACCATATTCCAACGATTAGAAAGAATGAGAGACATGCAAACAATATCTCTATCTTAAAGGATAAAGAGTTTGTTTTCGATGAGACATTCGTCTATATATATATATATATATATATATATATATATATATATATATATATATATAGGTATATATATATATATATACACACACAATAATAGGGATATGGTATGCTAATTTGTTAGTGAAAGGATTTAATAAATACAAATATATATATATATACCTATATATATATATATATATATATATATATATATATATATATATATATATATATATATTTTTGCAATTGGCCATATAAATATACATATATATATATATATATATATGTATGCATGTATATATGTATGTATCGATAACAATATATATATATGTGTGTGTGTACGTACGTACGTACGTATGTATCTATAACAATTGCTATTGATAATTACTGTTGCTCTTATCATTTTCAACAGAATCCCACTTCAAAAGCTTAAAAGATTAGCCCATCCGAAAAAATCTTATCTAATTTTGAAATTGATACTATCCCTTAAATCTGCAACAATCATCAGAGATTTCAGTATCTTTAACTAATTACCCTATTTTGCAGTCCGAAAATATATTCTACTTAATCAAATCGGCCGAATTTCCTAAACTGTCGTATATTTTGGAATTATGAGATTTCAGTATAGAAAACCCGTATTCCATGTTTCGGTCAAAGATGTTTTCGATTTATTGGTATTTACTTTTCTATATCTTTGTCTTTATCTAAAAATCTTAAAATCATATCATAAGGAGATTAGTATCAGGTAAAGTTTGATGTTCCTTTTTTATCCTTTTCTTTTCCTTCTAAGGAACAGTTTTATTAATTATATTAAAACAGTCGACTTTTATCTCATACTATTTATTATGTTCATCTTGGTCGCTACCCAAGTTAGTCCACTTTTTACGTTCAAGTTGTTATCTAAATTTCAACATTGTATGCACAATATCTTAGAAACGCGTATTTTATGACACTTTAGTAAGTAAAATTATCCAATTGACTTAGACATTATGCTGAAGATTATTCCTTTGATCGTCACTCAACTATGACACACTAATAACATTATTATTATTATTTTAGTATTATTATATAAGACCTATGATACACTTTCGAGTTGGCAAGGTCTTTATTTTGATAGTAAACAGAATTAAGATTATGCAAAAAAAAAAAAAAA